>JANZXR010000006.1:7602850-7621621 GCA_027575705.1 Erythroxylum echinodendron | reverse complement strand
TATCAATTTCAACATTTAAACCCTAATTCGAAAACCCCTAATTTGAAACCTAACAATTAAACCCCTAATTTAGAAAATCCCAAATTCTAAACCCTAACAATTAAACCCATAATTTAGAAATCGAAATTAGCCTTAAAAATCTCAAAATTACTTGAAATTAATCTTCAAGTGTTTCGTACCTTCAATGGAGAGGGTTTGGAATTGATGGTGAAGAGTGAAGAGTGAAGAGTGAAGAGTGAAGAGTTAAGAATGAAGTGAAGAATGAACAGAGAGAGTGGGCCGAAGACGAAGAGTTCGATAGAACATAATGGGGAAGGACTGAAGGAGTTGGGTTAGGTTATGGTAACTTGGGTTCTCAATTTTTGTAAGTATAAGTATTAAAACAACAGAATAAAAAGTATAACAAGTTCTGTAGTGCAGTGGTAGAATGTTTACTTCATAAGCAATAGGTTATGGGTTTGATGCTCAGCGCTGAGGCTAGAATATGGGTATTTTCTTTCATTTTGTTTTGAGTGGGGTTCCATATGCAACCCCATGTTTTGTAGTAGGTCCACCCCTGTACATTATGTAGGCATTCGAAGCCTCCAGAAATTACCTAATCATGAATTGGAAAATCCCTAGTTTTTCCAGAATCAGTGTTAACCTTTTCATGATACAAGTTAAGATCCCCTCAATGGTAATTATATGGCCAAAAATATTCCTTTTAATATGCTTCAAAAATATACTTGAAAAGCTTTTCATATAAATATTATTTTTTAAGTTAAATAATATCCATTAAAAAAACAAATAGCAAGTTACAAGATCATAAGTTAAGAGAAGATATAAGATATCTATTATAAGCGATAGTGGTTAGGTGAATAACTTTGTCATTATCATGTCTGTACAAGGTAAGAACAAGACAAACACTAGCTATTACCCTGTGTATGGTTACTATCTCCAAACATGGAGACAGATAACAAAACAAAAAAATCTTGTGCCTCGCAGTGTTTGCTTGCTGACCCTATTAATTGTTGTTCCGACTCTAGATGACAGAGACATTAATTTTTTGTCCTTCCAAAACTGAGGGACAAGATTTCTTGTCCCTAGGACAGAAACAAAACATATAAGTAATTTCCAAAAATACCCCTCCCTCACGAATTGACAGATGAGCATAGGTAACACGGTTGCTTCTTCAAACCCAACAAAACACCTCCTAGCCGACCACTCCTCTCCAACCAATCCTCTCTCGCATGTCTCCCTTCTTCGCTCTGGTTTGTCTCAGCAGTGAAAGGTAAGTTTGTTTTGCTATTCATCTCCTCCCCCTGTTTACCTTTAGTTTCATTGCATCTCCTCCCCTTTTTCCCTATGCTTTCACAATTTGTGTTAATTTAAGTGAAAAAATCCTTTCTCAGTATATCAATTGCAGTGTTGGTGGATTGTAAAACCTATCTACTTATTTTACGTTAAAAAATTGTAAGTGAATGGGTCGTGACTTGTAGTTAGAAAGAGCAGATAGCGATCCTACAGGGATTGACGCCTAGACACCACTTAATTTAGAAAAAACTTTGTTTAAGAAATAAAATTGTTTAATGTAATTAATATAGAAAATTTAATTAAAATTAAAAGACTAATGAAAGCAATAGACAATACCGCAATTGCAGAGAATCTAAATTAAAAAATCTAAATTCTAGATATTACTTTTTCCTTATTCTGTCTCCCTTATTTTTCATTGATTGAATTGTGTCTCATCCTAGATTTTCAAATGTACTAATTACCCTTTCTCAAGGTGTAACTATTTATCCCTAATTGAATTTACGGGAATCGATTAAATAATCTCTGAACCTATCCAATGACTCTACCGATTCAACTAGTTATTATACTATCCTATGGACGATCAATTGACTAACTGAGATCTCTCTTCTAATTATTCAATTGAAATAATAATTGCTAGTCTATAGGTCACCAACTCTTATTGTACAATCCCACATGATTTTCATCTCACTCACTCTCTCGATTTGTTGCAAGATGACAATTAAGAACAATAATTATCAAAGACACTTCATTCAATTCAACAAAACATAAGTTTTGACAAAATAATGAAAAAGCAATCCATAATATGAAATTAGCCTAATATAGTCTCCATAACACTATCAACATTCAAATAATCCATCTTTACAAAGAAAGGAAGAGATTAAAGTGATAGAAAGTGAATAAGAAAACTCCTTCTCTTCTTTGTCAAAATCTGGAATTTAGGTGTTGATGTGTTATTTTGCTCAATCTTAATGATGATCCTTGTTTTCAATCCTTCTTTGATGCTCCAAACAAGTATTTTTCACCCAAGGATGGTCTCTCTACAGGTAGGTGTCGTTTCCCCCTAAAGATGGAGGCTTAATTCCCTTTATATAGTCCAAAAAATTAGGTTTAATGAACCCCAGCAGATTGCCTCGGATATCAATTCCCACGCTCAAAGGAATCTGCATGATTCCCACGAGCGTGGGAATTACAATCAGAAACTTTCTGTCTTGATTTCCCACATCTGTGGGAATTGGTCCCAGAAGTGATCCTTTTGTCTTCTCTTCTATGCTCTCTTGTTCATGATTCCCACGAGCATGGGAATTGAAATCAGAAACTTTCTGTCTTGATTTCCCACGTCCGTGGGAATTTGCCTAATTCCCACGAACATAGGAATTGATCCCAGAAGTGATCCTTTTGTCTTCTCTTCTATGCTCTCTTGTTCATCCTCCAACTTGCTTCCTCTCCTGTCCTACACAAAAATAATCAATTCTTACCCTCAATAAGCATCCAACACACAAGAACACAATGGAAATCAAACTTAATGAAAACATATAAAATGAATCCTAATCTAGAACAATAAAGGACAATTATGCTAGAAAACACATGCCAATTACTTATAAAAACATATACTAATGCACACCTATCATGCAGGCTTTTACGAATCTGCCACATGTTGTACTATTTGCGTTTTCTTCAACTTTTATTGTGCTACTTGGCTTTCTAGCCTTCAGTTCAAATCCATAGGGACGAAATAACCAAAAATCAAGAGACCAGCTAATCTGGTTAAGCGATTATAATGGAGGAGTATATCATTACACGTAGAGATTTTAATCCTGAAAGGTGTTTAAGAAGAAGAAATTGAATTGCCTGTCCAAAAGTGAATTCTGTGAATGAAAAAAGCACAAAGCCCCTGTCTTCTGGCCTTTTTTGGGATGTACTTGAAACTTTCCTGGTACCGAGCTAAGTAAACTAACCAATGATCTAGCCGAGGTTTTCACTTCTGTCATTTGATTCACAAATCACTTCTCTAGTTTCACAAGTATAAGGGCCTACTACTTAGGAAATCTCTGGACAATGGGATTGAACTTTTGTTTTGCTGAAACTGAGAGAATACATAATTCTGTTTCTTTTAATGTAAGAGAGAGTGTTAATACGAAACCAAGTACGCACAAGTCCAATTTTTGAGCTACAGGCATGGACCATATGTTGATATTTTGTTGTCCTCTCTTGTTAGCTTATTTTGAAAGAACAAGATGTCAGCTATTGCATTTCCTTAGTTACCATACACTAACTAGATGGTGTTATCTTTAAAGATGGAATTTGGTTGGTCATTAGGAAAGGATAGTCTAAAGAAATTGGCTTCCCTATTATCTTGGAAGTGCATTCTAATATTGAAATTTAATTTGGATTTAAAGAGGCCATATAGAGCTCCATTTGTCACACTGAAATTAGGAAGTTGACTAATTATATCATTATTTACTAAGATGAGTTGATGAAAGCATTATTTACATTATTGGTTCATGTAAGAAGCACAAATGCAGAATGCATTATTTACATTATTGGTTCATGTAAGAAGCACAAATGCATAAATCAATCTCTTTTGCCTCTCTATTCATTGATATCCCAGTGCTAGTGAGCTTACTTTTAGTGATCATTCTTTGTAATCATGGCGTAAATGTCTTCATGAATACAAGGGATAGGGGTATAGAGTGCTTAAGCCAATAGATTAACTAAAAAATTATTTACTTACGAAATGTTGTCTTGGAACCTTATCCCTTAGTTTTTTTATGATACACACAGTTTGTAGTGCTTTCCATTAGTTGAATGCTATTCTTTAGTATTTCTATAGTAATGTATGAAGATAGAGGTAAGATGTGGTATTGAAAAAGTCTTAATGATCTAAAACCTTGTAATCTTTGATTTACTACTAAAGATTAGCAGTGTTTCACTTGTTTTCTATCTACTGTTGATGTTTGATGCCATCCTCCTATTTTTGGTAAATTTGGTGCTCAAACGCAGTATTTGGTGCTTGATCAACTATCCAGTAGCTTAATCTTTGGTACATATAGGTTTGGAGGAAAGGTTTAGGTGTGGGTGTTATTCTTACTGGGCTTGTCTTCTTATAGATAAATGTGTTGTTATGATTTGTAAACTGTATCTTTTCCCTTTATTTTCTTATACACGTTGCATAGCATTGTATTGGTTTTGATGTATGAAATATTTTCTTTCCTCATTCACACATTTGCTGGTGCTTCATAGTCATTGTTGTCTTTGAAAATATGCCAAAAGAATAACACAATTCTATGGAGGCATTATCATCACACTAGTTTTCTTCTATGATGGATGAAAAATCCCATAATGGGCTTTACTTTGCTTCCCCTGATTATCATGTTCCAGAAGATATTGCCTTTGCATATCTGACCCGCTCATTAACACCAAATTAGATACAAATAACCGAAAAGAAAAAGACAAAAGACCATGTTATATAAGTTTGAGAGTGCAATGAAAAGGAGCGCTCCTTTTCATTTTCTTGATCAACCCTACTGTTGGTGCATTGTAACCCCTTCATCTCTTACCTTCCATCCAAAGCCAAGCACTCCCAATTTGCCCTTTTGCTTCCATTACTCCTCCCTTTTGTCTTGCACTCCAATCAACCAGTTTGCTTGCTTTACTCCACCATTTCTTCCACTACCTCCTCCTCTGCTTTCACCACCACAAAATCATATAGATCTAAAAAGCATGTCAAATGGTGAAAAAGGAAGGAATTACCTGCATTAATTAATCAATCTCCACTACCAGTGTAAAGATGACCATTCCCATCTGTGGTTAGGGCATGTATACCACTATATCGCCAATTCTTTTTCTCACACCATTTTTTCAATGGTTCTTACCACAGGGGATTGTTGATGTTCTGAAGAAACATGCCTTCTCCACTATCTCCATTGATGGATAATGGTTGTTCTTCATCTGCATAAGTCACAACCATCCCACCAATATGCTTTAAAATTTAGTATATAGATGTTGACCTATAAATGGATCTTATTAACATGGCAGACCATATTAGTATCATTAACTATAGGATTAACGGTAAGTTAGTTTTACAATAAATTAGAATTTTGGTCATTTTAGTTCTTTTTAGTAGTTTTGACTAATATTACATAATCAAACAAAGTTCAAAATTACATATGTAATTTACCCAATTTTGTAATAAAAACTCTAGAATGATCACTAACATCTAACTTTTGACATTTTTGGCTTGTTATACCTTCAAAAAGCCAAAAATGTCAAAAGCATCTACTTACAGAATATAATTAATTCCATGAATGCTTAGAAGTTTATTAAGTTATGATGCACTAGAACTTCTAACTTGTACAATTTTTTGTTTTCAATAACTCATTTCATTTAATTTTTACGTTTCTCATTTCATTAAATATTTAGGTTCCTCATTTTATTTCATCGCAATTAAAAAATTACAAATAAAATTAAAATAAATATTAATACAATTATAAAAAATATTTCACCTAATTCATTTTATTATTAACTTGTATGAATTTTTTGTTATTCAATAAATCACATCATTAAATTTTTATGTTCCTCTTTTTTTAATTCCTTATTTACAGATACAATTAAAAAAATATTAATACAAATTATTCGTTTTAAAATAATCAATGAATTACATATTTCCAATCATACTATACTGCAGGGGTACTTTAGTCATAGGCACTATTTTTCTGTTCTGTCAACTGCAAACAAACACATTTCTGTCCTGGAGACGCAAACAGTTTTATCTGTTCTTTCCATCACAACCAAACACCTCACTGTCTCCAATTTTTGTTTTGTTCTTTCTCTAAATTTTTGTTTCGTTTCGTCTCAGGCTATGGATCACAGTAACCATACGTAGGGTTACAAATAGAGGGGGACAAATTAGAATGTATGTTGCAGGCAATGGCTTTAGTTCTAATTCGTTATATTGGATTGCGAAGACATGTTTCATCATTAAAAGAACTCGAGGTAAATATTTTACCGTTTCTTTCATGCCAAATAAGGTAAACTAGTGCATCAAAGGCAACTTTAAATAGACTATAATCCGTGCCGACCCTAGGCCCACTCTCTCTAAGGGTCCACCTTTAATGTATTTGAGCAACATTTTTCAGTATTTTTTTATTTAGAAGGGTAATAAATTTTTGGTTGTCGAAAAACAAAAGTTAGCGTTATATAGCTTCCTTTATTAGCTATATTGCTGAGAAAGTTAGCTTTAACTTTTAATCTTGGAAGCTAAAAAGCTTTCTTTATTAGTTGTACAACCTTAACTTGTTATATTTATAAACACCTTTGAAGCATTTGAGTTTATTTTTTACACTCTAATTTTTTAAATACACTCTAATTTTCTTATTTTCACTAACATATGAATTTAAGATATTTCAACTCAAAAATTGGTGGTAAAAAAATTTCACTGTTATGTCTTTTGAATTATGAGTAATAATTAAAGTTTCTGATTTTTTATTTATTTTTAACTTATTAAATATTTTAACATATTATAATTAATTTGTAATTTGTCATTAACGTGGACATTATATTAGTATTTTAAAATAAAACATAAGATTAAATGATATTATGTTTATTTGTGTTTCTCCTTTTTTATTTTTAAATTACTTACTATTTATAAAATATAATTAAAAATTAATAAATAATTTAATTTTGTAATTTTAATTATACTTTGCTATATGTAATAATCATTGGATTTGCATTCTTGTAGAGGTTCACATGAGTTTAGTTATAATATGACTAAATTAAATAATTTAAGTTACTCAATTCAAAGACTACATAAACAGTTTCATTTATTACAAAAAATTTGTATAATTCTATTAAACATGTTGTGATAATTACATAATAATAAAAATTATTTGATAATTAAATAAGGCCGTAATAGTTGGATGTGTTTGATTGTTTTGTTATAAATATGCTGGTAGCATTAGATTACTACATTTACCATTATGTTAATTCCTATAAAAGAAATGTTTTATTAAAAAATCACTAATGTTAATTAAATTCAAAAGTTACTAAAAATATTTGATTTAATAATTTAGACCTTTATCTAATTGCTTGACAAAATAATATTTGCAAGATATTATTAGTCGATGTTATGATCATTTAATATTTTGTTGAATATGTAGACTTATAAATTGGGTCACTTATGTATGAATATTAAATTTTAATAATAAAAATATCCTTTTAAAGTTTACATATTTTTATATTGCTAATTTATTGTGGTCTTTTTGTTTACTTCGCCCAGGGCCTATAAAATGTTAGTAATGGCCCTGATTATAATCACCGTTATTGGTGAATGATAACTAAGGAAGCTGATGTATTATATGTGTTCATTGTAAGCTGGAGCATTGTAAAGTCAAGAGCCTTAGAATGTTATTCCACAATTGAGCAAGATATTTGCAACTGAAAAGTAAGTGACTTAAGATCTTAGAAGCTTCTTCATGTAACGCACAATTTGGGTTAGTGATGGAGTATTTGATTGTGTCTATAATTCCTAGTCTTTGACAAGTTGCCAGCCATAATATAAAGAAGTGAGAAGGACAAATAATTGAGTCCCATATCAGATTATAATCAAGTTTGTAGATCTGTTAGCCATTAAGAAGCTCTTTGTAAGATTTGATGGTTAAGGTGGAAGATTTATCCAAGGTCTGGGCCATTGTATTATATATGGATGAATTAAGGGAGTAAAAAGGCATACTATTTATGATTTCTTCTCTATCTTATAGAATGGAGGAGTCAATGCCAAAAATGATCCTTGATGAATGCTTGAAAGTTCGTATTAGTAGGGATGATAGATTTTAAAGGTTAGAAATTAATTAGCATATAAAGAGGACCCTTGATATACCAATTATCAAATCAGAAAGAGATGTTGTAACCATCTCTTATCTTATATTTGATATGTAAGTGAACTAACCCTCACATTTTCAAGATTTAACTATCTAAGAAATTACAGTTGTAGCTTTAACATTCCAAATACTTGAAACCTTTAGAAAATGAAGGCGTGTCCATCTTACCCCAAGGTTTTCTCCATCAAAACAAAGTCTCCAAAGTATCTTGATGAGTATGATTTTACTCATAGTTAAGATTGAAGTGATTCCCGATCCTCCATGAATCTTAGCTTAGCATATAATTACCCATCTTATCTTGGGGAGTTTGGGTTTTATATTTGATCCACTCTAAAGAAAGCAACTTAATAGCTTATTAATATCCTTTATCACCGCTTTAGGAAGATTGATATAATATAGACCCAATAAGTATATAGATTGGATAGAATGGAGAGGATCAATTGTAATCTTCCACTATAAGATAAACAATTATTGCACCAATTGTTGAGTTTCATTTTTTATGGAGTTTAGGATAAGGGAATAGTCCTTCTTAGTGAGCTTCTTCACAATTATGTAAACCCCAAGGTATTTGAAAGGGAGTTGTTATTTATTCAACCCTTTAAAGATGGGAAATGCACATGTACTAGGATCGAAACTGGTAGAAAGAATGAAGGAAATCTTGTTGGGATTAAATGGAAAACTTGCAATTTCTTTTAATTCCTCTAGAGAGTTGATAAGTAGCTTAATAGAGATGGAAATACACCATACAGAAAACTAGATCATTTATGAAAGAGAGCTAGAATATTTTCAATTTACCACCCTTGTAATGATACCGAGATCTGGGTTCTTTTGCAATCTTAAGCTTAGTGAGTCTATGAAAAATCTCTATGCAAATGACAAAAGGTAGGATGATAGGGGATCACCCTACTTAGGAGGACTGAGTAAGTTACAGAAAGGATAGAACTTTGAACCCAAGTTATAAAGATTTAAGGCAGTCTCAAAGCTTGAAATGAGGAAATGATGAAGTTCCAACTCAAGGAATCGAAAGCCTTTATGAAGTCAATATTCAAAGAACAACTCTTGATAGATGATTTGGAATTATAGCTCTTGAATAATCATGAGCAACTATGATATTATTGCCAATGCTCCTACCTTGAACATAAGTACATTGCAAAGGATTGATGAAAATCATCTTTCATATATTGGTTATCTTATAAATCATATTTCAATATGCAGTGGGTCTATAATCATTCAAACTTTAAGGATTAGAGACCTTTGGAACTAGATAAATGTAGTTTTATTTATTTCTATAAGAATCCTATTAGATTTGAAGAATTCCAAGATATAATTTATTACTAATTTACTAGTTTGATTCAAAGAGTTTTGAAAGAACCTAGCATTAAATCCATTTGGATCTGGAGCTTTTTTAGGAGAGAAGGAGAATAAGGTAGTTTTAATTTCTTCAGATATGATTTCCTTAATAAATTCTTTAAAGTTGTCCTGACAAAGTGAAATTTGGAGAGCATTCTTGAGTTTATCAAACATTGGAGAGGTTTCAAAAAAGGTACCTAGTAGTTTTGTAAAATACTTATACGTTAGCTCCTTTAATTTTGATTATCCCAAATTAAGATTTCCCTTATACTCAGCAAGTGCAATAATGTTATTGCAATTCCTTCTAGCTTGAATTGACCTAAAAGAACTTGGAGTTCTTTTCTCCTTCCTTCAACCAACCGAATCTTGATTCTTTCAATAGTTAAGAGTTGTAATCTTCTACGCACTTACATATCTCCTCAATTTTAGGTATTCCTATTCTCTGAAGGAATTGTCTAGGGGGTTTAGTGCCAATTTTTCTTTATATTTGTCCAGTGCATTTAGGGCCTCTTTTTCCCCCATACCATTGGGTCTGTCATCATTCTCTACAACTTGATTGGTTCCATTTTTAATTGCTTTAAGTTTAGTTGCAGATTTATAAGCAAATAAACCATTAAGATCAAATATTAGTCCTATATTTAAAGCATCAATAAAGTCAAAGTGCTTTAGTAGTGAATTATATAACCTGAAAGGAAATTTCCTTTTATCCACTTTTGGTTTGATCTTAATGCAAATTGGGGAGTTATCTAAAGTGAGCTAATTACTAGAATTTGCATGGATAAGAGGAAATTGAGACATCCATATAAAGTTCAACATCTGCCTATCCAACTTCTTTTGTTATAACTATTTACCAAATTGTTTCTTATTCCAGGTGTGGAATTTCCCTAAGTAGTTTAGATTAGACAACTTCAAGTCTTTAGTAAGTTGAGTTAGCTCCTCAAGGTTAGGATTAGGATTCCTCCTAATGCCTTACATTGCCATTGGTGAAAGAATACAGTTAAAGTCTTATACAATGAGATAAGGACTACAGATGTTGTTTACTATCTATCTTAGGTACTCCTTTAGCTACCTTCTTTGAAATTCTAAATATGAGGCATAGATAACAATGATATAGATCGGAGCTTAAGATTGCTTCAAAAGGATGTTACGATGTAAGAACTAGTCAAAACTTTTTCAGTTTCTAACAAAAAAAATAGCGGATCCAAATAGATAATTATCCTCCCATTAAATTGAGCCTTATCGTTGCTAATTATTATCCAGTCCTTATACAATTTATAATTGATTTAACTTGATTTTAGTTTCAAATAATCCTAAAAATTAGGTTTATTATTGCTTAATAAGGTTATGCTTGTTACATTCCATATGAGTAAGTTTATAAGGGAGGGGGGAAAGCAAACTTTGTGGTCCTAGCTTTCCTACCTGATCTACCCTGTTGGTACTTGAATAGGTATTGAAGGGGAGTCATTGTTGCATAGATTTAGGCCTTTACTGCATCGACCAGGCTGTATAGTCTTTGAAAGAGAAGATTTGTTGGTAAGCCAAGTCTCCATATCCACTAATACACTTCCTTGAGAGTTATTAGTTACCTAAGTAGGAATATCCTCCACTACCTTGACTGCTTCTATGGGTGGAGGGCTAGAGGGGTTTAAAAGGCTAAAATGATAACTTAGGGGTTCTATCTATTTTGATGGAACCATAACATCTTTTATTCAAACCATAGTTGATGGGGTAAAAGGAGTAGGTTTTACTTCTACAAGATATTGTGTTTCATTATTCTTAGCTTTCCACACCTACATTATCTCCTTTTTCTCAGGCCTCCAAAGTTAGGAGACTTTGAGAGAGTCTTTAAAGATTTTCTTAGTTTAGTACCTTAATCTTAATAAAGTTTAGGAGTTCACTATCAAATCAACTTCTACACTAACTTTAACATGGCTTATCCTTTCTAAATTGGTTGCGTTCTTATCAAGACTGATAAGTTTCCCTAAAGAGCTTAAAATGTAACTTGACCCCTCAACAAACCAACATTCTTAAGGAACCCCATATCTATTAAACCAAATTAATATAGTTCTTAGATGATTTTTGTTTAGTGAGATGCTAAGGATCCCTTTAGTGATAAATAAGGGTCTATCATAAATATACCAAAGAGTAATTTCCTGAATCTTTTGAATGTTCTCTAAGGGTGTAATATTGAAGATGAATAACTTGTCTTCACTTATGAAACCTTTTTAAGACTAAAATTTTTTCCAATTTACAAATACTCATCGTTGGAAAATAGAAAATGATAATCTTTTTCAGAATATAACCAACTAAAATTGACTTCCATTTCTTAGCTATAAGCAGGAGATTTTTGATGAGAGGAGCAACAAGAGAGGGAGAAGCTAGATCACTAGCCTCAGTTGAGGTCAAGGATTCTAAGGTTGACAGAGGAATTTTTGAAGGATTGTTAAAGGTTTGGAGGAGGAAAAAAACTAGATATAATCTCTAATAAAGTAGGATCAGAACTAGTGTCCACTAGGTTATTAGTACTAGAGTATTGAGTGGAAAGATTGTTAAGAGAATATTTTCCTATAATGGTAAAAATGAACCAAAAGGGAATTAGCAGGAGGAAGGGAAGTAGAGGTGTATTACCTAAATAAGCAATGAAACCAAAGGAGCCAGGTTTAGGAAAATTAGGGTATAAAGGAATTTAAAGAGAGTTGAGAGCATTCTTTTCACGTGTTGGTCCTTGACATATAAATATTGTTCTTTAAGAATTTGTAAGACTTTTGGTAAACGCTTCAAATGTTTTTGATAAATTTATTATACATTATATATCGTAAAATATTAAAATTAACTTTTTTAGATATAGACATTTAGTAATATAAGAAGATCATTAGTTAAGTCAAAAGGCATATTATAAGTGCATAATAACCTTATATGTTCTAGAGGCTATTTTATAGATTTCCTCCGTCAATACCTTTATTTGAAGGTATTCAATCTTTAAATTTAATTTAGAAAAATAACCAATTCCATTAGTTTATATAATAGCTCATCTATTAAAGGAATAAGAAATTTATCCTGTATAGTTTGTCTACATTGTTATTGTTAACTTACAATCTTCAAATGTTTTCTTTCTTCCTTGTCAATATAATAAGGAATGGAAAAAGACCTTTACTTTGTTAAATGATATATTACTTAAGTATTTCTTGAACCAACTCCTCCATAGCTCTCTTTTGAACTCCAACATATTGATATGGTCTTAAGTTAATAACTTATGTTATCTCCTTCAACATAATATCATAGTCATGTATTCTTGATGGTGGCAAACCATTTAATTATACAAAGAAACCATGTATTTCTTCAATAATACGTCAAGAGTATCTCAAAAATTCTTTAATAACTCTACTTTTGTCAATTCCATCTCTTATCATTTGATATATACATTATGGTAATTTAGAATGTTGCATCTGATCACCTTTTGGCAACAAATAAAAGTGATAAAATTTATTACAACCCTCTATTAACCTAGTTACCTGTTTAAAAGAGGTCATAATCACTCCCTTCTGGCTATTTTACAACTTAATTATCCTTATTTTTCACTCAAACTCCATACCTTTCTTGTAGTTGCATATTACATCTTCCAAAAAAACAAAAAAGGAGACATGTCACCACCCCTAATAATAATAACTACTACATATACTATAAAACTTCTATCATTTATCATCCAACATTTTTTACATGTTATGTTAGATTCAATTCTTAATTTTTCTCTGACTATGATGGTCACATGTTCAATTTCTTCAACTTGACATTCTTCTCTATTAACAATCTTTTCATAAAAAAAATATATGTACTCTCTCCATCAATTAGAATACAAAAGATTTTACAATTATATTAACAATTACCTTTATTTGATAAATATTGAAAAAAGACATACTTGTTATCCTTTAAAAAAGAAATGGCAAGATGTTATTTTCGATCCACCTTTTTTACTACTTTATCTTTGTCAACTTCATCACTATCTTTTACCATATACGTATGCAATTTCCTTTTATGCACTTATGACCAAGGATAAGTATTTCATCACACCGAGAGTATATCCTTTTTCTCCTTTTTTCTTATAATTCCTTGTTTGTATCTCTAGTCACCTTAGCCTCTCCATTTTTCAAAGTTACAGGTGTTTGCAGTTTTGGTAAAAGGACTTGATAAGGCCTCTAAAATGATTGTGCTTGTTGTGGAATCTTTAGAGGACCTTTGTGAATTTCATAACAATGTTGAGACACCGACTCTTGCAACTTAGGAAGGTTATAAGATAATTGCAAGCTCATGGAGTTTCGTAACTTACTGGGTATCCACTAAATTTAATTGATCAAAAGTCAATTACATTTATTATTCCAATGGCTAGCGCATAGTTCTCCCTTCTTCACTCGCCACATGTCATACTAATTATAAAAAATTGCAACAAAACATTACCATAAGGTCAAAATACTGTCATATAATTGACTATACTTAATTCTTAAGCTCTAGATCCTTTTTCACATATCACAACTGTATAACTTATTTGTAAAAATGGGTGTGATGGAATGAATGAATTATTTTCTCATTTTATTTAAATAATTTTAGTGAATATTTGAACTTCTTTTGTCAAGGCATACCCTCTCACCAGCGATGGGGTAATCAACTATTTAAGAGCTGAAAAGTTAAGTTTGAAAGTGATATCTTTAATTGCCAGAAGATTTTCTTTGTTGGACAATATCATCATAGTGAGTAAAATAACAATGTTTTGAAAATTAGATCAGATATCGAACCAGTTAAAGAAAAGGTTTAAAGTTTAAAGGTTCAACCAGTATTAAACCATTATAAAATCGATATATAATAAATAGGAAGTAAAAATTATAAAAGTAAGTAAAAATAAAATATTTTATTAAAATAAAATATGCATCAATGTCTATTATTATATAATGAACTAATAATAAATCAAACCTGATAATTCAATCTAAATCTAAGTCTAATATAAAACTTAAAATAACAAAAAAAATCAAAATTGCATTTCTAAAAGGGTTGTGTCTCATCATCGTCAAAAGTTTCGAATTCTCTAAAAGACTTATAAACTACACTTTCATCCAAAGTATTTACATTGACTTCTTCTACTACATTCAAATAAATTTCAAATTAGTAATGTATGAAATTACTCTTAATTTTAAAATTGTAATAATTATACTTTAAAATTAAATATGATCAAAATAAGATATGAATTAACCATCAGTAGATGTTCTTAATTTATTCATTTTGGCAAACGCATTTTCTTCATAAATCGCTTTTTCAAGTTCTTCATAATCAAGATCAGGTGATAGTTCTTCTTCGTCAATCCAAAAATCAGTATGGTGAATACAATCAATATAAAGTAGATTATAAGTTTTCTTTTTACTAAGCACTTTGAATATATAATAAAGAAATTATAAAGCCAATAATAAAACATAAAATAATGAAAAATAAAAACAAAACTATAAAATACATATTCTTCATTCTCATATTACATTAAGTCTTTGATTTTCCAAATGATTTTGTTTCTTTGTATGAATACGTTAAAATTGCTCTAATTACGTTCATAACCTGATGCAGAAGCTAATTGACTAAGTAATGTAATAGTGAGTTTTCTCAATATTGGAGTACTTTCACTAAATAATCTCAACTACTCATTTGTATTTTAAATTTATAGTTATGAAAAATAAATATATATTTATTAATAAGTAAAGAATGAATTAAAAGTATAAAAACTTACCATACTACATTTTTTAAATCATAAGTTATCTCTTTGTTAATGATCTAAGAAAACTCTCTAAACCTTCACATTATGATTTAATTTCATTTTTCACTTGTTATTGCTCTTCAATAAAAAAAATACCTTTGCATTCAATCACTGCAAATCACCTATAATATTATTTGTACATGTGTATCCATTATATAAGCAACAAGGATTGAGAAAATAAGTTGCTTAATGGATCCTTTGAGTAAGATGCTTATCCCATCGTTGGTCAAGAATATATATATAAGGCTTATGCAATTTCTCATTCCTTTAAAAAGATTTATAATTGTTTTGTGAGCTCTATATATATACCATCATATATATATATATATACATCAAAGATGGCTTCTCATCTGAGTCAACAATCCTCAACAACCTTATTAGAGAAGCCACAATCTTCACAATGATTAAACTAGCTTTCCAAATTTTATTATCTAGAATAATAGCTCAAACTTCTCTTCCTTTCACACTCCTTGATAACTTATGACTTGGAAAATGTTTACTTGTCACAAAATTTTGAAGCATTTGTTTATATTCATAAACACTTTTCAAAGTTACAAATGTAGTTCCAAACTTGGTAGCAGTAGGACGCACGATCTCAACCCAATCTTCTTACTTTCTTAACCAAGACAAAAATCTGATATGATTATACTTTAAAATTGTGATCTTAGGTGCACGTAAAGAAAGACTAAAAATATGGTTCATACCATAAATATCTTTTAAAATAAGATTTATACAATGAGCAGTGTATCGAGACTAATAATTATGTCCATGCTTTGATTGCAATAAGTGCCCAGCTAATACATAATTAGCTGCATTATCTGTAACAAAATTAGCTGCATTATCTATAATAAAATGCACAACATTCTTTAATCCAACCTACTCAACAATTTTAGAAAATAATTTAGATAAAGCATTAGCACTTTTTACCATATCAGAAGCATCGACATACTTGATAAAAGTTGTTCTAATATTATAATAAACTAAGAAATTCATCAAGGTTCTTTATATTTGATCGGTCCACTCATTTACTATAATAGTGCATTATGTTAATTTTCAACTAGACTTATATGTATCCACAATTAACTGACATTCTTTTTTAAAATCTTGAAGCAAAGGTGTACAAATCTAATAATAAGAAGGTACCTTAAATCATGGACCTATCATTATTGTAGCATTTATTGATTCTTGAAGATGAGGTTAATTTAAAGCATTCAAAGGAATATACGAATGATAGAACCATCTAGCCGGAGATCAGATCCTCTATTCCAATTAACCAGTTTCAACCATGTTCCATTAAATCTTATCCACATATTTATGTGGGGTCCACATAAATGTGTGGACCCGATTAAAAGAAAAAGGGTTAGAACACCCTATTTGGAACAGGGTGCTCCAACCCATTTAGCCCATGCTTTTTTACATTGTAAAACATCATCCTTATCAACCAAAACACTTTTTAGACTAGGTTAAGAACTAAAAGTAGTTCTTAAAGAAAAATAAGAATCTATGTTAATAATAGCTTTCCTTTTTCCTTTATTTAATAATTGTGGTACTTCATTTTCTCCAAAAGATATATCATGAGCCTCTTTATTTTCCTTTTTCTTTTTTACTTATTACTACAAATAACTTTCAATCCTCTCATGTAAATCAAATGGTACTTTTTTGCAAGAAGAAATATTACCCTTAATACCAGCAAGATGTTCTTTCATTCCATAAATTCCTTCCCCTTAAAATATTATATTGTAAAATATACAATTATATTAGATATTCTCATCAGATGCTTGAGAAGAAGAAAAATAATTCCATGCTATATTAGACTTATCACGAGTAGAGGATACTAAGGTCATTGAATCTTTTTGTGATGATTATATATTCTTGATTATAATTTTAACCTAAAAATATGAGAAATTATTTTTGTTAGTTTTGTACAAAAATAAGCCACAAAATAATGAACCAACGAAGAAAGATGAATTGAAAAGACAAAAGATAAAAGTCTGAAAATGAAAATATCTTTTAACTTTGTCTTTCTTACGTATTTTATATCTAATATGATATTTCACTTAAATCACCACAGCCAACAAAAGAAATAACAATAAAAAGAAGAATTAACTTGTGATCTTGACATAAGGAATCGAAGTATATATAGAAGAAACATAAAAGAGGTTGAAAAAGAATTGAAAAAATTAAAGAAAATCAATTCAAATAGAAAACATAAATTGAAATCTTATCGAAGATTGAATAAATCTAAAAAGTCACTCAAAAAGTTGAGGTATGATTAAATTTTAGTGTCCTTCTTTGAACATACTTATTTAAAACTTAAACATTACTTCTTATCATACTATTAAATTATTCTTAAAAATTGTTTATCTATACTAAATTACTAATTAATAACTTTTTTTATAGTCCTTCTCTTAGAGTTTAAATATACTTCTTTAAAGTTTAAATATCACTCTTTAAC
Organism: Erythroxylum echinodendron; assembly: GCA_027575705.1. Lineage (NCBI taxonomy): Eukaryota > Viridiplantae > Streptophyta > Magnoliopsida > Malpighiales > Erythroxylaceae > Erythroxylum > Erythroxylum echinodendron. Next base: position 7,603,860 of record JANZXR010000006.1, on the reverse strand, counting down.
ACATTCTTAACTTATCCTAAACAAAATTACTTATCTATACTAAATTACTAATTAATAACTTTTTAATGTCCTTCTTTAAATATACTTCTTTAAATTTAAATACCATTCTTTAACACATTCTTAAATTATCCTAAACAAAATTTATTATCTATACTAAATTACTAATTAGTAACTTTTTAATGTCCTTCTTTAAATATACTTCTTTAAATTTAAATATCAATCATTAAAATATTATTAAATTATCCTAAACAAAATTACTTCTTTAACTAAATTACTAATTAATAAATTTTTTAGTTCCATGTTTTAACGTTGCATTTGGTTACTGTCCTCAGTATGCAGAGACGGAACGAGACAAAAGTTTAGAGACACAGCAGAACAAAAATTGAAGACAATGAGGTGCTTGGTTGTGATGGACAAAACAGATAAAATTGTCTCCGTCTCAAGAACAGAAATGTGTTTGGTTGCAATTGACAGAACATAAAACAGTATCAATGACTAAAATACTCCTGCAGTATAATACGATTAGAAATATGTAATTCATTGATTATTTTAAAACGAATGATTTGTATTAGTAAAAAAGTTAACAAGTAATAATAATAACAATAACAATAAGAAATTAATTTCGTATAATAATAATAATAATAATGATGATGATGATGATGATGATGATGATGATAATAGAACAAGAAGAGGAAGAAAATTAATAATAAGAAGAAATTTAATAATCACAATAATAATAAGAAAATTAATTATGAATAATAATGATAATAAACATAATAATAAGAAAATTAATTTTGTATAATAATAATAATATTATTATTATTATTATTATTATTAATAAAAAATAATAATAAGTAGACAATTTATAACAATAGTTAATATTGACAGTAATAGCAATAATTAATAATAATAATAATAATAATAATAATGATGATAATGGTAATAATAATAATAATAATAATAATAATAATAATAATAATAATAATAATAATAATAATAATAATAATAAT
>JANZXR010000006.1:7587556-7601804 GCA_027575705.1 Erythroxylum echinodendron | reverse complement strand
AAATGCAAAAATATCACAAATATCTAATATAAAAAATAACATATTTACTAAAAATAAACATTACATATATTAAAAAATATAGGTTATGAAATAATATACCTTCAAGAAGAGCAAATAATGTTGATAAACTTACTGTCGAAGAAGAGCAAAAAAGCTAGTTAATTCATTGATAAACTAGCAAAATCAGAACAACACTAAACAAAAGAGAAAGCAATACCAATACCACAAACTGAAGAAGCACGAAGCTCGCTCTGCTTCTGAAGGAGAGGATGAGGAAGTGAGGACGGTGCGAGGCTATTCTGCTTATAGGGCAGCGGAGAGCCAGCAATAATGCTTGCTCTCTGACCACCCGGCCATTCACAATGGTGGGATAGCTTAAAACATTATTGCTGGCTTTTTGCACCCTACGGGTGTAGAAAAGGCTGCATCCATTAAGAATGGCGGGGTGGCCTCAGCGGGTTCCACCCCGCCATTCTTAATAGCGGGGTGGTCAGGCCAGCCCGCCATTAAAGATGGCGGGATAGTCTGGCCATCTCGCCATCCTCCATGGCGGGGTGGACATGTCGCTCCACCCCGCCAACGGCTGTGGCGGGTTGGTTGACACCCCGCCAAACCCAAAGGCGGGGTGTCCTATAACCAGCCCTCCCACTCTACTTCCTCTCACTTGGACAGATTTTTTTTTTAATAACACAAGAAGAATTTAGCCTCAATATCCCAAAAAGAAGATAGATGAGAACTTGTTAGAAAAAGGACTTTTTAGCTGATTCATTACGTATCTTTTCTTACTACAATTGCATCCTCCATGCTGATAAATTTCTCCGCATTTTAAAGGCTTATTCACAATTAATTGGCTGTATCACATATTATGATCAGTCCTTGCGTTGAAGCCGTAACCTACTATATTTGAATTAAGGTCAATAACTTGCATTGCTTATTTTCAAAATCTTTGCCAATATTAAGCCACCATTAATTAAACAATTAATTATATGACCATTAATTAGTAGTTTTCTGGTTAAATAAAGAAATTTTATTTATTTATTTTTATAATATTACTGATTATGAATATATATACCTACTAATTACAGGTAACTTTTTTTTTAATTATACATATGACGGAAATGAATTAGTATCCGTTGTATATGTTAGAGAATATATAAAATCAATTAAGCTGACCTCACTCAACAGCTTAAGCTATTGTGATGAAATGGTCACTTAACATGGTATCAAAGCCTCTGTGACCAAGTGGTCGTGAGTTCGACTTCTACCACCCACCTATAAAATTAAGCACAAGGTAAAATAGGCTTGTGCAAATTTCAAGTCCAAAGGGCTTTCACTTGAGGGGGTGTGTTAGAAAATATATAAAACTAATTAAGCTGATCTCACACAACAGCTTAAGCTATTGTGATGAAATGATAACTTAACAGTATATATGACTTAAATTATGATATCTTGTATTTCTTGAGTTACTATTTGAACTATAATACTCAGTAAATTGGAAACTCTTTAAAAAATTGTTTAGGGTAAATATACTTCTTCATTATCTTTCCATTTTTTTCATTTATCACCTTTCAATTATTTGTTGGAGGTTCTCATATTATTCAACCGAGACTATCGTGAAGGAGGCTTTCGCTTAAACTTTTAACCCTCAACTCTGGATTCGGAAGAACGTTTTACATGCAAAAGTATTTGAACAATTTTTCTGAGTGTTTGAACTTTCTAGGTCAAGGCCAGATTCAGAAGTAAATATGTTGCGCTCTTCGGTATATTCCCGAAAATCCTGCTTATAACGAATCCCTTTTGGTAAAATTTATAACTTTTCTGCTTGGTAATAAAAATTCATTCCAATAAGTATTTTAGGAATAATGCAGTTGACTCCATGCGACCATTTCAGCTTTTTTTAAAAAAATAAGTGGATGACATTTGTTAATTGACTGGTAGAGTGGGAAATCTAATTTATAGAAATAAAGCTTTTTACACTTTTAGACTGGTAGATTTTTGTTTGGTTGGTTGGTTGTCTCCTTTTGCTTTCATCGCAAAAGGAAGCCCAAATTCTGAGATATATATGGTGCGGCCGACCGAAGCTAGTGCGCAGGACCATGCCATTCGTCTTCTACAGTTAAGTACCAAATCAGACAGCCAATATCAATTTGGCGTACACATTGCAGAGATATGCCTAGCATCAATCATTGTTATTTCTACATTATTATATCCACTTCAAGTCTAGCGATAACGTAAAATTTAGAAAAGTTTGATGATACGCAATTTTATTCTTATAAAATAAAAAATTTATTTTTAATAGATTCAATTAGACGCTATTATGTGTATACTAAGCTTCAATTATTCAGAAATGTAGTAAAGACTACATCAATTTAATAAAAACGATAATTATTACGATCTTATTGAGTTCTACCACTCTTTTGGACAAGCTCTAAATCCCGCAATTTAACTTATGATTTTGGCGCTCGTAATTTTTTGACTTACTTGAAACAACTGAATTGACATACATAAAAATTCAAGCTCACACCTATTCTTTAAAACCGAAAGCAATCATATTTTGACTGTAGACTGGTAGAGGTTGAACAGAAGTGCACGTTGATAATCCGTTAGCCGCAACCATCAGGGTGGGTCTAGTTCTGTCTCCCACGATTACAAGTCACGTGGGCAAGTCATTAATCTTTTTGTCAGGATCTGCTTGATTGATCAAATTGAGGTTAGTGACGGGCCATCTTAATCAACTTTAAATGACATAACATATTGGATGTAAGAACATCCAGAGCAAACAGTTGTCAGCTGTTTTTACAAATGTTTATTTTTTATTCAGGGGTGTACATCGTTTCTTTATAGGCTAGATAGAATGTGGTTCACGGGTTAATGCTGCACCACATTCTGTCTGGTGTTTGTCCCTCTTAATCATGATCGGTTTTACAAAGGATGTTATTATTGTAACTCAAGTCAAATGTAACAAACATTCCGTCGCCTGTCATGTCTCAATGTAACTTTTTTCTCCCTATGTAAAAAGTTATATATCATTTTTACCTTTATTTTTTAATATTGTAAAGTGAAAATTTATGCAAAATCTCTCACTTCGTATATTTATTAGAATTAAATTCTAACAAATAAAAAAGACACATCTATCTTACAGTGGCGAAGCTCGACTAATTTTTAAGGGGACGAATCAAAAGAAATATAAAAACTCAATCATAAAATTATCTTTATGGGCTTAAAAATTTAATTCAAAAATTACAAAATGATATAAAAGCTAAGCAAAAATAGTCTTCTTACATAAAAATATAAAAGTCTAATGTCTTATATAAAATAAAATAATCATTTCTTTTTATTATGTTGAAGTTTTACTCGACGAGTCTTCATAGAATTAAACTCATCAATGATTGATTCTGGGCTAAACTTCATTGCAATTTCCTTTTCAATGTAGACAGGCAAACAATTATTTAAAAATTTATTTTTCATCTTGTTCCGAAGCTTTGTTTTAACTATCTTCATAACTAAGAAAGCCCGCTCTGTAGTTGCTATAGACACAGGAAGAGTGAGAACAAGCCTAACTATTTTGTCAATAAGTAGATAGATAGTGGCTTTTTTTGTTTCCGCCAATCTTTGACATAATTCTTGAATGCCAGATAGTCCTTCAAACCCATGATGCATAGGAATGTCGAGTTTGAAGTGCTGAAATTGCATTCTAAGAAGTAATATCTCTTACTCAGTGAAATCTCCGGGATAGAACTTCTCAGCAAGTTTGCATATTTGATCAACATTAAAATATCTAAAACTATCTCTTGGATTAATGGCATAACTAAGAACAAGTAACTCTATTGTTCGTTCGTTAAATCTGTTGTTTAGTTCCTGCAATTGATAATCAATTGTTACAACAAACACATCAACTCAATAGTAATGCTCAACAATAACTTCATTTTGTTGATTGCGGCATCGACCACGCCTTGCAATATATTGAGCATCCATATTAGGAATATTAACAATTGTAGTTGGAGAATACTCTAACCACGAGGGAAGTTGTGCAAACCAAGAATAACAAAAATGATGACCATCTAGTAAAGGATATTCATCAAGTTTTCGGTGATATGGACCAGCTTTGATATAAGCTCGACGAATTTCATCTTGTTAGTTTACAAGATATTTCCAAATTTATTTACGTAAATCAGGATCACGAATCAGAGTTGTTATACCGATATCAATTATTTCAGGTTCATCTCAATCATCTAATTGCATATGCTGAACAACAGGAGGAGGAGTAATAATTGTAGCGTCGATATTCTCCGGAATCTCTTGAATATGGTTAGAGGTAGAAGCTTCAGTTTGTATCGTAAAATAAGAATAGATTGTCTTTGGTTTTCCTATGTCTATGAATTCTTAAAATTAAATAATAATTTCAATTATAAATCATGAAATCACCATTGATTTATACTTAGAAGCAATTACTAATTATGTAATAGCATAATAACAAACAAATATAAAATTCAGCAATGAATAATTTCAAAGCAACTTCAATTATACGTGATAATGAATTCACCACTGATTTGTAATTTCAATTGTAAATCACAAATTCACCGTTGATTTCTACTTAAAAGCAAATAGTAATTATTTAATAGCATAATAACAAACAAATAGAAAATTCAGCGATGAATAATTTCAAAGCAATTTCGAGTAAACTTCTTAAATTCAAGATTAGATTGAATAACAATATTAGAAGTTTAGAAACATACTTTGTTTATTGATATATTTCGAACTAACAAACTTATTTGTAGGTCGCTTGTTTAGTTTAGATGGTTGAGAAGAAAACAACAGAGAAAAGACAAAAGAGTTTATTAATAGAGAAGGGGAAAAAAAAAGGGGATGACGTTTTAAGAGCAGCCAAACAAGAGTTTTAATTTTCAAATTAAAAGAAGAGAAGTTTGTGACTTTTGGTTTGTCCATATACTTAATTTTAATTTTAAAATTTTTTAATAATTATTAAAAGATAAAAAAAAACCAAAAGTCACCCTTTAATCCTTTGTCTATTGAGAAGATAAAGAACTTCTCAATTTGATCAAGGATGGCGGTAGCCCCCCTTGCCACCCCGAGCTACCGTCACTATCTCTCTATTATAAAATTAAATTTAATATTTTTCACTGCAATTTTTCTTTCAACAGAAATCATTAACAAGTCTTGATCTTCTATGTAAACTCCTACTTAAGAAGGGAAAAGCTTTTAATGAAATTATGGAGGAAAAATGTTTTTTTAAAGTCGGAGAGTAGATTAATGAATTATATAATATAACTAATAATTGTCTTTTTCAAATTTTCCTTATAGGAAAATGGTAAACTGAATTCATTGCTTTATCTTAAATTCGATATTAGTCATAACTAGTTACCTATAAAATATTTTCTTTTTAAAAAAATTTCAATTGATTTATTCTCAATATACTCTAATCCTCATTTATTACATATGTAATTCAAAGATTAGGCTCTGTTTGGCAATCAACTGATTGTATTTAGCTGTTAGTTAATAGCTGATTCTATCAACTGATTTGACCAGTGGATTGCATTAGCTGTTTGTTAGAGATGTTTAATAAAATTAGATATTTAGTATTAGTTGTTTATATGTAAAATAACTTATAAGGGTATGACTTTAAAAAAAATGACATGAGTATTATATTTAAATATTTCTTTGAATATTTTCATAAAATTTTAAACTTTAGATATTTAATTTTATAAAATTTAAGTTTATAAATCTACTAAAAATATAACATATAATAATAATAAATTAGTGTGATTTATTACTTGTACTATATTAATGTGATTTATAACAAAATAGGTATATACCCACTATATAACTTAGTCAACTAATAAAGATTGACTACATAAAGTTGTAAAATTAGTGGTAAGAAAAAACTCATGGACTAATAGGTGGAGGCCATGTTGAGAGATGGTAGGAGGCAAATACTATAAGAAAGTACAATACAAGCTGTCTTATAATAATTGACGTTTGGAATTGAAGAGTATCTTCTGTCATTTATTCAATCAGCTGAAATAAAAAACTACTCTTCTTGAACTTTTAAAAAATCAGTTGATTGGGTTCAATCAACTAACCCATCAACTGATTACTAAACACTAAAATAACTAATCAATAAGATCAATAAACTAAATTTGTTTAACCAACTATTTTTTAGCTGATAAGCTAACATCCAAATTAGCCTACTTATGTGTGTTTAGACTTTTATTAGTAGGAACAGACCATCTTTTGGTGTCTTTCCTTTAAAATCAGTGATGGACTGATTTTGACTAGCTGATAAATTCTCTCTCTTCGCTGTACGGGGCTGGTATGCGAAAACTGAGGTCCTTCCCTCAATTATACCTTCCTTTTCTCTGTCTATTAATATTGACTTTAATAATCAGTGCAAAGGTCGCGGAAATAATAATCAAGTAATTGATAATAAAAGATCAAGATTCAAAATTGTGTATCTCAATTATTTTTCTAAATTTTAAAAGTTGTGCAAGATTTGATATGTTACATTTAATTAGTTGGTGGTCGGGATTCATGAAAGCAATGACTTTCTTTGTCCTATTCTAAATTAGTTTGGTCAATTTAACAACAAAAATTTGAATCAGTTAATTTTTATTTATTTTTTAATTTTTTAATTTAATAATATTTATTGTTAAAAATTATTTATTTATTTATTTATTAATTGGTTATTTTTTATCAATTAATCAATTTTTATAATTCAAAATAACTTCTTTTTTAATTAAGTTTTAATTTTTAATGAGTAAGAATAATTTCTTTAATCATTTTTAAAATTTTTAAAATTATTTAATTTTTAATTAATTTTATAAAAATCTAATACTTTTAATTCTTAAACTTTTTATTTTACTAGTCAATTTAGAAATACCCACACATGTATATATACAGGTGTAAAACGTAAAACACCGATCGATGGCCTCGTTTCTCTTCCTTCCCTTTCCTTCCAGGCTCTCATGCACATCGGCTATCTTCTCTAATCCCTCTGGAACCCGAAGTTTGCAGTCTGAACTTCTTGCATAATCGGGAAGTCCATAGTGAACATACACTACCTGTAACCCTCTAAAAGCTACAGGTGAACGTTCAACTTTTTTCTATTCAACCTGATAATATATTACACAAACACTGACTTCCAGTTCTGTTATTCATTTTAGAACGTTGGAGAACGTAACTACATAATAACCACTCAATTCAAACTACACAATAACCACTCAATTCATACATTTATTTATTACATATTTTGATTTACTGCAGATAGCAAACTAAGTCGACCAGACATGGACAATACTATCGAGACAATAAACATGAAAGTGACCGAAAAGGCACCAAAAAAATTAAACCCCGCCATGAAAAGAGTCCTACTAACCCTGAGCTGCATTTTCTTTGTCGTCGGCGGTTGCGGTGGCCCATTGATTATTCGCCTCTACTACATACATGGTGGTGCAAGCATATGGCTCACCTGTTGGCTACAATCAGTTGGTTGGCCAGTGCTTCTGATACCACTCGCTATTGGCTACTTCTATCGACGATCCAATAATCACAACAGTTGCATCTTCTATATTGATCTTCCACTATTCCTCGCCGCCACGGTTCTTGGGCTTATGATGGGTGTAGACAACTATTTCTACTCTTATGGCTTTGGTCGTCTTCCTGTTTCAACAGCTTCTTTGATCATGTCCTCGCAGTTGGCTTTCGTTGCAGCATTTGCTTTCCTCATCGTCAAACAAAAGTTCACTCCATATTCTATAAATGCCATCTTTTTGCTGACGTTAGCGTCTGGAGTGTTGGCTTTACATAGCAGTAGCGACAAGCCTAAAGGCGAAAGCAGCAAACAATATACTGTCGGCTTTATCATGGCTCTAGCTGCCGCTCTTTTATACGGTGTTACCATGCCTTTGATGGAGCTGACATACAGGAAATCCAGGCAAGAGATTACATACACTCTTGTAATGGAGATTCAAATGGTCCTGGGATTGTTCTCTACCGTCCTATCCACTATAGGGATGATCGCTTCTAACGAGTTCAAGGTTTCTCTATGATCTGCTGAAATAATTTTCTTTCTTTATTAGTTTCTTAATGCTCTGCAGACTCTCTTTCTATTGCCAACTAGCGATAAGTTCTGCTTGCTTTTGATGGGAAAGTAATTAATTTACATGTACAACTTAGGTGCCGGATGGTCTAGAACAGGAGACGGTGGGATCCTAAAACGTCACATACTAAACACACAATTCTGCACCTCGGTTACGTCCTTCTAAACAAGGGGATAAAGTTACAATTTTTAGTGAAATAGTTAAAACGTTATCTGTTACCCATTAAAGTACGAGTACCACTGGCATTAGCATGCGCAATATTATTTTTAAATTGCATCCCTCAATTCAGTAATAATTGAGACATTGCACGGTGCATGCGACCGGCAGGTAAGGTATTTGATGCATTGGAACCAAACAATACATTGTTGTGTCGGCACTCGGCAGGGATGATAAGCATGCAAAGAAACTTCAACTCCATGATGAAAACATGAGGCTTAATATTATTGAACAATATATGAGGCGACATCAGTTAGAATAATGTTGATTGACTAAATAATTTCGTCATCATAAAAAATTATAATTTTCAATTTTAGAATATCTGTTGAAAATATATCTTTTTATTTAACTCGCACTTCCTTCTTTTAACAATTTTAGTCCCTGATAATAATGTTTATTATGTGTGCTTAACAGAGTGTTGCTGAAGAAGCAAGGAATTTTGGGCTTGGAGAAACTAAGTATTATATGGTGATGGTGTGGACAGCGATAGTGTATCAGCTTGTGACGTTGGGAATAATGGGAGTCATCTTCTACGGCTCCTCTATGTTCGGCGGTATACTAACGTCGTGCCTCCTTCCAGCAGTAGAGGTTCTAGCTGTCATTTTTTTCCATGAAAATTTCCAAGCTGAGAAAGGTGTCTCTCTTGGACTCTCTCTTTGGGGCTTCGTTTCTTACTTCTACGGAGAGGTTCAAGAAAACAAGAAGGCGAGGAAGAAAAACGATCTTTTATCAGAAACTGAAATGCTTGAAGCTACTACTAGTCATGCAGCAACTTCAACTCCAAACTCAACGGAAAATGTCTAAAGAGAAGATTATCTCTACATGATGATCAGGATAATAGATGTGGCTAATGTACAATATATAGGCATCATCGAAGAAATCTGTGACATATCCGATTTGGTTGTATATCAGTATGAAAACACCCGACTTGTGTTTTGATATGTATATGTATCAAGCATTACTCGAGAGGGGTGATTTTTACAGTGGGACTTTTCAAATATGGACTAATTTCTTAATTTTGTAAATTTGTTTTTGTCAAGTTCTTAATCAAGTTCAAGTAACAAAGAACAAAATATAAAGAAATGAGATATAATATTTTTTACGTGGAAAACTATAGGATTTTCAAATAATTATACTTATATAAGTCTTCAACCTTTAATAGTATCCATAGAATGAGTTGAGAAAACTTTACAATTATTATAAAGAGGGTTAGACAAGAAGTGTTAAGCTCCTTTAGAGCTTAAGTCTATTTATAATATATTATGGAAATTTTAATAATTTAACTGAAATAAATTCTAATTTCAAATAAAATTTAATTAGTAAAATTAATTCTAATTAAATACTAATACATGACTGAATAACTCACAATATCTTATGTTAGTTCTTATTTGTTAAATATCTCATATTTAATTATAAAGTTTCTAAAATTTTACAAACAAGTCCAAATTGATTAAAAACATCTTTTTTATTTTCAACTTGTTCTTTGTATTGACCTATTAGGCTCCTTAATATGTTGACAATGAAGATAAATTATAACCCTAAATTATATTTAGGATTAAATGAATTAAACTCCTTTAATTTATCTTTATTTCTCTAATTAAGCAACTTCTATACATAGATCAATATCGATGTTTCGCAATGCTTCATAACCGCCCAAATATTTAGGAATGACAAAGTTGTTTTGACTAACCTTACTTTGGTCGAAGATTTCTTACATTAGTACTAATCAAGAACAATGAAACATTCTTCCTAATCACTTTAGAATGATGAATCATATATTAATCACTTACCATCTTCCATATAGTTCATGCTATATACAATAATTACTGATTGAGCTACTTTTGATTAGAATATGTTATAAGTAGTATCAAAATATAAAGATTTTTATAAGAGATACTTTGGTGATTTCAAGTTAAAGGATCACTTCAATATAAGAAAATAACACATTACTGACGGAAATTGATTTTTGGTTAGTAAATTTATCAGAAAAAGTGGTTTTTTGTGACTGCCAAAATTTCTATTGGTTAATGTTGAGAGAAATTATTCCCAAAATTTTCCTCACTAAAGAGTAAATTTTGTCGTAAAAATAACGACAATGGGTGGCGGGAAAATTATCGTTCTGTCGGTAAATATCGATTTCTCCAAAAATTAAGACAATTTCATTTCGGGTGGCTTATGAGGCTATTTGAAATGACGTCGTTTGGTTTTGTTTGGTTTAAAACCAAACGATGTCATTTTGAATAGCCTCATAAGCCACCCAAAGCCCCCCTTCTTCCTCCCCTCTTTCATTTTCTCTCTTCTTCCCTACTTCATAGTCGTTGGTCTCTCTTTCTCCCAAGCATTCAATGTTAATTTTTTCTTGTTTCAGTCCATTGTGTGTCGTTTTTTGGTAAGTTTACTCTTCAGTTTCTCGATGTCTAAAAAAAAATTAGTTGTTAGTGTTGAACATGGATGGGTTTTCATGGATCGTGGGTGGGTTTTCATGGATTGTGGGTATTATGTGCTTTTACCTAATGTCGTTGGTTTATTTGTTGTTTGAATGTGTTTTTGTTGGTAAGCAATTGACAAATGTAGTGATTTTTTTATTAGTTAGAGATAAATTTGGGTTGCCTATGAATTGTTCGATGAAATGTCTCTTAGAGATGTTAATGAGAAATTTCATTGAACAATTCAAAAGCAACCCAAATTTATTAATGAGACTTAGTTAATGCCTAGAATTGGTTAATGCCTTAGAATCTAAATAAAATGCCTAGAGTAGTTACATAGGACTTGAAATGGCAAATTAACAATTATATAGAAGGATTTCATATAATAGAATGAAATTGGACAATTATATGGAAGGTGATATTTGTGAAACAATTAATGAGCATTTTTATGTATTAATATGGTAAAAGTCGAATATACTTCAATATTTGATTATGTAAATAATTGCATGAGATTTCTTAGTTATCCTAATGCTTACAATTGCTTCTAAGTCTGCTTTTCATACTACTTGTTGAATAATAAATTTTTATCACAATTGATTTCATTCAGTAACTTAAGAAGTGTTGATGTAAGAAATATTCTTATTTCTTTTGAAATTAATATATGATTTCTATCACAATCATGTCCCTATATAGATCATATTATTTCTCTTGTAATTAGCATACGATTGTTAGCATAACTATGACTCGGGAACTATTACAAAATAATTTTTTTTCAATTTCAAACAATCTCTGTTCACCCCCTATTGTAGGTCATGTCTCTTATTTTGTTTAATCCACATAAGACATACGTTGGCACATGGGCATAGATAGGAACACATAGGCCAATCCATGTTCCTTTAAGAATTGTAATTTTCTTCATATTTTTGCTTAAAATAGCCTCTAATTCTTAAATAATTTCATCCTATAGTTAATTTATTAGATTATATGAAAATAAATCTAAGTTAAGTAAAATAAGGTAATTTGACATGAAAATGAAGCAAAATACTTTTAAAATATGTCCATTTTCATGCACATTAAATATTCCCAAGCTTACGCTTTTGCTCATCCTCAAGTAAATCAATTTCAATCACTCTTAACTTAAATAGGTGACAATTTTAAGGAAACAAAACAAATATATTAGAGAAATCATGGTTATCCATCATCTACTTAATTGCATTATTCGTTAACTAGCTAGAAAGGCATTCAAATATTTGCATTCAATTCTTAATCAATTAATTTAAGCTAACAAACCTTTCAAATAATAACTTAAATAGGTGAAAATTTTAAGGAAACAAAACAAATATATTAGAGAAATCATGGTTATCCAGCATCTACTCAATTACCTTATTCATCAACTAAAAAGGCAATCAAATAGTTGCATTCAATTCTTAATCAATTTAATTTAAGCTAACAAACCTTTCAAATAATAACTTAATCATATAATTTAGTCTCTAACTTAGAAAAGCTACCCTGTTTGAAAATGTATTATTTCATTTGTTTATTTAAAAGCTTAAAGTTATTATTATTCTTCCATCTAAAAGTTACTTTGTTATTTTAAATCACTACAAGAAAATCATAAATTATCGATGGAAAATTACCAACGGAACAAATACCGTAGCTAATTAGAGACAAAAAATCAATATCCTTCGGTAATATTGTCGTGAAAAAATCTGTTTTGCGATGGACAAAATTTTCGTCAGTAAAGGTGGAGGGAAAATATCCCGAAAATTTTTTCGATGGAATATAACTTCACAAAAGTCATACTGTCGGTAAATTAGGCAGAAATGCTTGCCACAATTTCTAATGATATAACTGCTCTATCGATAAATTTATGTGAAAATACTTGGTTCAATAATCAAGCGTCGGGTTTTACCGATAGTCATGTATTCTATCGGTGAGTTTCTGACAGTCTGGCCACTTCGTCATTAGCTTCAGCTTAATCTTTTTAAATCAATTGAAAACAAAGTCGTTTGGTTTAATACCAACGACGTCATTTTTGTTCTGGGTTAAACCCATCCCGAACCTTCCCCCCCCTCATTTTCTCCTCTGTGTTTTTGCCATCTTTTCTCCTCGTCGTCGCTCATCATCGTGGGTCATCGTTGTTGCTCGTCTGTTTCTCATCACCGCTACTCACACATTACATGTCATCGTTGTCGTCTTCCTTTAATCATCGGTTAAGGTAACATTTTATTCTTTGATTGTTTTTTACGACATCATTGAGTTTTATTTGTTACTGTTTTTTGTGTATTGCTTTGATTGTTATTGTCTTCCTTTCATTGTTTTGGTTATCTTCTTTGGCCGTCGGACACTCTAGCTCCATCATCTTCTTCCTTCACGTGCTTCAGAGACTTCTTCTACGTGTCAGTTAAGGTAAGTGGGTTTTGTTATTTATTGGGTTTTTGTGTATTGGGTTTAACTCGAGTATTTGTTTATAGTTTGAACCTCCCATTTGAACTTGCTGCATTTTTAATGTAAATGGCCTGCACCAACAGAAAGTTGTTTATGGTATGAACTTTGGTTTGTGGCTTTAAATTTAAAGTATTGTTAATCTAAATTTAAATATTGTTAATCTAAATTTTATGTATTATTAATCTAAATTATTAGCTTTAAATTTTAAGTATTGTTAATCTCTATCATTAATACATTTTCTTATTAGTTGTGTTTGGTTGTTAAATTCTTATAGTTCCAAAGATCTGAATTTTGTCGATGGGTTATTTCATTGATACTCTCTGAATTGATTAGATTCTCTTTACTTTTCATGTTCTCACCCCATTTTTGACTAGATTTTTTTCTATTTTTCTTTACGTATATTTGTTTTATGATGGGATTGATAAATGAATGATTTTAGGGGTGTTGAGAAACTTTAATATAGGATATTGGTTGAGTTGTCTTACAAATGGCATTATGAATTGAGGACTATGGTTTTGTTTATGTATCAATATAAGAGGAGTTTGAATGTTAAACAGATAAACTATGATATTACTACATTTTTAGAGGTTCATATGGTAAATTAGTAACTTCATATAGGAAGCATTTTAACATTTTTATAGTTGGTAAATTTTCATTTTACATATACTTAATATTAGGTGTTGCATCACTCATTTATGCTAATATGAGAATAAATAACATGATTATGAGATAATTTGCTAAATTTTAAGGTTTTTAAATCATGATTATGAGTTAATTTGTTAAATTTTTAGGTTTTTAAATTTTTAGATTTTTCATAATAAACCCCTAGGATGGTATGTAGGCTGGAAATATGTGATGCAGCTCCCGTGAGGCTTATCAGTGAAAAATTCCACGAGCGTAAAAGTCACAGCAAGAACTTGTTTTCTTGATTCGCAGGTGCAAACAATGCCACGTACCATAGTTTTGAAATCAATTGTAGGTGATAAGTCAATTGGTTAATACTGAGGGGATGTGGTGTAAAGTTTAGATGTTCTGTACACT
>JANZXR010000006.1:7560974-7587456 GCA_027575705.1 Erythroxylum echinodendron | reverse complement strand
GGAAACAATTCCGAAAAATTTCCGAAAAATTCCTATAATTCTCTAAAAATTTGAAAACCCTAATAATCCTCTCCAATACCAATTATCAATCGCACAAAGCAAAGTTTTCAGAAAACATATTTATTCACACTTAAACCGGGAAAATGTCATGAATGTATGTACAAACAGTTACATGTGCAAAAATTCACTATTTCCTATTCATGTGCATAAATGAATGCATGAATATGTCAAAACACTTTAAATAATCTTAATCTATTCCAAAATGACCAAAATACCCTTCCCATAAGTGAGGGGATGTTACATGAATTATAGGAGTGCTTGTATAAGTACTACAATGCCATTTTTTTAATTTGTGTAATTACCGTCATTAAAATTTCTGATGGATTTTCAATACTTTATCTGTAGGTAATATTTACCGATGGAGTAGAAATATTCCGTCGATAAAGTTACTGACGGACTTAAGAATTCCGTCCCTATATTTAGCAATAGAATAGAATTATTTCATTGGTAATTTACCGATGAATAATTTTTTTCTATCGCTAACGATTATGGATAACTGTTTCTTCGACAACTCATGCGGTCGGTAATTTTTGTTGGCAAATTCGCTTGCCAACGAAAAACCTCACATTCTATCAGTAATTTTTGTCGCTAAACACCTATTTTCTTGTGGTGCTTCCAAATGGAATCCTCATATGGGGTCAGTTTAATGAATTTATTCTCTAAAAAATATCTACACATTTGTTTAAGTATTTTCATATTTAAGTTTATGAGATTTTATGAGATTGAGTACTTCATTTATAAGAAAGAAATATAATATGTGTTAATCTTTTTATGCTCTATTAATATACATTTTTAATGTAATAATGACTTGAAATAATTTAAGGATAATATATAAATGTATTATAAGTCTCATTATTATGATTTTATCATAATTTCATTTGTAATGTGTATTTATCTCATGATTGTTATCATATATATCTAAATATTTATAAGACAAAGAATAACATTAAATAATTATGAAACTAAATAAAGTTAACAACACTCATAATGCATTAGTTCTCTCTCTACCTTTACCATCTATCTGCCCCTTCTTCTTTTAAAACTCACCCATCCTCACCCAACACTCAACTAGTTCATAGTGACAGGCGCCTCTACCTCACCGGTAGGCCTTCCTTAGGCCTCCTATATAGAGCAATGTGAACCCTTTTCCACAAAAGAGGACTTCCCTTCTCTTTCTAGGGAGTCTCTCATAGTAAAAGCTGGCGGTAACACCGTGAAGATAAACCAAAATGGGGAAGGATCGACAGAGTCTTGTCTAACGGGAGACTACAGAATATCTTTCCAAAGATAGACCGCAAAAGGACATTGAAGCACTATCACAATGTGATTCAAGACGATGTCATCAACCCACTGATGGAGCTCCTCCAAGCAGGCACAAAGGCTTTGTCCATAGCGTTAATGAGTTTCTTATGGTCTAAACACCCTGAGTGTCCAATCATGAACATATGGGCAAATCACACAAAAGCGAAAAGGGACTGGAAAAGGTTATGTTAATGGAGGATGGTACATTTTTATCCAAATTTTCTGAAACTTCCAATCTTGATGAACTGGTTGAAATGGGGCCTTGGTGCATTAGGGATCAACCAATGTTGTTGCAAAAGTAGAGGCCAGGTATGGAGCTTGATAGGGGAACAATAGTCATGCATCTAACGTGGGTTCAATTTCACAATCTACTGATGGAATTTTGGACAGTTAAGGGGCTGAGCTTCTTGGCTAGCTCCTTGGAAAAGCCCCTTTGTATGGATTCTCAGACGGCAACTATGGAATGGATCTACTATGCTAAGGTATGTATTGAAATACCTAGAACTTTTACATTGCTATCTTACGACTGAATGCTAATGGTGAATTAGAGAAAATTGTTATACATGTCTCTTAGGGATGGCAATTTTGGCCTAGCTCGGCTCGTTTTTTGCCCGGGTTAGACAGGTCAGGGGGCCACAGAGGGGCCTGATCTGGCCCGCGGCCAACCCATTTTGGACAAAACATATTTTGTAATTTTTTAATTAAAAAATATAAACTAGCTGGGCCGGACACCGCGTGGGCCACAAACCGGCCCGCAGCCTGTCATGACTCGGCCCATTGACATCCCTAATGTCTCTTACCCTTAGAAGCCAAATTACACCTCTAAAAAATGGGTCCCTATTGGTGGAACTTTTAAAACTGCTAGCATGAGGAGTTAAGGACTATTGCATGTGGAAATGTTGTATATGAGCAAGTAGCTACTGAAGTAGTGGAAGTATGTGATTAAGAGAATAGTATGAATAACTCCCAACTCTTGGTAAGAGTAGAAGACTCTCTACAGTCTGTTATTGAAATTGAAAAAAAGGATGAAATGACTTGTCAATGTTTTGTTGTTACTAGTAAAGTGGATTTAGTGATCTAAAAAGGCGGTGAAATAGCTGAACTTACTGATGAAACTACAGAGTTAACTAAAGAGCATTCACTTACTTTTCTATATAATGCAATCACTTCTCCTATACATGAAAGAAAAGTGGATCAAATTGAACTCTATGAACAGACACAAGATTGCCAGGGCCGTATCAAGTACAGAAGCGGACCAAAGTGTTAATGAAAATGCAGGGGCTGATGATGTTACTTCGGAAACAGAACCTTTCACTCATATGGTTAATAAGATAGTTCATATGTAGAAATACAATCCTGTGAGAAAATTAGTGTGGAAGAAGAAAGCAAAAAAAATGGGACTTCCCTAACCATGACAGTCCTAGTTTGGAATTCTAGAGGACTCAATAACCCTCTCAAAAAGTCCTTTGTAAAAGATACGGTGAGGGAGATGAAGCCTTGCATTATTGATCTTCTTGAAACAAAAATTAAGGATCCTTTTTGCCTGTTAGGTTCTAAGTTTCTTGGTGCAGAGTGGGAGCTTATTTCCATTCATAATGCATACTATAATGATCATATTATATGTCTATACAACTCAGATATCATTGGAGTATGGACAGTTGAAGAAACTAATCAATATACCCATTTACAATGTCAATACCGAGGTATGACAATTGTTTTTGACTTATCCTTAGTCTATGATTCTAACTTTGGTTTCTAAGAAGCAAACTATGGATGGACTAATACTATTTATAACAAAATATTCAACATCTATAGCTTGTAGTCGGGGATTTTAATTGCTTTATAAACTCATCTGAATTAGAAGGTGGAGAAGGTTGAATCTAGGACTAACAAGGGAACTCACTAGCTTCTTATCGAGTATAAACTTGGTTGATTTAAACGCTACAGTTAGATTAATTACTAGGACCAATAATCAGTAAGGTAGTCTTCTTATTTGGCAAAAATTAGATCAATAACTTATTCACTTAATAAGGTTGACCCAATTTCCTTACTCCTTTATGCACTTTGGAGAAAATCTACTATCAGATCATGCTTATATGTTGATGTAAATAATTGAAGAAAGAAACATAATAGGAGCTCCGTTTCGGTTCTTCAATGGCAGTGTATAGATGGATGGATTCATAGAACTAGTTTATAAATGTTGGAATCATAATGTAGAGGGTTTTAAATCCTATCAGTTGTAGTAGAAATTAAGAACTGTGAAAGCTGCCTTTAAAAACTTCACACAAGGGAGAAATAAGAATTTAAACACTCTTAAGGAGCAGTTGATTCAAGCACTGAAAAATTGCTATGACTTGACTCATAACATAGAATATAGACTGGTAGAAGTAAGAAAAATACAAGAGTACCAGAATGTGCTTAATCTTCATACTTCCATGCTTAAACAAACGGTTTATATTCATTGGTTAAAAGAGGGGGACTCCATCATAAAAAATTTCCACTCTTCCTTACTTACTAGGAGAAATGTTAACAAAATTTTTTGCACTTTAAGATAGTAATGGGACGGAATATACTAATCTAAATAGCTTGCAGGAGCTTGCCAAAAACTACTTTATGCATCTTATGGGAACTGTTGGTACAATTGAGCCAATTCCAAATGGTTTACGATTCTTTAATTGTATTATTGCTAAAGATATCAAAGATTATATGGTATCTCCATCCACTGAGTATGACATGAAGAGGGTACTGTTTAGCCTCTATCCTTTAAAATTGCCTGGGTCTGATATATTTACTACACTCTTTTTTTAGAAATCATGGGAATTTATTTGCAAGCTCTTTACGGAAGTAGTATTAGAATTCTTTGCGTCCTCTAAAATGCTTTAAGAGATTAATCATACTTTCATCTGCTTCATATCTAAAAAGCAAACTGCTCCGAGGATGAATGACTTTAGACCCATTTCTTACTCCAACACTATTTATAAAGTAATCTCCAAACTTCTAGCAAAGAGGCTCAAAGTGGCTATCTTAGGAAACAAGGGGCTTTCATCCCTAATAGAAACATAGGCGATAATATAATTCTCATACAAGAATTTTTAAAGGACTATAACTCAGGTAAAATTCTCAAAAGTTGTCTACTCAAAATTGATTTCTTCAAATCTTTCGATACGGTTAGTTGAAGGTTCATATATATATATATATGAACCTTTGCATTTACCTTATAAATTTGTTAATTGGATAATGACTTGTATCTAAACACCCTTTTTGAGTGTTATTGTAAATGGTATTTTAAACAAACCTTTTAAATTTGCTAAAAGGATTCGCCAGGGGAACCCCTATCTCTTTATTTATTAACTCTAGCCAGGGGAACCCCTATCTCTTTATTTATTCACTCTAGTAGTGGAAGAATTGTCAAGATTGATAAGTAAGTTGATCTTATGCAATCAAAGATTTCAATTTCGTTACAAATGCAATGCGATCAACCTGACTCATCTAATGTATATGGATGATCTCATGCTGTTGTTTGGGACTGATCCTTATTCTATCAATCTATTGATGAATGTCCTAAACATTTTTAAGAATTGATCAGGTCTGAAACTTAACAATGAGAAGAGTAGCCTCTACATATTTGCAGATGTGAGGAATATTGCTGACGTGAGAAGAGTAGTTGGGCTTAATGTTCATTCAACACCTTTTTGCTACTTGGGTGTACCAATCACATCTTCCAAGCTGAACTATCATGATTGCTTACCTCTCATAGAAAGGATTAAATCTAGAATCACTGCTTGGTAAAATCAATTTCTATCTTATACTGCTAGGCTTACTCTTATTATTTCAGTCTTAAACAGCTTACATTTATAATGGAATATTTGAGAGGAAATATAACTGATTTATGTTTTTTGCAAGCATGATAGCCATTGTCGTCGTGTTTAAATACACGTGATATAAGGACTACAATAATTGTTAGTGTAAGATTACATTCATAGACTTCTTATTTAAATGACGTATTTATGTATAATAATAATAATACTAACGTTTTTATTAGTTACTTTAAACTTTTCTGATGGCTCCAACATCTTCTTTGTAAATTTTGACAACAATCCCCTTCCCCTTCTCATCCTTGTCCCTTAAGTTATCTTTCTGAAAATCACTTTTAGAGTTCGAAGAAGTACTCCTATGATGCATTCACACTTCCACTGTCTGACCACTGAATTAATAACTAAGTGATGGAACAAATGTTCCTCTTGACCATCCTCCTTCCTAACACGACTACTAAAATATGTTCTGAAGGTGTAAGGAATTCAAGTAATGTTGTTGGAGTTTTGTCTTGCCCCATATGAGCCTTCTTCATCTGACACATATGGAAAACTAGATGAATAGAAGCTCCTTGGGTTATCTCTAGCTTATAAGTTACCATTCCCAAACATTAAAGGATTTTGTAAGGATAGTAGTATAATGGTGATAATTTCTGTTTTCTATTATTTATAGAGAGTGTTGCTTATAGGGTTGTAATTTTAGTAAAACCAAGTAGCCTACTTCAAACATGCATTCTGATCTTTTTGAATCAGCTTATTACTTCATCATGTTTTATGCCCTCTGTAAATGAAATTTATTACTTCATCATGTTTTATGCACTCTGTAAATGAAATTTTGTTTCAAACTGACCCCTTGTAATTGAAACAATTCTTTCCAAAATCTACTTAGAAATGTAGGATCTCTTTCATTGATGATGGATTCTAGCATACCATGCAACTTAAAAACATGGTTCAAAAATAGTTTTGTAATATCTCTTGTATAATACGAATGTTTTGTAGGGACTATACTTTCTGAAACTATGGACAACCACCAGGATAACATATTTTCCTTTCGATATGGGTAGTCCCTTGATGAAGTCTATAATAATCTCCTTCTAACTACCTTCTAGAATTTTAATTGGTTGTAAGAGTCCCAGATAAGCTGAATTATCATACTTGTTCTTTTGACAATTCATACACTTCTTCATATAATTCCGAATATCTCGCCATTCCTTTCTAGTAGAATGTGTTTTGCAATTTTTTTTGTAGTTGCTAGCTCTCCCGTATGGACCCCCATCACATCATCGTGACTAATTCTAATTATCTGCTCCCAAAGTGCCTTAATTTCTCCCACCATAAGTCTTCCTTTCACCTTAGTATCCCTTCTCATAAGTGATCGAATTCATAACTCCAAACTTTACCATCTTAATTATATATTGTAACATGTGACCTATCTCCTAGGTTTCCTCAATGTTCTTCAATAAGCCTGCCTGCATTTGAGTTACTAATAACATCAATAGCTTTACATTAGTGATCCTCAAAAGAGCATTTACTATCGCATTCTCTTTCCCAATGCGATATTGAACTTCGAAGTTATAGCCTAGTAGTTTCAGAAGCCATGATTTTTGGAAAGGGGTCAATAAACATTACTCCAACAAGTATTTTAAACTTCTGTGGTTAGTTTTTACAATAAAGGGTTTGAAACTTAGGTAATGATGCTAACATTTAATTACTTTTATCATTGTAAAAATTCCTTTTTATATGTCGATAACCCTTGATGTCTCTAAGCTAAGGTTTTGCTAAGGAAAGCAATAGGATGATCTCTTATTGTAACACAACCCCTATGCCTAATCTACTAGCATTTGTTTCTACTATAAATGATTTTGAAAAGTTGAGGACTGTTAGTACCGGTGCATTTATGATTGCTTCTTTCAGTTTTCTGAACGCAATTACTTCTTTCAGTTTTTCGAATGCTATATTTTCTTCTTATTGCCATTCTCATTAAGTTAATCTCTCCTTCTTTAATAACTCGGTTAGTGGTCTTGCAATCAACGCATAGCCTTTTATGAATCTCTGGCAGTATCCTGAGATCCCTAAGAACCGTCTGAGTTCTTTAAGGTTTTTCAATTCTGTCCATTCTTCAATTGTCATCACTTTCCTTGCATATGTTCCTACTCCCTTTTCGAGATTGTGTAACCTAGATACTCAATCTGTCACAGTCCAAAATCACATTTACTTCCACATAAAAATAACTGATTATTTCTCAGAGATTGCTTTATAATGGTGATATGTTCTACATGTAATTGTAAGGATTGGCTATAAATCATAATATCATAAAAAAATAACAGGATTAAACTCCATAAATATGGTTTAAACAACTATTTCATCAATCTTTAAAAGATCAAGTGTGTGTTCGTTGAACCAAACATCATTACCAGAAACTCGTAATGGCTTTTGTGTGTTTTAAATATCATTTTTGGGATGTCTTCAAGTTGTACTGAATCTAATGATCCCATGAACGTAAATGTAGCTTAGTGAACTAGCTAGCTCCATGTAGTTAGTCTAGAAGTTTCTTTATTATCGAAATTGGAAATTTATCCTTGACGATGTGCTTGTTTAACTCGCTGTAGTTTACATGCATTTTCCATGAGTTGTCCTTCCTCTTGATGAGGATGACGGGTGAAGCATATGAATCGTAGTTATATCTAATGAAAACTTGATTCATCAAGTCTCTTACATATTGTTCAATGACATCCTTCTACATTACTGAATATCTACATAGCTTGATGTTGATAGATTCAACCCCTTCTTTCAGATGAATTTGATGATTATGTTTTCAATCTGGTGGGAGTTAAGTCAATTTTTAAAAAATTACTATGAAATTTGACAGAATCATGTTGATTTCATCAAATGTCAATTGCTATTCGATAGGAAATGTCAATTGCATCATGAATAATTGTCCACTTTTTGAATGCTATAAAGTTCTCTAAAACTCCTTGCATGAGATAACTCGTGATCTCCCTCTTAGGATTTCATTAAATGTCACCACCTGACTTTCCCAATTGATCGTCGTCATCCATTCCTTAAAATTGCATGGTACATTGTTTATTCCTACCAACCACTGGACTCCCAGTACGACATCACACCCTCCTAATGATGGAACTAATGTGTTTGTGGTGAAATGAGTTCTTTGCATTATCCATGTGAAGTTTTTTCAACATTGTTGACACCCTAACTGTAGTCCTCCACCCACTGTGATAGAAATTGGTTCTATATCTCAAACTTCATAATCACCCTTCTTTACAATTGATATATCCACAAAATTAAAAACGCTAATATTGTTAACTAGTGAGTGGATTACCTTTCTTCTGTGCATACACTAACTGCATCTGTTTGAATTCCATATCTGCTGAAAATCCCATCATTTCTTACATTGAAACATTAGGATAGTCAATCTCCCTTTGAGTTTCCGTATCCTCCTCCTCGTCTTCTTCTATCACCACCTTCACATTGTCTTCATCTCCAGAGATCACATAAAACTATAATTGATTTTTCTTACACTTGTGGCTTGGACTGTAATTATTGTCGCACTAAAAATGAGCCCTGGTGCTTGCTTATCGTCGAACTTTTTACTATTAATGTGCTTAGAAGGTTTAAAAGATTTTACTATTAGCGAATGCACTGTAGGTGTTGGTGTAGATGGTAGTCCATTTATGGTTGAACTTCTATTTATGTTTGATGTTTGCTGCAGTATTAGAGCTGTACTATAATTCCCTCTATTGCTCATTTTTTTATTGTGTTTCCTCGATTGAGCATATTGTTTCCATTAACCATCACTATTGCTTCTTGCTTTCAGGCTAACATATACACCTGATGTAAAGAGTGGGGTTCATGTGGTCTTATTATTACTCCAATTTTGAGTTTGAGACCCTTCAAGAAAAATCCAATCCAATACTCTTCTGGTGGTGACAATCTATTTGAATGATGATCGAATTGAGTAGAGTACTCCATCATTGTTTTATCCTATTTCAATTCTTTAGAGTCTCCCACCAGGTCGTAGAAGATTTTAGCATCGAATCGCTGCTTGAGTGTCTTCATGGATTCATCCTAGTCCACCAACTCCCAATTGTTACAATTCTTTATATATAGTCGGTTATCTATATGAAGGATTGCCACACTCATCTTCATCCTTATTAGAGTTTGATCCAATTGAAAAAATTTCTCACAACTGTAAAGCCATAGTTTAATGCTCTCAACATCAAATATGGGAGACTCGATCCAACTCAATCTTGTGGGAGATGTTTTCATCCTTCTCGTACATGGGTGCTCACTTTGACAGGTAGGTTCCGACAGGATAGAAATCGTAGCTCCGACTTCCACTTTTTGCCTTTGAAAAATTGCGCGAACATGGTTTTCAGCTCAGTCATATCTTTCTCCACCTTTTCTGTTCTATTTTAAGATTCCAGAAACAATTTTCTCGTTCTTGCTTTGTGATTATAGAAACATTTTCTCGTTCCTAATCTATGCTGTTAGCTCAAGGATTATGATTAATGATTTTTATGATAACTGTATAATATTTCAAAATTCAAATTGAATTTATTTCCTTGCATAATTAACAGTCTTATTCTCAAAAGGAAATAAAATCATAAGAATTACACTTTCTTTCTTACAAGAACCTTCATTATAAACTTACCTTATTAGAAATGGTTTATCCGAAAGGATCTTACTAATTATAAAGGACATATATTAGCCATATGATTATTGGAAGATTTTTTTTGGCAAAAATGACTAAAATTTATTTAGATCCAGTTGACTAAGGATGTAAGATGAAGCAACGAATAGTTGAAGAAATTGACTATTTAAAGAAGAGTCAATGTAACTGTGAACAAGAACAAAACGATACAAAAGCTTGCAAAGTTATACTATCAAAAGCATATACATTTTTGAAAGTGATATCTTTGTGAAAAATTCTCTCATGTGTTAGAAAGTAAAATTTTGTTGAGAGAGATTACTGAAGCTCATATCGAGAAAACTTCATTTTCATTTAAGAGCTTGTAGAGGTTAGTGAAATACTACTAGTGTGGAAGGTTGAAGAATCTTGAAAAAATATTAACTTGTGAGCTTGGAGAGACTCGTCAAATTACTACTTTGATTTTATAGTGAAACACTCAAGTTGAATACTTAAGGATTGGACGTAGGCTTGGGTTGTAAGTCAAACTAGTATAAATTGACTGCTTTCTTGTTCTCTTTCTCTTCTTATCTTTTATATTTCCGCATTATATTGCGTGTGTTCATTTCAATAAGAGGCTCCTTCACTTTTATAATAGGTTCCTTCTGTTATCGACTTACTGACGATTCCTTTCATTTTTACAGGCACTTTTTTTTATTGTTTCAATAGGACTTATGCTTTAGCAGGCTCCTGTCATTTAACAGCCTACTATTATCTGACAGGCTCCTATTGTTTTAATCTTTAACAGGCCCCTGTCTTTATACGAATTGAAAGTAGCTTGCAAAATTTTTTTTAAGTCACACACAATTCACCTCCCTCTTATGTGTGTTTGTTTTATCATTTGGTATCAGAGCAAGGTTTGACATTCATTATGCTTTATAACACAAGATAGATTATAGCAAACACCTTAAGAAGTTTTGAAGGACAATCCGTCTCAAAGCCTCCTTACTTCAATGGAAATAACTACTCATACTAGAAAGAGAGAATGACTATGTATCTCCGATCTGTAGATATCGAAGTATGGCAAGTAATTAGAGTTGGAGCTATAATTCCCACTTCTGATAACGTAGAAGTATGGACTAATGCTGAGAAGAGAAATGCCCAACTACTTCAGAAGAATATGAATGATTATCTTACTGCTCTACAACAAAAGAAATGTGGGACAAACTACAAGTCACCTTGAAGGAACAAATGAGGTAAAGAAGCATAGAATAAGTTTTTTCTTACATCAATAAGAAACTATTGGTATGAAATAGGGGGAGATCAAAGATGAATTATTCGGACGCTTCAATAACATCATCATAACCTTAAAGAACTTGGAAAAAATATATCTTACTAATGAACTCGTAATGAAGATTCTGAGGTACTATCAAAGGAATGGACACCTAAGTTGACAGCTTTAGAAATGACAAAGGATCGAGACACTATTTCACTTGACTGGCTATGAGAAAATCTGATGATCCATGAAACTGAGCTTAGGCGACATGAAGAATCCTCCGATAGAAAAGGGATGAAACTAAAAGTAGACGACAAATCAAAAGATGATGAAAGTGACATTGATTTACAAATAAACGGTGATGACGAGTTCAATTTTATGGTTAGAAAATATGCCTGCTTCTATAAAAAGAAACTGATGAAGAAAAGAGAAGGAAACAAGAAAGTTGGAAACAACAGGTTTCATCAAAAGGTAGCAACATTAATAACAATACAAAAAAGAATCAAATCATATTCTATCATTTTAAGAAGCTTGGACACACAAGACTAGAATGTCTTTTACTTCAAAAGAACAAGCAGAACAGAAAATATAGAAAGCAAGCGATAACTGCAGCCTAGTCAAATGAAGATTCTAAAAACTTCGATGAAGAAGAACCAGAAAAAGTCAGCAACGTTTGCTTCATGACTGGATTAGGAGATGATGAGGTATATTATTTTGTTGCTTCATGACTGGATCAGGAGACGATGAAGTATATTATTCTGAATCTGATATTGAAGTTGATGAATTGAAACATGCATATCATGAATTGTATGATCAATACAAAAGGTTAACAGTGAAGTATTTCAAAGAAGTTTCGAAGTCCAAGAGTAATGATGTATCTCTGAAGAGTAAGATTAAATCATTGGAATCTATGAATGAGAAGTTGTTGACTGGGAATATGTCTCTTGAGGTTGACTATAAGAAAACGACTTTTGAAAAGAAAGTTTTGGAAGAAAGAGTAGCTAAGTTGAAAATACGTTGCTAAAAAATGATTCTGATAAGGTAAGATGGTTAGAAGAAAAAGTCGTTGCCTTAGAACTTGAAAAGGAGAAAAGTGTTGGAAAGATCTTATCTTTGGAAAAAGATTTGGAAAATTTTGTGGATGGAAAAAAGAATCTTGATGCATTGCTTAGTAGTGGTAAATGTAATTTTAGTAAGGTCAGAACAGGATACAATGAAAACAAACATATCAGGCCATACAAAAACTTCTTTATTAAATCCAGCAGTAGGCCAAGACTGCAGGAACCTGTTAAGTGAAAAAACTGATAACCATAATCATTCACCTCTTCTGTGTGATTACTATGGTAAACATGGTTACATTAGTCATTCTTGTAATTTTCATGAAAATAAATTATGTCAGATATACGTTTAGAGACCGAAAGGTCAAACTACTAACCCAAAAGGACCTAAAAATATTTGGATACTTAAAATGAGATAATGCTTTCTACAAATATGTTTCAAAACATAAACAAGGGAGAATCAATGGATAGTTGATAGCAGCTGTTCAAGACACATGACAAGTGAAATATCACATTTCAACTATATTGAAAGGAAAGACTGAGGTAATGTTGTCTTTGTAGACAAAAATAAAGCAAAGGTCACCGGAATTGGTAAAATTGGTAATTCTGACTCTACCTCCATTAATAATGTTCTCTTTGTTGATGGTTCGAAACATAACTTGTTGAGTATGAGTCAGCTATGTGACCAGGGTTACAAAGTCATTTTTTATGCATCTCATTATGAAATTTTCAATATTTATAATGATGCTATTATGTTTTTTGTTCCTAAAAATCAGAATATATATTGTGCTCAACTAGAAGATATGTCCTCACAAAGAGTTAAGTGTTTTATCTCTCTAGAAAATGATTCGTTTATCTGGCACAAAAGATTTGGATATGCCAGTATGATCATTCTATCAAAATTATCTAAAAATGAGTTAGTAAGAGGACTACTAACCTTAAAGTTCAAAAGCAATCAGGTTTGTGAGGCTTGTTTAAAAGGTAAAGAAGTCAGAAATAGTTTTTCTCCTAAAAATATTATGACTACAAACCAACCATTTGAACTTGTGCATATGGATTTATTCGGTCCCACTAGGACTCAGAGTTTTGGTAGTAAACATTATGGTTTGTTTTAGTAGATGATTACTTTATATTTACATAAGTTTATTTCTTATCAAATAAGGATGATGCTTTTGAAGTGTTTGAGAAGTTTTGCAAAAAAGTTCAAATAGAAAAAAGGTACTGCATCATTTCAATTTGGAGTAATAATGGAGAAGAATTTGATAATAGAAAGTTTGAAGAATTCAGTGACAACAATGGTATAACTCACAACTTCTCTTATCCAAGGATACCTCAGCAAAATGGAGTTGTAGAGAGAAAGAATAGAACTTTGGTTGATATGGACAGGACCATGTTGTGTGAAAGTATCCAACCTTATGGATACTGTGCACAAGCAATATTCACGACATGTTATGTACTTAACAGATGTCTTATAAGACCTATCTTAAAAAAGACCCCCCAATGAGCTATGGAAAGGAAGAAAACTAAATGTTGCTTATTTTCGAGCTTTTGACTGTAAGTGATTCGTTCTAAACAATGGAAAAGACAACCTTGGAAAGTTCGATGCGAGATCAGATGAATCTATTTTCTTAGGCTACAGTACCGCTAGTAAATGATTCAGAGTATATAATAAAAGAACACAGAAGATAGAAGAATCTATACATGTGATATATAATGAAGCACTACCTTTTATAACAGCAACTGATTTAGATGATGAAGAGCATCTATTAGTACCTAAAAATACATCGGAGATTCAAACTATACCTATAATACCTTCAGAATCACAAAATCAAGAAGACCCCTCTAAAGCTATAACAAAGCAAGCTCCTTCCTCTCAGCAGGAGCCTATGCAAAGAAAAAAACTAAGAGAATGGAGAGGTTAAGATACACATCAATACATTCTGGGAGACCTTTCTGAAAGTCTAAGAATAATATCATTGTTTAAGAACAACTTTGTTGCTCTCATCTCATAAATAGAACCAAAAACTTTTAAAGAGGCCTTTACTGACGAAAAATCAGTTTAAGTCATGAAAAATGAACTGAATCAATTTGATAAAAATAAAATCTATAATCTAGTACCTCGTCCTCAAAATAAGTCAATCATTGGTACTCGATTGATTTTTTGAAACAAACTTGACGAAAATGGTAAGGTGGTAAGAAACAAAGCTAGATTTGTAACTCAAGCTTACAATCAATAGGAAGGTATTAATTTTGATGAAACTTATGCACTTGTTGCTAAATTAGAATCGATTAGAGTTTTACTTGCTTTTGCATGCTATAAAAATTTCAAGTTGTTCCGAATGGATGTTCAAAGTGCATTCTTATATGGTTACATTAACGAATAAGTATTTGTTAAGTAACCCCCAGGTTTTGAAGATGACAACCATCCAAATTATGTGATGAAGTTCTCCAAAGCCCTGTATGGTTTATAGCAGACTCCTCGAGCATGGTATGAGAGGTTAAGTAACTTTCTGCCCAAGAATAACTTTAAAAGAGGAAAGGTCGACAAAGCCTTATTTATTAAAAGAAAGGGAAATGATTTACTCACAGTATAAATATATGTTGATGACATAATATTTGGTGCTACTAATCCATCCTTTTGTGAAGAATTCTCAGCATTAATGTAGGGGGAGTCTGAACTGAGCATAATGGGAGAATTACCATTCTTTCTCGGATTACAAATCAGACAAATATAAAAAGGAATCTTCATCAGCCAAGACAACTAGACAAAAGAACTCATCAAGAAATATCATTTTAAGAATGCCAAATCGATGGGTACTCCTATGTACACCGGAACTAAACTTGATAAAGACAAAGAAGGCAAAGTTATGGATGAGACAAAGTATAGAGGAATGACGGGATCACTACTATATCTTATAAGCTCAAGGCCAGACATTATGTTTATTGTGCGTCTTTGCGCACACTTTTAATCAAATCGAAAAAAATCACCTTCAAGCAGTCAAAAGAATCTTTTGATATCTCCATAGAACTATGGATTTTGGACTATGATATCCAAAAACTAATTCATTTGGCAATGTGGGCTATTGTGATGCAGATTATGTAGGTGACAAAGTTGATCAAAAAAATACAAGTGGTCACTGTCAATTTCTTGAAAGACGTCTAGTATCTTAGTCCTCCAAGAAGCAAAATTATACAGGGCTTTAGAAGACTGAAGCGAAATATATAATAGTTGCTAGCTATTATGCTTAAATCTTATGGATGAAGCATCAACTACAGGATTTTTCTCTAAAATTTTCTCATATTCCTATATTAAGTGATAATACAAGTGTTATAAATCTTTCTAAAAGTCCTGTGCGTCATTATAGAACTAAACAGATAGAAATCAAACATTATTTTCTTAGAGATCATGTTTTAGAAGGAACTATTAATCTTTTTCTTGTTAATATTGAGAATCAAATAGCTGACATTTTCACCAAGTTACTCGCTAAAGATAGATTTTGTATGTTAAGAAAAGAGCTTGATATATGCAAACTCTATGATATTATTTCTGCATGAATATTCTCTGCTACTTATCTTTGCATTTCATTCAGTAGGCTCTTTCTATTATATTTCCTTAGAAACTCTCTCTTGGTTTGGTAGGCCCCTTCATTTTAGAAGGCTTCTCTTAGTTTAATAGAACAAGATTACACATGTACTAAATAGGTAATTTCCTTTGTTTTGTCATTACAACATTTAAAGAAACGCACGAAGTTCTGAAAAGCGGCAGTACAAATATGTCAAAAGATACGCAAATGATCACACTTCCTATATTAAAGTACAATGGTTCATCTTCACACGAGATCAACACTCAAGAAATGACTAGTATACTAGAAACAAACCGCTCTTCTCTACTCACCCTAATTTTTCTTCATCGCTCTTGACTCTCTACTTTCCAACTTTCTAGTTTCATCTCAAATCTTCTATATCTCATCCATCTCTCTTAGAATGGCACGAACCGGATCCAAAGGACAAAAGAAAAATCCAACTTCTACTGATAGTCATAATGAGGCACAAATTTTACTGAACCCGAAGTATCAAAAGTACAATGGGTTATAAATGATGTTGATTCAGATGAAGAAGTTTCTCTGTTGATAAGACAATCACAAACCAGAGGAAGTCTTACAAAGCAGGCTGAGAAATTTTTTGAACAGAAACAAACCACTAATGCTGAAAAGGAAGATGAAGGAGAATGCAGAAAAAGAGAAAGGGAAGACATAAAGAAACGAAAAACATCTATGACTGAAGAAACTATCAAGGACTTATTAATAGAAATGTGTTGTTTCATAAAAAGATTGTTCCTAAAGAAAACAGAGCTAAGAAGATAAAAGTAGTTGCGCAAAAAGGAAAGACATCAATACCACCAAAGATGTTTCAATCAACGGAAGCTGAATTTTGCTATAAAGTGCAGTACAAGAAAAGAAAGGTGGTTGCTAGGAGAGTCTTGCCTCCCATGATGTTTGATAACATAGGTATATCTTACTTTGTTTCAATTGGTTGGGAAAATTTCCTGAAATTAGATGAGACAGTATATGACGAGCTAGTTAGGGCATTCTACACACACATGCGAAAGGAAGTAATTGATGGAAAGGTAGCCATTGTTTCATGGGTATGTGAAAGTGAGATTCTAATTTCTGAAGAGATTTTAGGAGATATATTGGACATAGCTTCTATAACGAAAACTCATTTTCCTTGTCATAAATGGGATGTTGATGATCTGGGTTTGGGAGAAGTTGTTAAATCCATCTACTTTAATGTCAAAAATACCCAAGATGGGAGACCTTGGAGCAGACAATTTGACTTAATACCATGATGCCTTGCATCGTTACCAGCTACTTCTATTTTCCCTAGGAGTAGTTCTGTTGAAAGGTACAATTTTCTAGACACTTATGTAGTGTATAATTTGTTGAAAGGAAACAAAATGAATCTCCCTGCAATGATCTTACGGTTTATGGTGGATGAAGGGAATCATAAGAATATCACTAATTGTTTACCGTATGAGATGTTAATCACTAAGATTTTCCACTATTATCGAGTACCTTTTGCAAATCTGAGTTGGTATGCACTGGCTAAGTTTCACCCTTCCATTCCTTACCAGTTTGGATACAAATTGCAAAACAATGTCTGGGTGGAAAAGAAACCTGAAAGAGAAGCAAAATATCCTAGGCTCTTTTCCAGATCAATGAGCTAATGTTCCTACTCAAGATGAAAGTAATGCAAATCTTCAACAACAACTAAAGGATATTCAAGCCAATTAAAAACAAATGTGAGAACAAATAGACAACATGTAGAATCAACTTCTTGACATGCAGATTTTGCTCAGAAGAATCCTTGAATCTCTTAAATAACTCTTTTGCTATTTGCTTTCTGCTTTGCTTATTTATACTAATGATTTTGTTTGATGTAATATTTACTCTTTCCCTCTATTTCATTTTTTTATTTCAATTCCTCCCTCCTTTACTATGTTTTTGATAATGACAAAAGGGGGAGTTATATAAGATATGATTTCTCGATGCTGTTAATTACATCTATGATTGATTATGTTGTTAAACTTATGAAAATCTGTGATATATAAACGATAGATTCCTTTCTTAAGAGACAGTCTCCTTCTAATTATGTCTGAATACCAAAAAGTCTTTGGTATCTTTCGAAATCATCTATTATCTTTTTGAATTTTGAAAAATATATCTATAATTGTTTGTCATCATCAAAAAGAGGAGATTGTTAACTCAAGGATTATAATTAACGATTTTGATGATAATTGTATAATATTTCAAAATTTAAATTAGATTTATTTCCTTGTATGATTAACGATCTTATTTTCAAAAAGAAATAAAATCATAAGAATACGCTTTCTTTCATAGGAATCTTCATTATGAACTTACTTTATTAGTAATGATTTATTTGAAAGAATTCTACTAATTATGAAGGACGTATATTAGCCATATGATTACTGGAAGATTTTTTGGCAAAAATGACATAAAAGTTATTCAGATTCAGTTGACTAAGGACGCAAGATGAAGCAACAACTAGTTGAAAAAAATTGACTATTTAAGGAAGTGCCAATGCAACTGTGAATAAGAACGAAATGATACAGAAGCTTGCGAGGCTATATTGTCAAAAGCATATACATTCTTAAAAATGATATATTTGTAAAAAATTGTCTTGTACGTTAGAAAGTGAAATTCTGTTGAACGAAATTATTGAAGCTCATATCGAGCAAACTTCACTTTCATTTGAGAGCCTATAGAGGCTAGTGAAATACTACTAGTGTGGAAGGTTGAAGAACCTTAAAAAATATTAACTTGTGAGCTTGGAGAGGCTCATCAAATTACTACTTGATTTTATAGTGAAACATTCAAGTTGAATACTTAGAGACTAGATATAAGCTTGAGTTGTAAGCTAAACTAGTATAATAGGTTCTTTCTGTTTTCAACTTGTTGACGGTTTCTTTCATTTTATCAGGTGCCTTCTTTTTATTGTTTCAACATGACTCGTACTTTATTGGCTCCTTTTGTTTAACTTTGATAGACTTTTATTATTTTAATCTTTAACAAACCCCTGTTTGTATACGAATTGAAAGTAACTTGCGAATTTTTTTTAAGTCATACATAATTTATTCCCCTCCCACGTGTCTTTGCTTTATCATGTGCTTCCATCAAGCTTTTCATGTTTTCTTCGAGCCTTTGCATCTCAGAACCCCTTTTACCTTTCGCCATGGATTCCTTCCCTGAATTGACTGCTCTAATACCAATTATTGTGTAATTTTCCTACGATATCGTAACTATTGCATTGCTTCCGCCTGTCTATTACGAATGAAGAAGAGAAAGGGAGAGAGAGAGAGAGAGAGAGAGAGAGAAGATTTCCATAATCATAAGAGAATATTTGAGAGGAAATATTCATGACAGCCGCCGTCGTCGTGTTTAAATTCACGTGATAGAAGGAGTACAATGGTTGCTGGCGTAGGATTACATTCATAGACTTCTTATTTAAACGTCCCGTTTCATGTATAATAGTAACCTTGTCGTTTCTATTAGTTACTTCAAACTTTTCCGGCGGATCCGGTGTCTTTTTTTGGAAGTTTCTGCAACATGTTTCCATATAGGAGTGTCATAAGATTACTTATGTAAGCAAGATATTAGCTAAGAGGCATCAATCTTTATCTATATTCAAGAAAAAGTTTTTGGTCGTGGTTACAGCAGTGAAGTACTAGCATCTACCCTGTGATTGACAGGCCACTCATCAAAACCGACCACAAAAATCTTAAGCATTTACTGATGCAGTGGATGAATTCTGCATTTCAACCATCATGTCTACTTAAATCGCTGAAATAAGTTACAGGATAGGCAAGGAAAACATCCTGACAAATACATCTAGGATAAAGTTCAGATTTGTTTATTATGGTCCTCTCGAGGATTCAAACTGATGTATTGATATAATTTCAAAATAGTTGAGAAATGGATTCAACTAAGGGAGATACTAAAATGGAAAAGGGAGAACTGTGGCTGGGCATGATAATGCATTTGAGAACTAAATTAGTGAAGTTGGGTCCACAAGGAACATTGTGGTAGGCATTCGGTAATCTTAGCAACACTGAAGAGGTTTTAATGTTGTAATTGATTTTTCATCGAAAAGGAATGTAAGGGGATGTAAGAAAACCAATTAGGCAATGTCCAGTTAAATACCCGACCAAGGTTTCCATACACTTCTCTAACCCTTTATCGAAAGATTACTGGACAAATATTCATGTCGACTTTCTATAGAAGGATTAGTTTACTTCGTTATGAAGTGATTACCCAGCTGAGTCAGTACCACATGTATTCCTTGGCATAGTCTTGCAAGGAATACGACTTCATTTCTCATATTTCGTCGGTTAGCTGAAACTCTGAACTGCATTTTATACGTATATTTAGGATGTATGACATATCGTACAAGGTGATATCAGTGGCTGTCTTTAGCGTTACAACACCTCATTCCTTTTGAAACTTTTATATACCTTTTTCCTCCTACCTTACACCTACCCTACTTTACTGAAATACCAAAATGTTAGCAGTAGAACAAAGATTTGAGAGATTACCATATAAGTTTATCAATTCCATTTGCTGTATGCTCAAAAGAGGATGAAACAACAAACTAAGAAGAAACTACTGCTACTGCAAATATATAAATAAACTTCAATAACAAGGGGACAACCAGAAGTTATCTACACTCCTATATGGACCTTTAAAATAGTGGATAAGATGTTAAACTGATGTATAAGTTGGAAGTTCCCTCCAGGTACGTTATGAACTCGATCATAACGTGTTTCATATATCTGAACTTAAAGAATATATTTCTTTCTTTAAAGCTCCAATATTACTTCTATAACGCTACCTGTGAATTACTCGTGGAAACAAGGACAGCAATAGTAAAGAGACCTTCGATTAGCTTGTATAGAGTGAAATATAATCAGTATGTGGCCGACATCTGTTCTACCAACAGATATATATGGAACAAATTCTAAGAATACGGTCAAACAATCCAACCAACTCATTTTTTAGATATATTTTCTCAATCTGCTCTAGAATTCTCTTCTACATTTCTTTGAATCTTCTTCTTTAGTTCATTCTTCGAGTTTCACTCTTTTACCAAAATTTTTGCAACAGTTATTTATCTTTCTAGGCAAAAATAAAACAGATGGAAAGAAACAGTAGAATTCAAAGTAGACAGCCATGATTTAAAAAACCAAAATTTTCATTATATTTAGTTAAAATTGAGTAATGAAGCAGAGGGACGTAATGCATCCACCTTACAGAATGGTGCCAGCAAATATTGTACTTGGTTATTTTCAGAACTTCCCGACATATCGATCTTAAAAAAGGAGAACTCCATGTCAGGCTTCCAGGAAGACAAAAGTTTCTTACAAACTATATGCAGCATATTCAGATTCCATCCTGTAGACATATCCACCCCACATAAGTATCTGTCAATCTTCGATACATGCATTAACAGATACATTAACATCTGACATCTTGTGCATGTAAAACAGATTCAAAGAGAGTGATAGAGAAGAGCAGAGCAAAGAGAGTAGACAGTGGCCTCTACTTCACCTGCACCTACTGGCCAGCAAATATAAATGTCAATAAGCGAAGCAAACCTGGAACTAGACCCCCCTATTCTATATTTGTTCAGGACATCTTCCTTATAAGTATCAAATATTTCTTACTTTCATAGAGGCATTTGATGCAACACAAAATGGAACCGCCAAATTGATTTCATGACAAGAAGTATACAGATTGTTCCCTGTTCTCCACTCTGAAACTGTTTCCTAAGACAGAGAACAGCGTATGGAAGGAATATAAGGGGGAGAAGAAAGGGGTACAAAAATGCAGACGCATGTCTGGACCTTCGAGAAATCATGTCCAAATGCAAGCACAAAGAGCATAAAACAATTTAATGACTAGATAGAGGGTATGAAATCTCTCCCGATTCAGTGTCAAGAGATTCATACCTTTTATTTACCGAACCTGCAGAGGCTGTGTATTGAATTTTGAAAAGTATATGTTTCACACTTCTTCGTAAAAGTCATCATCAATCATTGTTCAGTTCAGGATTTTGTGAATGAACAGCAGCATTAGCATGATTAAGGAACATTCGAGCATAAGTCGAGGAGTCAAAATTTGTTCAAAAATGTGCTGCCACCTGTAAGTTCAACCAGTAGACAGCTGCTCATAAAGCCTGTTATCATTCCATGAATATTTCATCACAGTCTGAATAAAGTTCTAATGAAATTCTCAACACATGCAATAAAAATGGACATATAAACGCCAACCCAATGGTAAATATTGGCAGGCCTTCAAAATCAAACCAATGCAGACACAGAACTGTCTACAAGACCTATAAAAAGTTAACACGCCAACTTTCAACAGAAATTTCCAATACATGATTATCAACAAAAAAGCTTTCAGAAGGAAGAGTGGTTGCGACAGGCCTGGACATTAAAACCAAAAAATCCAAGCGCTTAAGAATCATTCACATTATCCAGCCCAATCTGGTTTAAGGCTTCCAATGAATGAAATAATTGCTCGATTGACTTTCTAGATTATGGTCCATACTCTGATGCAAACATGGTTATTGAATTCCTTAAAACTCTTTAAGATGTACATGATTCTAGCAGCATTACTCTTGCCACCAGAGTGCCAAAGTTAAATGAGAATCAGATCTGATCTAAGGCTGCTCATGTTAAATTAAGCAATAATAAAAGCCTACACTGGATTTAAGAAGCAGAAGCAGAGGAAGTAGCCTAAAAATCTCGTACAAACCATAAATTGTAGCTAGAGAGAAGATGGAACCCTAACTGGATTTGTATAATCCTCTACAGAACAAAAGTCACAGGGAAAAAATGAGTAAGGTAACGGACAGATCTTGAACAATAAAAACTTACCAATTTCCTTCAGAGGAGGTGGCACTTTCATTTTGTATCTCCTCCTTAGCAAGTTCTTCTAATATAGCACGCTGGCGTTCATTTATGGCACTAAAACCAGAATACAGCACAAAATGATATTTTTTCAAGTTCCTCTGATACACAAGCTGCATCCATAGTTTCCACCACTATTGCATACAAACATTTGGCATAGTTGTTTTTATGGCACTTAAAACACAAATATACCTTAGGTAACATCTACCAGAAAATGTTCCAGTCAGTCTCTAAATTCCGCAAAAGCTAAATAGTATGAAACTATCATGAACGAGAAAATGCTAAAAACCTCAGGTTACAACCAATAGAACACTGAGATCCAACATAGAAGTTATTCACTCAGCACCGATTTGGACTTTCAAGATGGATGATTTAACAATCATCAAGGATTTTTTGTCCTTTTAGCAATTTGCATCATCCCATCTCATAATATCAAACAAATAAACAAGAAAGTATGGAATAGGGGTTCATATGGTTAAAAGACCAAAACCTATCAGCTTTCCTTCTTTGCCAAAATCATGTATGTATAAGCTGTTCTTACTTTTAGATTAGATCAAATGGCACATACAGAATTTCTGGAACCACTCTCATCAAACTAAGAAGAAGGAAAGAGAGTATAGCCAACATGTAAGACATGAAATCCATGGAGACAACGCCGTTTATAACAAATAATAACATCATAGTCCTCTCGTGCCCACATTCGAAACCAAATCAAGGAGGACCAGGCTAATAACAAAATTGAAATAGAAAATCAGTGAAGAAGAGGAGCAGCTTACATGGGGAAATTTACACGAAATCGCACATATTGATCACCATGAACAAGAAAACCATGCTTTGACAGCCCTGTGAGAACGTAAAATGCAAGAATGTTTTAAAGAGAAGTTACCAAAGGTAAATCACAACAGGACCTAGCATATGATCTAATCAACCTTTGCCTCTTAAAACCACAACTTGTCCTGGCTGAACCCCTTTTGGTATCTGCATTTTCCGTAACAATAATTTTGTTGTTTCAAGCTTTTAACAAGTGAAACAACATGGACAAACTAAAAATCATTACAGATAAAACATTACTTTTACTTGAGTCGTCCCAGACAAAGTTGGCACATCCACCTTACCACCAAGAATTGCCTGTGGAAGAAAATGTAAGCCTTAATTTGTAATGCAAGTTAGTATACAGGATCTTATCTATTATATAAATGGTAGTTGTGAATTATTTGTTCTGTAATATATGGACTTTGCAGTTGAAAATCTACATAAGGCAGGGTTATTGCCTATGACATCAAGGAGAGAAACATTGACATTTTACAAAATTTGTTCATATTTACAAAACCTTACGCTTTGCTTTCTTCTTTTGCAGATACAAAGTGAGCCCCACAAAGGAAGAATTTCTGGTGAATGATGAGCCCCACAAAGGAAGAATTTCTGGTGAATGATGCTAACTACAATGAGAATTTACAGAGCTGGTGTGTAGCATTTTAAATTAGATCGGTTTTTTTGTTTCCCTTCTCTGGTTAATTAGTATCTCATACATTTTTATTTCTATTGGATGCAATTATGATTGATTTCAAATTGTGTTTGCTCATGATTGATTCGTTTCTCTTTAGTTGTTGAGAGTCAGTTTGCAGTCTTCATTGAACCATTAAAAGTTTTGAGTTCTTTTTTGTTTATAGTTTTCAATCTATCTATCTATCTATGTATCTATCTAGTACTATGTTTTAGTATTTTGCAGAAACCTAGTTTTTATTTATTCATACAAATTAGTCTCTGTCATTAGCCATTAGTCAATTGCAAAGTAAGGTGTGAGGCGGCTATTATTGTTTCAAATTTTGAACCATCTAAATTTTGATTTGCTTGCTGTCGTTTATACTTGTGATTTTCATATCCATTTATTGCATTGCCCATTTTAAAATTTAATATCATTCATTGTTTCTTTTCTTGAGCAATCTTAGAGTCATTTAGGGATTTGTTGGGTTTGTCTTTTATAACTTGTGTTTGGCATTAGGGTAGTCTAAATAATAAAACAAGGATTAGTCTTTTAGTGAGTTTTGGGTCTACGTGAAGAAGATTTTAACAGATTATGAATAGGTTCTTAGAACATCAGAACCCTTACAGGGAAATCAATGGAATTAGTGAGAAAATTTTGGACAAATATAAAATTTATATAGCGTGCATCAAGGTTAAAGAGAAAGAGATTAATGAGTTCAAACTTTTTCAAGAAAAACAAAGATCACTTGGTGATGTTTAAGAGCAGAACCACAAAACTCAAATTGACTACTTCCTTGTATGGTGGAACGATCGACCTAGTTGCAAAGATTGCAAGGTGATATCTAATGCTTGCTTGTCAACTCAGCATAAATTGTTGGTTATGGATCTTATAATTAAGGGTTGGAGGAAGAAGAGAAATCAGAGGAGGTGTCTCAGAGTTAGATAGTAGAACATAAAAGGAGGAATGGTGGAACAACTTAAAGATAGAGTAATATATGAAGAAGAATGAAAATTAGAAGAAGATGCTAACCAGATGAGAAAAAGAGTAGCATCTCTTTTAAGGAAAGCAACTAAAAAGATCTTAGGTGTTTCTAAAGTGTTTGGGAGTAATGAGATGGAGTCTTTGTGGTAGAATGAAGATGTAAAAGAAAAGGTTAAGATAAAAAAGGTTGTCTATAAAACTCTATTGGATAGCATCATAAAGATAGAAAGGATAACTAATAGAGAAAGTTACAAACTGATAAAGAAATATGAAGAAGATGGTCTTAAAAGCTAAAAGAAAAGCTTACGAGAAATTATACTAATGATTGGAAACTAAAAATGATGAAAATGATATATTTAAGTTGGCGAAAGTTAAGGAACAGAAAGTGAGAGACTTAGATTAAGTATGCTATATAAACGATGAAGCAGAGCGAATACTTGTAGTTGAAAATGACATTAACATACTTCTATAACCTTTTTAATGAAGGCGTAAGGGACAATATCTCTTTAAGTTATCATAGCACGTCCAAGAGATATCTTAACTTTATTTGTTGTTGGCAGATCACAGGAGAAAAAATTAAAAAGGCTTTAAAGGAGATGAAGAGTAAAAAGATAATAGGGTCTGGTGAGATACCTACAGAAGTGTAGAAAAACCTAAACAAAGAGGGTCTTAGCTTTTACAGGATATGTTAGAGACGATGGGTTTTAAATTAAGTAGAACCAAGATTGAGTACTTAGACTATAACTTTTCAGGTTATAGAGTGACTTCGGATGTGGAGATAAAAATTGGTTCAAAAATTATATCAAAGAAAGAGTGTTTTAAATATTTAAGATCTATCATTCAAAGCAATAGAAAGATCGATGAAAGCATTATTCACCATATTAGATCAGGATAACTTAAATAGAGAAGTGCATCAGAAGTTTTATGTAACACAAAGATATCACTCAATAGCGGGAGGCTCATTACTTCAATTAAGATAATGAAAAATCATTTCATCTTTTTAGTTGGAACTTTGGGTGGTTCGCGAAAAAAGATCGCAAAAAAAATAATTCCTAAAGTCGAAACTAAGAGGAATGTATAAACCAATGCTTCCATAGATTCGATCGTGGTTTACAATTATAGCTTCCTTACCTGTTTATTGGGGATTGCTCCCCCGAAAAAATGAAAATATAAAATAAATAAAAAAAAAAAAAAAGAGCAAGATTCAAAAAAAAAAGGCGGCGATTTAAATCAAGATATTTCCGGTACCCCTATGTCAAATTCTAAAATGTCAAATTCTAAAAATAAAATAGAGGTAAAAAGTAAGAGATCAATGTTGTATCAGACTACTTGTCTTCTTGTAGTTGGATCTCCAATTTTTTGGAATG
>JANZXR010000006.1:7546934-7560874 GCA_027575705.1 Erythroxylum echinodendron | reverse complement strand
AGGTAAAAAGTAAGAGATCAATGTTGTATCAGACTACTTGTCTTCTTGTAGTTGGATCTCCAATTTTTTGGAATGCTAAGGCAAATTTTATCATGTAGTTCTATGGGCAGAGTATTGGCCTATCAAACAAGTACATAGTCATAAGTTAATGGTGATGAAGATGCTCCATTGGATATACAATAGTACTAAAAGAGATAAAGTTAAAAATGTAATGGTAAGAGATAAACAAAAAATTAAGGGAGACTAGAACTTGGGTGATTTGAAAATGTAAAGACAAGACGTCATGATGCTTTAATGAGAAGATGCGAGAAGATTATACTTCAGGACTGTAAGAGAATTAAAAAGAAAGCCTAAGAAAAAATAGGGAGAGGTGATCAAGAATAATATAGCTCTGCTGAAACTTACAAAAAACGTGGCCTTTAATAGAAAACTTTAGCGTATTAGTATACGGATAAAGGATCTCAATAGAGAAGTCCTCTTTCTCATAAATCTTTTAAACATTTTTATTCGAATCTTATATTTTGTATTTAACCTAAACATTTAATATTTCACACTTTCTTCTTTTAGCTCAAACATTTTCTTATAATGGTTTGTTTGTTTTATTTATTTACTTGTCTTTCTTTTTTTGTGTATTTCTTTAATTTTTTTATTATTTATCTTGTTCTGTATTTATTGTATTACTTATTTTATATTTATATTTGTACATATTTATTTATTTATTTATTTATTTATTTATTTATTATTATTATTATTATTATTATTATTATTATTGTTATTATTATTATTATTATCTTTTATGTCTATGTCTATTTTTATTTTTATTATTATTGCTTTATTATTTTAATATGTATCTTTTATTAATTTTTATTTTATATTTAATTTTTTATACGAGTCTATCGAAAACAATCTTTCTATAGTTAGAGATAAGGCTACATATTTCCAGACCCTACATATCAATGAAACTTCTAATAGAATATTGTTGTCATTTTTGACTGTAGAAGGGCCTAAGATAATACTAGTATGATTTCCATCTTAGATTTTGAAATCACAAATTTGACAATCACAATGAACAAGAATAATCCATCAAGATAAAGAATCACTAATACACCGAGAAACTCCAATTACTTTAGACAGGTTTTCTTAACATTTGATCAAGAAGCAATAATTTGGTTTAGGGATGGCAATGGACGGCCTATAGGCCTAAATTCAAGTGTTTTCGATAGGCCGATCTAGGCCCAGGCCATCTTGAGGTCCAACTATTTTAAAAAAATTGACGGGCCGGCATCCCTAATTTGGTTTCATATTTGACAAACATTTAAGTCAAGAATCAATTTTGACAAGCTTGTCCCTATTGGACATCCCATTACCAAGCAAAACTCTAATCAATTGGGAAAGAGAACATGTCCAACTTAACATCACAAAGACATAATATTAGTAACTTTCTATTATGAGTTGATGCAGACTAAAATGTCGTTTTAATTTTCTTTGACAAAAAGAGAATTATTTTAATTTTAATTTGTTGGTATTAGTTTAAGGTTTAATTCTTAATAAGATCCTCCACCTTAACATCACAAAGACATGATAATATAATAATAAAACACTTTCTATTATGAGTTGATGCAGAATAAAAGATTATTTTAATTTTCTTTATTAGACAAGAGAATAATTTTGGTCTTAATTTGTCCTTATTAGTTTAAGTTATAATTTTTTAAGGAATAATAAGATCCATATTGAATAATATTCTATTTTTATTTTAGAAGTTTAGAAGGAATTCCTATTTCATCAATATTTGGATTTCAAGCCATTTTCTATACATATGTTTGTGTTATCAACATTTAGGAAGAAGATAAGACTAAATTTTTAGGTGTGAATTATCTAAGAGATTTCTAGACCTATCCGGCTATCCTTTATTTCAATTCCTTATTTTATTGCTTAATTTCCAGCCCTGAGCTCAAACTTCTAGTATAACTATTTTCATTTTATAAGTGCCTAACCAAATAGCTGCATTCTTTTGTTCATCCTATATCACTGAGTACAAACAGCCAAAGCTTGAAACTAGCAAACATAACATTCATGACAAAAGATTCCGTTAAAATTTTTAAGGAGTTCAGTTCTCACTTGTGTAAAGCTAATATTAGTGTCTATATAAACATCCGCACCATCTCTAGCAAAGACGGGATCGTCAGCAACCTACATTAAACGTGACACATTAAAGTTAGTTCAAAGAGTAGATGATAGGAAAACTCTTAGAGCAACAACTAATACTAAAAGTCATTGAAGATGAGACTTCAATAAGACAGGCATCAGGATTTTATTTATCTAATAATGGTACATGGAATTAGGATCTGGGGCACATATAGCCTTTCTTAAGAAGCAAAAATCTCCAAATAGCATAAGAACAGACAAGCAAGTTAGATTAAAATGTTTGAGTTATTAGGTTTGATATCATAGCAACAAAAGAACAGTGAGGCGTATCATACATCGTGTTGCAAATGTAATATAAGCTCCTAAACAATTGTATAGGACAAATCCAAACCTCGTTCCTTAGGGACTAAAATCTTCTTCTGGTACGTTAGGCAGCTATAAAATACATGTGCATCAATGGAAACAAACACTCTATATCATATTCATTTATTGAGATGGGATATAAAAACAATAGGCTTTAGACACAGAAGAGGATATCCAACAGCTCTCTATTTGAACTTGAGTCTCAAGAAAGTTAGATTACATTGATGAGTGATC
Organism: Erythroxylum echinodendron; assembly: GCA_027575705.1. NCBI lineage: Eukaryota > Viridiplantae > Streptophyta > Magnoliopsida > Malpighiales > Erythroxylaceae > Erythroxylum > Erythroxylum echinodendron. Next base: position 7,558,132 of record JANZXR010000006.1, on the reverse strand, counting down.
TCCAATCAAATTCATTCATAAGAAACTTATACTAAATTATAATAAACAAGAGCAGGGAAAATTTTCCAAGAAGTGAAATTGCACCTTTATGTTAATAAACAAATTGCCAGGTCGATTTCGTAGTCCCCCAGCATTGCCGGCTTCTGGTACACGTATAGTATCTCCAGAATCCACACCTAATTCATCCAGAAAAAAGCAAAGTATCTATTAGATGTCATAGATTACTTAGAAGAACTTCTAATAAAAAGGTCATGCATAACATCGACATCATCCTGCTAGTGGCATATGAATGTAAAAGCGTCCTAAATAAAGAAGCTTTTTTGTTACTCCATTCTATTTATGACGTCAGTTTGGCCTTGCGCCACTGTAGATAATCTGTCACATCTTTCTATTTTTCGAAAGGGCAGTTAAGTTAGAAAAAAGAACAGATATGCAGAAAGCCAAGCACTTGAAAAGCCAAACTTGTAGCATCATTATCCGAAACCTCTGACACAAATCTTTCAATTCTAGATAGTTAGCACGTACAAAAAAAGGTCCTCGTCATAAGTCATTGAAGGAAAAGAATTGCTTAGTCAAAATGATATTAACAAAAATAGTTCTCACCATCATTCTTTGGCTTCATATCCAACTACTTCTCTTCTACGATAGGTAACTTATCAACAAGTGAATTTTTGGTATACCCATTTAACAAGGTTCCATCAGAAAAAGAGCAATTACAACCAACCTGCTGGTATTGTAACTTTGATTTCTTTGATGCCTTCAACCACACCTGATCCCTTGCACAACATGCAATGTTCCTATCCCCAACAGTGACTCATCACAAACAGTTTATGAGAATAAATAAAAACCAGATAAAACTTTCATTGTGTGTCGGACCTTGATAACCTGGCCTGATCCTTTACAGGTGCTGCATGTTGCCGTAAATGGAGGAATTGTAACCTAGCTCAAAACTTGAAATATCAGAAGAGGAACAAACATAAAATTGTGGAGTAAAATTGCAGAGTCCCAGATAAAGAGGAACCGAGCATAAGCTAATTCTTTAATGGTGATTCACCCCACCATTAATATGGCCATACACCTTCACCATACTTACTTTTCCCATACCTCTACATGTAGGACAAACTCTTGCTTTTGCATCAATTGGATAGCCACGGCCATCTGCAGAATGGATGATAAGTGAACTACAAAAACAAATCATCTCTCATTTGAACCCTCAGGACTAAAAAAATGCACAAACATATTCGAGGAATTTAAGGATTTCATAAAGGTTTATGTAACAATTTTACTCACCACAAGAATCACATGGTACATACGCATCAAAAGATATGTTTTTGGTGCAACCTCTTACAGCTTCAGAAAAAGACAGCGACGCCTCCACCTATAAAGATTTCAAAATAATAAAACAAGCTTTTAAGTTTGGATGCAAAGAGTATGAAACAAGGAAAAATTAAAGGGAAAAGGTTGACCTGAATATCAGATGCAAACTGATTTATTTCATCTTCAAATATCTGTAAGAAACCAAATGAACTGTAATTTAAGAAAACTGCCATGCCATAGAAGCTTATCTCATCAACATGAAGCACACAAGAGCTGTATCAAGAAGTACCTGGGAGAATATCTTTTGGAATGAATCAGAGAAATTACTGTTGTAAGAATATCTAAAACCCCCTGCATTACCAGCACCATATCTAAACTCTGACGCTCTATCGGAACCATATCCAAACTCCTCTGCAGTATCAGCTCCATATTCTACATTCGTTGAACCTCCAGACCGCTTCTTCATTAGTATGAGTACCAAGAATTCAGTTAGTTTAAAACCCAACAATAGGGAAAACGGGGCAAGTTCCTACAAATTACTAAACCAAAAATATGGAATGATTGATAAAGTCATAAAAATGGTGATTCTTACACTGTCATATTGTGCCCTCTTCTCAGAATCTTGCAGTGTCTGACATTACCATAAAAGTAATGAATATCGTTGAGATAAATGATATGAACAACTAATCTAGATTTTAGTTTTCTACACACGCACACACACACACACACACATAATTTGCATTCTGAAGTAGCAGAAAATCTATAATTTGGAGTCTTAATGGAGCAGTAAAACGGAATGAAGAGCATAAGAAAACCAATAAAATGTGAATTCAATATGTGAGTAGTACGGACATCATAGGCTTCTCTAATCTCTTGAAATTTCCTCTTTGCAGAGGGATTATTCTTATTTGCATCTGGATGGTACTTCTTTGCAAGCTGCATATAATGATCCAAAACACTAAACATAAGAATGCTGCACAAATGTATAAACTCTCTGCAAAAGAGTATAACAGAAAGATTCTCCAAAGGATTTGATAGATAAAAAATGTACAATTAGTGTGACGCCACTATCAATCTCCCAGTTACTGAACATGCAAAAGGCAATAAGTACCGCTTACTGCCTTTTTCTTCCAGACATTTATTTCCTTTTCTTAATTACATGATCTTTACATTTCGATGGGTCATAATTTTTAGAAAGCAGATTTAATCACAAACTCTACTTTGGCACTTATGGACTTGTCCATCTCCTCTCTCACTCACATTATGCCCTCATTCTCATACCTCCCAAGATAACAGACAGACTGAAAGAATGAAAATATCCAATCTAGCAATGTCGGAAAAGTAACGCTCACTGAACGAAAAGCCTTTTTAATCTCGTCTCGACTGGCATTTTCAGGAACTCCAAGAATTTCATAATAGGTTGGTTGTTTTGCCTCACAAGTTCCTGTGGCAAAAATTTCAAGAAAAATTTTTAATTCAGAGTCCCAGGAAAAGAGACGGAAATAAAAATCAAGTATTCAACCTTTGCAATACCTGAGGCATGAATTTTTCTATCTTTCGTCAGCCACATTTGAATTCTTCCACAATCGCTCCACTTATCGCTCCCAAAATTGCAACTGTTCGGAACTTACCAAATACAAGAGGAAACATCATGTGATAAGATAATGCGAGAGTGCAAGCTTATTTAACGTCAAATTTGCAGCATTCATATAGCTCACATCGGTGACGCAAAACATCTTGTCGCCATGTAGCAAATTCCCGAGCCGAAGCTCCTCGATCGACAACTGATTCCACCAGCAAATGCCGCCGGCACTGTAGAGAACAGGAAGAAGTCAAAACAGCATAACGCCAATTGAATCGAAGTATTCTGCTTGTTGTTGACTTACTTTTTCCACCACCCAACCATATCTCCTCATTTTTGAGTCTGAATTAAAAAGCTATGAAGAGTTACGGTTCTTGGCAATCGAGAACAAGAGAGAAAAGGAAGTGAAAGGAAGATCTCGTCAGTAACTCGTGCTTGGCAAGAAAAGAATTTTCTACCACCAATAATTACTTAAATTAATTAATTAAACGTTTACGGCGCTATTACGGCGTCGTTTAGCCTGGAAGTTAATATCTTTTCCATGTCCCGCTCTTTTTCATTAAGAATTAGGGCGTCCACGGAAGCGAGACGTTGGCCGTTGCTCTGTCATGGCGATACGATCGCTAGGACACGGCGTCCTACGGTGAGCCTTCCTAATTATTTTCCTTTGTTAATCTTTTGTTTGAATACTATCATTGTTACTTAATTTCGTACCCAGCTCCGTGGAAGCCGGAATTGCACGGAGATTGGTATGCACAGTGGCTGTGAACAAGAAAGGGTTGAGCCTTGAGAGTGAAATATTGAGATTAAAACATGAGATAAACCCATCTATGTTAATCCAGAGATGGGTGGCTACTGGCTGCAAGCTTACAATCTACGAGCTCAGGAACATCACTAAACAGCTCCTCAAGTCCAATCGCTTCAACGGCGCTCTTGAGGTCTTGAAATGGATGGACGGTCATAGAAGTTTCTGCTATTCACCGGTGGATCATGCTATGAGAGTGGAATTGATGGTCAAGACGTGCAATTTAAGAGAGGCTGAAGAGTATTTCAGGGTTTTACCTGATTCTGCTTCGCGGAAGGCTGCTGCTTTCCCTCTACTTCGTGGTTATGTGAAAGAAAGAGACACTGGGAAAGCTGAAGATTTCATGAGGAATCTGAATGAGTTGGGGCTGATTGTGAGCCCTCATTTGTTTAACGAGATGATGAAGCTTTATATGGCTACATCTGAGTACAAGAAAGTGCCTGCTGTTATTCTGCAAATGAAGCAGAATCATATACCAAGAAACGTTCTTTCTTATAATCTTTGGTTGAGAGCTTGTGAGGAGCTATCTGGGATTGCTGAAGCAGAGGTGGTTTACCGAGAAATGATGGATGATGAAAATGTACAAGTGGGATGGAGTACGCTATCTACTTTGGCCAATGTGTATATAAGGGCAGGTGCTTTTGAGAAAGCCTTTTCAGCACTTAGATGTGCAGAGAAAAAGCTTTCTACCTGTAATCACCTTGGCTATTTCTTCATCATGACACAATATTCCTCGTTGAAGAACAAAGAGGGAGTTCTAAGGCTTTGGGATGCTTGTAAAGGAGTTAGTAGGAAAATGACTTGTGCTAATTATTTAAGGTTGTTGACGTGCTTGATAAAGGCAGATGGCCTTGTAGAGGCCGAGAGGGTGTTCATGGAATGGGAGTCCAACTGTAGGAAGTATGATATTAGAGTCTCTAATGTTCTTCTAGGCGCATACATGAGGAATGGGATGATAGAAAAAGCTGAGTTATTTCACCTGTCCACATTGGAAAAAGGTGGGTGCCCAAATTATAAGACATGGGAGATTCTCATGGAGGGTTGGGTTAAAACCCAGCGGATGGATAAAGTCATCATTTCAATGAGAAATGCGTTTGCAAGGTTCCAACATTGTAATTGGAGACCATCACATGGTATGTTACTGGCCATCGCAGAGAACCTTGAGAAGCATCAGAAACTTGAGGATGCCAATTGCTATATTAAGGCTCTTCATCATAATGGTATTGCAACTTTACCACTGTATAAAGTAATTCTTAGAATGCACGTCCGGGCTGGGATAACTGCTCTGGACACCGTCAAAATGATGGAGAAGGATAATACTGAGATGGATGACGAGGCTTTGGCACTTGTTAGAAGCTGCTGCTCCAGCTAACCAGCAGTGTAGACATCTTCCATTATATGGATTGTTGAAGAGGATAGTAAGCAATTCCGTAACTTATCTAGTATCCCTGTTTGTGGACCAGGTACCGACGAGAATAGCATCTAAGGTTGCAATTTGAGGAATCTGCAAATTCTGGAGCCAAAGGAAAACAAGTGAAGTTCAAACCCGAGGACTAAAATGATGCTGTTGTGATTTTTCACATGAAATGGAGATCTGCCAAGATTAAATGGATTTATAACTGAGCTTCCTGGGCAAGGAAATGATGACAGAATTGATACCTTAGGACTTTAATTCTAGGTTTTAGACAAACCAAGCATCAAATTATGGGATTGTCTCAACAGCAGTCAAGTATACCTCCATGAACCATGATCTACCTGTGCCATTCAACCCCCTACTAGCCAAATTAGCAGATATGTTCCCACCAATAGCTAAAGGTATACTTTTTCTCGTAGCCAACATGGTTCCTGCCTATGGGAACTTTAAGGAATTTGTTGAATGCTGAGGAATTACATGTCACTGCTTTCACCATATAAAACCTTGCGTGTCCCTTAACGACTCGTTTTCAAAAGTCTCTAACTACTCTTGAGTATATATATATATAAACTCTCCGGAAGGCACATCCATTGGTTTGCGTCTGAAGAGTCACCTCTCCTATAGCAATTCTTCTTATGGTTGGGCTTGGCTTTGGCCTTCTTTGTAGCAACTTCGGTGTCCATTATTGCGATCATGCATTTGAATATGTTGGTGGCAAATGTTTTAACAGAAGTTAGAAAGTTAAAGGTTGGACTTTCGTTCGGTTATCCTATGTTGATATCTTGTGTATAAGAAGAAAAAATATGTGTTAGTTATTGGTTCAGGTGATAGTAGAGTTCCCAGTTACGATCTCACTATCTTTTAATGCAACATACATCTGTTTTCCACTAACCTTATCAATAACTAAGTTACATAAAAATCAGCCTTTAACAAACAGGAAGTAACAAGAAATATTTTATTGTTTCCTACTTCAGAACTAAAGCCCCGATGTGTGGAGATCAAAGAACTCCAGAAGCAATCCGGGTTTTGAGAACGCGGCTCTAAGTGGATGGAGCGGTTAATGCTTTGCGGTAGCCTCTGTTGTGCTCCAACAACCTGTCCAATGGAGGCAGGCATTGTTTGACGATGGGAAGTTCCAGAAAAAGCGCAAACCAAGCAGCAAGCAGAGGCATGGTCTCTTCGTCTATCAAGTTGACATCTGTAGTCTGCTCAACTATTCGAGCCCAGATTCCTATCCATCCAGCAGCAACATCCACGAAGCCTATTGTTTCTCCTCCGAAGAATTGCTTTCCTTGGAGTGCACCTTCCAGAGTCTTGAGATGCTCTCGAGCCTCTTTTGCAGCCGTGGCTTTCTCTTCACCTTCTGTGACAAACGAACGCATAATTGGAGGGACGCACTGAATACAATAAACGACTATGCATCAGTTGATCATGAACTGTTTAATAAACCCTCAGCACAAGATTCCTTAAACCGTGACGGAACCAACCCTTTGAATTATGACTTCTATATCCACAATTTCAATATTCAAATTCGACCATGTATGGAAGGATATGCAATCAGTTGTAGTACAGTATTTGACGTACATAACACCGCCATTGGCCATTCAATTCTAATACGAAGATTCAAAAGCAAAGGGTTCCCCCACAGTGGAGTAGCATGCATACCTTCTCATCTGCAAATTTGGCCCAAAAGCGGGCTTCGGCCCTTTCATGGGGATCCTGAGGGAGGAGAGGATGTTTTTTCCACACATCGTCAATATACTCGATGATCACAAGAGACTCTGCTAATGGTTTACCTCCATGGACAAGGACTGGAACCTTTTCATGAACAGGGTTGTATTGTAGGAGCAGACTACTCTTTTCTGGAAGATGCTCTTCCACGTACTCGTATTCAACCTCTTTCAGTTTCAGAGCCCACTTAACTCTGATGGTGTAAGGACTAGCCCAGTAGCCGAGCAAGGTTACACCTTGAACCATTTTTAATCTGTGTTTGCTGAATCCTTTCTGTGCAACACTTATAATAGCCAAGTAGCCGCCTGAATAAACTGTTTGATGATGGTCACAAGGTCAGGCTCGTTGATTGATGATAATGACTGGAGCACAAAATCCTAGCACAAGCCACCGATGCTCGCAACAGTTGACTGAAAACAGATGACTACTGATTCCCAGCATCTTCCTTTTCGTTAGAAAGGTCAAAGGTTACTGTTTCACGGCAATTTGTATTTATTATGAATTATAAACAATAAATACAATTAAAATAAAAAAAAGATCATTTAATTATCATATAAATATAAAATTAATAACAATACAAAGGATTTGAAATATTGTAATTTTATCATATAATAAATAATAATTACGTTAAAAATATCAAATAGAAAGAATAATAAATATTTATTATTCTCTAACAATTTCAATTTATAACAAGAGTTCGTGCTAAAAAACTAATTAAAAGTGAAACCTAAAATAAAAATATTTACAATTACATTGCATATATAAAATTTAACATATACATCAAATATAAGTAAAATTAAAAAGAAAGGAGAAACAAAAACTTGAAATTTCATTCAATCGGATACAGGATACCTACTATAACTGCATTAACCTCAATGCTCATTAGGTACAAAATTCTCAACATTAAGAAAAGTTTCATCTTTACCATCATTCAAATTTATTGCATCAAATGACATGTTAATACTAAATATCTTCCAAGTCACTTTTATATATTAAACTCGATTCCTTACAAACTCAATCCAAAAAAAGATCAACATTATCAATGCAAATTGAATTTATTGAATTATTTGTTCTATTAAGGGTCCTAGTAAAAAAATTAAATTAAATTATTAAAAATTATATCTAACTTAATAATAATAATAACATATCTTTCTCAAAGATTTAAATTGTATCAAACAAAGACCAAGTCAATCAATCTTTTGTCCTTCAATCTATTCCTTTTCTAAGAATAGATGAATTCAAAACCTGTTGTACTCATACATTGACTTAGAATTCAAATCGCAAATCTTTGCAATTTTAGAACATCATTTGAATTAATCACACCAAGAAACTACAAGCCATAAGACAACAAAAGTAGCATCATAAACAAAATAAGTAATGATTAATTTTCAACTAAGTAATAAAAATGAAAAATATATACTTGGATTAAGTTTTGTTCTTTGACGAATAGCAATTGGCATCTCATAATCTTTAAAAGCCTCCTTATAAATCTCCACTTGTGAGCTTAGGAGATCTTGTTTCATCTCATGGGTAATAGTTATTGTAATAGTTAATAACATTATCCTATTAACTTTAAGTTTCTTTATAAAACCTGATCTAAAATAGACAATAGGATTTAAAATTACCTTAATTGCAAACAACAGAGAATAAAGTTATCTTTCTCATCTTTCATTGATGATTGCAATATAAGGTGTGTACAAAGAAGACATTTTTTCATATTGGTCTTGATTGCTTCCTTCGCCCTTCCTATGGTATCATAAAAATAACTCATTGTTACCTTTCCATCATTATCAGCTATATGAAATACCCTCACTAAAAACTCACAAAATTAGATGAAATTTTGACATTTGGACAAAAATTTAGTTTCTTCAAGTATAATTTTGGAAACCTCCAATCCAACATTAGACTTAGCATACTAAGATGTAACTCACTTATCACTTGTAAGCATTTGTCTCAACTCTTTCTTCATCATAATAAAACAATGAAGTGATAAGAAATTTGTTGCAAATCTTGTAATAGTAGAACATCACAAATTCTTACCATTGGTGAAATCCTTTCTCATTAAATTCAAGACCCATACATGATTGTAGATGAACTTGGTCAATTTTTTTGTTTTCTGCATAGTCTCATCAATAATAAGAAAATCCGCAGCATCCCCTACATTTTTCAGCATTAAGTTAATGCAATGTGCAAAATAAGGAGCCCAAAAAAAGAATTATACTTACTTTGTAATCTTCTTCCAGCTGCTTTATAAGCGGATCGTTGTCAGTAATGGAACTGAACAATATTTTCTGGCCTTACTTCATTCACAACTTCATTGAATATTTCAAATAAAGTATCACCATTCCTAATAAGGTCAGATGCATCAATACACTTCAAAAATATTAAGCCCTTTGCAAATTAAACTAAAAAATTAATAACAGGCTAATGCCTCATATTTGTCTAATTATCACACATGATTGAATACTTATAAGTAGCCCAAGTCATTCTTCTTTCATACAAACAACTTTTAATTTTATAAACAGAACTACTTAAAATTTTACCTATTTATTTATCAATAGAAAGACTTTGTATCCTGGACTGTAAGAGGCTATAGCATCTACTATAGGTTAATAATAACAAGACTAAAAGCATTGAATGTTATACCTGAATCAAGTCGTCATCTAGCCATTGCCACATCCACATTATAAGTTGCTTCTCTTGATTGTAAGACACTGTGAATTAAAAGCCGAGCTCTAGGAGTTGTGTGGTGCAAAAAAATTCAACACCTGCCTTCTTCTTTTCCTAGCATCAGGTTCAGATGAAACATTCCCTTCTTTTTGGATAGAAACACAACCACCTTCAACATTTCCACCATCATCCTGAACACTAACAAAAGAATTTCCACAACCAATTTAATAATTCAATATCTCTCTTATATCTTTCTCGTGCTGATACTCTTCAAGCAAAGTCTTCATTTGCCATTTTACATCAAGACTCCCTTTTTTATAAGGTTCGACATCTCTATTAACCCCAGCTAAATGTTTCTTTGATCTGGTGATTTCTCCACCTTTCAAATGTTTGTTACAAAACAAGAAAATGACATGGTTCTTCATATCAGGGACCAAAGCAGCATGAGCCCAAGCTGGATCATTTTATTTTCCTGAAATAGTTGAATTTTTAGGAGTACTTGAGCTTCCTTCCATTTATCTGTAAAAATAAATGAAGACATATATCAAAATAAAAAACACATAATTTCATTATCAACTACTATCATAAAATATGTATTGTTTAACTCAAAAGTCCAAACTAACACAATTATACAATACACATATACATTTTATATAATATAACTTATTTCATATGATTACATGATTCAACTATAAACTAAAGATATACACTCATAACTGTAACATATTCAACTTCAATCATAACTCATAACTATAAGTTTACAACTTACTTTATGTAATCATATAATTTAACTAATCAACTATAAACTAATATTTTTTTTACTTATACAATTCATTATGTAATGCTTATAATTTTTTTTCTTAACTATTTTAATTAACACTGTTACTAAAAACCTAATACCTAACTTTAATTAATAATCTTTCATTTACCAATTTTAATCAACATTCTTAGTTTCTTACTTAACTTCATAACGAAGAGTAAACATACACTACACAATTCAATTTCATCTAACACAATTCACCAATAAATCAAAAACTAACAATTCAAGTATTCAATATATACAATTACATCATTCAACCATTACTGAAGACATATATTTACAACTATAACCTATTCAATTTTAACCATAACTTACAACTATAAGTTTACAACTTATTTTATGTAATCATATAATTCAACTATAAATTAATCTATTTTGTTTGCTTACACAATTCAATTTGTAATGCTTATCAATATTTTTATTTTTTAACTAATTTTAATCAACACTGTTACTAGAATTCTAATTCTCAACTTTAATAATACCATCTTTCATTCTCCAATTTAATCAATATTTTTTATTTTTACCAATGTTTTAAAAACCAGATTGGAGATTGAACCGGTCTAAGGAAATGTTTAAGGTTTAGAGGTTCAACCGGTAGTGAACCACTATAAATTCGGAATATAATAAATAAGATGAAATTTCGGCCCCCTGAATTTTTTTCATTAACTTAAGCATAATAGCTTATGGAATAGATGCATGAGAAGAAATTAAGGGTATTTTCGGTATGTAGCTTAAGTACCAAGGATAAAGTGGACTTTTGGGAGAGGCATAGTGGACTTGTCTAAAGGCAAGAACAGAAGAAAAAGAGAGGCTTCGGATGAGAGTGGAAAGAAGAGAGTTGTGAGCTAAGTTGCCATTT
>JANZXR010000006.1:7529600-7546834 GCA_027575705.1 Erythroxylum echinodendron | reverse complement strand
AAGCATCAACAGACTTGATAAAAGTTGTTCCCATATTACAATAAACCAAGAAATTAATCAAGGTTCTTTGTCTTTGACCAATCCACCCTTCTGCCATAATAGTGCATCCCATTGATTCCCAATTAGATTTATATGTATCCACAATTAACTGACATTCCTTTTTTAAATCTTGACGCAAAGGGACACGCAACTCATAATAAGATGGTACCTTAAATCCTGGGCCTATTGCTGTTGTAGCATCAATTGCTTTTTGAAAATATGGTGAATTTAAAGCATTTAAAGAAATACATGAATGATAGAACCATCTAGCCCATGCTCTTTTACATCTCAAAACAACATCCTTATCAACCATCAAACTTTTTAGACTAGGTTGAGAACCAAGAGTAGTTCTTGGAGAAAAATATGAATCTATGTCAATAGTAGCTTTTCTTTTTTCCTTTATCTAATGCTTGTGGTGTTTCATCATCTCCAAAAGATATACCATGAGCCTCTTTATTTTCCTTTTTCTTTTTTACTTGTTGCTGCAAATATTTTTCAATCATATCACGCACATTAAGTGGCACTTTTTTGCAAGGAGCAATATTACCCTTAACACCAGCAAGATGTTCTTTCATTCTACAAATTGCTCCCCCTTTAAATATTCTACCGCAAAACATACAGTTATATTGGACATTCCCATCAGATGCTTCAGAGGAAGAAAAATAATTCCATGCTAGATCAGACTTACCACGAGTAGAGGATGATTCCATATTTTCCATTATGATTTAACCTAAAAAGTATAAAAAAATAATCGAGTATACTATTGTCAGGGCAAAAGCATACAACTTAAATAATTATCATTTATCAATTTTAAATTTGTACTAAAAAAGACCAACAACAGCAGAATGGATTAAAAAAGACCAATATATGTTACTTATTAAACTTTACTCCATAGATTTACTACATAATTGGGTTGATAATGCATATTTGTTGTAATTTTTATACTTGAAATTGTAATTTTGATCAAATTCTAAAATTACAAAATCTGTAGACACCAACTATTAATTCCCTTGACCAACAAAAATACACCCTGAGTTTGAATGATTACTTATTAGTTACACCAAAAATATGTAGCATACAAGAGTTGAGGCATACTTGGATCTAATTGAAAGACATCCTTCATATTGTGTAAATTTATCCTTCATATTGTGTAAATTTACATATAGTTGGAAGAAATGCTTCTTATTGTGTAAATTGGTCGCAGAGATATTTCTTATATGACAATTTGAATTAACACATAATATGTTCTCTTCTTTTCTTGATGACAATTTCATCATTGACATTGTTAGATCTTACTTATGCAAGTTGCCTTGTGTTGACTTCTTTGAACATTAAGAGGAGTTTATTTATGAAGCAAAAATGGAGTCCCAGATTGCTTCTATTTTTTATAATGGATACAAGAAACCAATGACAAGTACACTTTATCTATCTATTACTCGTTGAACTAAGTCACTAACTAATAATTATCATATCATATCGTATGAGAGCAATTAAGTTTTAAAATATGAAAAAAATATTCTCATGGGGTAGTAATCAAGTCTAAGTCCAATACTTTTGATGACTTGCAATTAGGTTCTCTTCTGCCAACAATCTATGTTTAATTAAAAAAAAGTTACTTTGTTATATGGATTGATTTTGAGCACATATTGATATTACGGTAAAGCATAACATTAACTTATTTGTAGCTGCATAATCAAGAATTTTCTTTTTTGTTTCTTTAAGGTCAACCTCAATAACACTAAACGACTCAATTATATGACATACTTTTTCCATGTTACTCCATCCTAATTTGAAATTCTCAAAATCCTTCTTTCACTCCTACAATCCTATTTCTCTGATTGGATTTTCTTATGACTAATTGTATACTAAACCGTAAACCCTCAAGCAGCATCCATTATTACTAACATTCTGAAGTTTTTAACCCCATGCTAATATAAAATTTAGAACAAGAACAAAGAAGTAAAAGACCTGCTGATAAGTACTATTCATTCATTAGACTTACTTCTAACTCATCTGTCGAAGCAGATCAATTCATATTATCAGTTTATATAAGCTATTCCCTAGAACAACAAAGAAAAAGCTAACAATCAATCACCACAGACTAGAAACAAACCAATAGCTTACAAAACAAGACCAAATATACTCACTTTTTAAGCTTTGCTCCAACAATGGCTTCACTTCAAATAGCCTAACTGAAATTTTGGTAGTTCAATTTTGGTGTTCAGATCAACAAATAGAGTTTTAAATATAATATATATAACCCAACTATCAATATCAGAAATTGCTATAAAAGAGAATTCTAAATATTACAGAAGTTGATATAAAATAGAGTTCTAACTTCTAAATATTACAGAGATTGAAATCAAACAGAGTTCTAATTATTACAGAAAATTTAAACCAACTTTGAATGTATTTCTAATTGTTACAGAAAACATATTGATCAATAGTCAATACTCTATCAATATCAGAAATTGCTATGAAAGAGAATTCTAAATATTACAGAAGTTGATATAAAATAGAGTTCTAACTTCTAAATATTACAGAGACTGAAATCAAATAGAGTTCTAATTATTACAGAAAAATTAAACCAACTGTTAATTTATTTCTAATTGTTACAGAAAACATATTGATCAATAGTCAATACTCAATACTACTCCTTATCTGTTAACCTTGAATAACACAGAACATGAACTCTAAAACTTGATCAATAGTCTAATCGCTTGCTCCAGTTACTCCAACCTAAATCACAATAACAAAGATTGAAAGAAGAAGCAGATTTAATGCAAAGAAGCAGATTTAATACAAACACGTCTCAGATACAAAAAAATAGCAGTAACATTAAAAGGAATTACCACTCCAAATTATTCTCTCAACTCGGGTTATTTGGTGGGCGAAACACGCAGCGTGTCAACGAATGAAGGACAGCAGAATAACATGGCTAAACACAAAAACACAGATCAATAAGAGAGGCAGTAATTTCAAGAAATAATTAGAGATTTAAGATGAAACAAGCATCACAGAAACATAGACCTTACCCAGAGTAGCTGCGTAAGGAAAGCCACAGCAGTCGCCCAAGGAGAGTCAACAAGGCTTGACTTTTACATCTATGGGTTACATGTATATATGGTGAGAGAGAAATCTGAGAAAAAGTTGAGGGGCGACAGGGGTAAGAGGAGAGAAATATGAGAAAATGGTTAGAGGCGACAGGCGAGAGACAGAGATCGAAGTCTTAGTCGCCAGTCGCCCTCGCCATTTTTTGATATTCTGAAATATGGAAGGGGCGACGGGCGAGAGATAGATCTTAGTCTCAATCGCCAGTCGTGGCTACGGGCGAGAGACGAATTGAAGTCTCTCGCCCTCAATCGCCAGTCGCTCTCTATTTTCTCAAATTCTAAAATATGGAAGGGGCGACTGGCGATTAGGGATTTTGTTCCGCGAACCGCTGTAACCGGTTAGATGAAAACTGGCCTATTCTCCAACAAACCGGCCGGTTTTAAATTTAAAAGGTTTTTTGTTAAAACCGAATCGGACCACTGACCGGTTCAGACTTTTTCGGGTCTGATCGGACGGTCCGGTCCGGTTTTAACAACATTGATTTTTACTTAAATTAACTCCACAATCAATATAAATAATTTAATTTAATCTAACACAATTCAACATACAAAATTACTACACAACACAAAGTCACAAATACACAATTCAATATACAAATTAACAATCAATTGATCAAGTGATCAACACAATTCCATAATTCCAAAATTCCATAATCAACTTCACATTTCCACAAATTCACAACTTCACAATTCCACAAAATTTTTTGCAACCTTCACTCAGATAAGTTTGTGGATTGGTGTGAGTCAG
The DNA here is from genome assembly GCA_027575705.1 of Erythroxylum echinodendron. Classification (NCBI taxonomy): domain Eukaryota; kingdom Viridiplantae; phylum Streptophyta; class Magnoliopsida; order Malpighiales; family Erythroxylaceae; genus Erythroxylum; species Erythroxylum echinodendron. The sequence continues at coordinate 7,542,934 of JANZXR010000006.1, read as the reverse complement.
CTAGTGGGTAGGTCAGCTCAGGTCGGGCTTGAATCTGAATCTTTAAAATTCCAAATCCTAATCTGAACTATAGTTGGAGGTACGGGGCAGTACTAGAGGCCTAGAGGTGCGGGGGAGTGGTGGCCAGTGACTGGAGGAGTAGAGGACTAAAGGTGGAAGTGGTTGGGCAGTAGGCATGAGGCAACAACACACTCGACATTGCGGAAGAGGTCATGGGCCAACGGTGTTGTCGTAACCGGTGACAGAGGGAGAGACCTATGGTTAGGGTTGGTGGAGACAGAGAGGAGAGACGAGAGAGAGTAGTGTTTTTTAGAGGGAGAGCATTTTGTAAAAGTAGGGGTCTAAGGGGTGTGTTTAAAACAAATTTGCAGATTATTCCCTCATTTTTTCAAAATATACAATACCACACTAGTACTGATCGGTGTAAATAACCAGTACACATAAGCTACGTTTTATACCATTTTTCACCTGTCGATATCGACCAGTACGGTACGGAACACTAAACATTGATAAGAATAACATATAGCCAATTACAATAACAAATTAAGGCCAAATTATTTTTAATATTTTTGAACTATAATACAATATAAGATACATGGATTAAAAATAATTTTGACTTAAATGAGTTAACATTTGGACTTAAATAAAATTTGGCAAGGGATTAAATGATTTGATGAGTAAGAACAAAAATTAAGGCTTGTAGATCAGATGATTTATTTATTTAGAAGTATTTTTTAAATTTATATATATTGAAAATATGGATGAATTTAATAAAATTTAAAAATAAGTTTCTAAACCTCATTATAAATCTAAAATTGATTTTTCAATTTAAATGAGAATTAAGTTTCTAAATAAGTTTAAATTAGTAAGTTCATTATTTGAATAAATATTGTAATTGAATTTATAATAAACAATACATAAAATGTTAAAAATGATTTTCTACTTAAAAATAAAAATAATATATAATTAAAAATAAAATTTTAATTAAATAAAAATTATTAATATAATAATTAAAAATAAGTTTATAATTTAATTTGATTAGTTTCATAATAATTAGAAATGAGTTTCTAATTAATAATGGAATATTTATAATTTTTATGAATTATGTTTATGTACGTATGTCAAGTTTGAAATTGTTCAATGTATATTAAAGTAAATTATATGAATATTACTTAACAATTCTTCTTTAGTATGAGAATCGATATTCATTTGTCATATGAATGATGATTGAGAACACATCTTCTCTTTTGATTTCATAGATAATTGAAAACTAATTAATCTTACCATATATGTGTGTGACATGATATTGACATGCATGTATACTTTTTCTTTCTATATAAAATTTGTCTTTAAATTATGATTACTGTATCAAAGTATAATGTTGTTGAACTTAACAAGGGTGAGAAATTAAATGGTAGCAGTTATGAGATTTGGCACATGAAAATCTAATATGTACTAGAGGAGTGAGAGGCTCTCAAACCATTAAACATAACTATGGATATTCTTGAGGAAGATGCATTCCAACACAAAAGGGACCATAATGCTTATGAAATATCAAGGAAAAAGAATTCATTAGCTTGCGTTACGTTGTTGAGTAGTATGGATAATGATATCATATGTGAATTCTGCAAGTATGAAATTGTTAAGGACATATGGTCCAATTTAGCTGCATATTTTAGAGGCACTTCAGTGATGAAGTTGAGATCACTCACTATCAGGTTTGACAGATATAAGAAATGACCAAATCATACAATGCAAAAGCATTTGAGGAACATGTCAAATATTATAATTGAATTGCATGATGTTAGTAATGAATTGTCAAATGACCAGCAAGTGGAATTCATGATCCATTCATTTCATCATATTTGGGAGAATATGAATATAAATCTAACGTACAATGAGAAAATTAAAACAATAGAAGATGCTATGAGGAATTTTATACTAAAAGAAGAACATTTTGAAGCCTCTAAAATATCCTTCGAGGTATATGCAGTTAGTTTTAGCTCATATAGACCTATGAATAGGAAATGTAAGCATCATGGTGGTCCTAAATGAAAACGGATAAAAGAAATACCCACTATACTTAGGACCCCAATAAGGCAAAGTGGAATCAATATGGAAAAGGAAAACTCCTTTTAAGAAATTAAAAGCATTAAGTTTTTTTTAATATGAAATTGAATTAAGATATGAAAGGCAAGCGTCATATTATTACAAAACCTTACACAAGCCCATTATCGTAGGATGGGGATATCCATAATCAAGTAGAAAACATTGGAAAAGGTACAACACTTAGCTACATAAGGAATATCTATTAGCACCACATATTGATGATATTGGAAGTTTGTAGGATTTTATCACTAAATAGGTTGATATAAAACTTGATTGCATTGGATTAATTCTTTATAATAGATCTCCATTCCTCTTACCATGTTATTGAAAATTTTCATATTTCTTTTATCCCAAATGGCATGAACTAGGTAAGATAAAGCAATATAGAAACATTATCTGCTAGCAACTTCAAATGTAAGTCGTGATGTTACAAGTGTATTGCAAGATGTTGGTCACAAATAAGTAGCAAATGCAAATCAATATGCATTTCACAGTGAGAAAATCAAGACAATGGAAGATACTACAAAGCATTTTATACTAGAAGAAGAATGTTTTAACACCTCTAAAATATCCTTTGAGTATATGCAATTAGTTTTAGCTCACATGGAGTTATGAATATGAAGTGTAAGCATCGTGGTGGGCCCAAATGGAACATGGATAAAAGAAATACCCACTATAATTAGGACCATAAGAAGGCAAAGTGGAATCAATATGGAAAACAAAAACTCCTTTTAAGAAATAGAACATTACAAAAGCTAAGTGTTGTTTTCAAAATATGAAATTGAATCAAGTTATGAAAATCAAAAATCATCATTGTTATAAAACCATACATAAGTCTATCATCCTAGGATAGGGACATCCATAATCAAATAGAAAACAATCAAAAAGTACAACATTTAGCTACACAAGGAATAAATATTAGCACCATATATTGATGGTATTGGAGGTTAATAGGATTTTATCACTAAATAGGTTGATATATAACTTAATGGCATTGAACAAGTATTTAGAACAGATCTCCATTCCTCATACCATATTTTCGAAAATTCTCATATTTCTTTTATTAAAAAGGACTTGATTTAGATAAGATAAAGCAATATAGAAACACTATCAGCTAGCAAGTGAAAGTGCAAGTGTAAGTCCCGATGTTGCATGATGTTAGTCATAAATTGTCAAATGAACAGCAAATGCAACTCCTGATATGTTCATTTCCTCATAGTTAGGAGCATATGAAGATTTATCTAACTTACAATGAAAACATAAAGTTAATGGAAGATGCTACGAGAAACTTTATACTTAAAGATGAATGTTTTGAAGCTTCTAAAATGTCCTCTGAGGTATATATTAGTTTGAGCTCATATGGTGCTATGAACAGGAAGCATAAGCATCATGGTGGGCCCAAATGAAAAAAAGTATAAAAGAAATACCTTTATACTTAGGACCCCAAGAAGGCAAATTGAAATCAATATAAAAAAGGAAAAGTACTTTTAACAAGTGTAGCATTAAAAACTTTAAGTTATTTTGTCTTGAAAATATGAAATTGAATTACGTTATAAAAGGCAACATTATAGTTACTACAAAACCATACACAAGCCCATCATCCTAGGAAGGGGATATCCAAAATCAAGTAGAAAACGTTGTAAAAGGAACAACACTTAGCTACCCAGAGAATAACTATTAACACCACATATTGATGATATTAGAGGTTAATAGGATTTTATCACTAAAGAGGTTGATATATAGCTTGATTGAATTGAACAATTCTTTATAATAGATCTCCATTCCTCTTCCCATGTTGTTGAAAATTCTCATATTTCTTTTATCCCAAATGGCATGAACTAGATAAGATAATGCAATATAGAAACACTATCTGCTAACAGTGTAAGTGCAAGTCGTGATGTTAAAAGTGAATTGTATAATGTTGGTCACGGATTGTCAAAAGAGCAGCAAGTGAAAAACGTGATCCATTCATTTCCTCATAGTTAGGAGCATATGAAGATGCATACAATGGAAGATTTGATGAGTCATGTTATACTAGAAGAAGAAAATTTTGAAGCCTCTAAAATATCCTCTAAGGTATATGCAATTAGTTTTAGCTCACATGGAGCTAAGAATAGGAAGTGTAAGCATTATAGTGGGCCCAAAGGGAAAAGGGATAAAAAAAAGATAAAAAAAATGCTCGCTATACTTAGGACCCCAAGAAGGAAAACTGGAATCAATATGGAAAAAGAAAATTCCTTTTAAGAAGTAGAATATTAAAAGCGATAAGTGATTTGTTTTTTGGAAAATATGAAACTGAATTAAGTTATGAAAGGTGAACATCATCATTGTTACAAAACCATACACGAACCCATAAAATAAATTCATAATTAATTAAACATATATCATTCATCAAGGATTAATCATACAATAAGGCCATAGAGAGATTAAAGACTGCAAGATTTTCACATTCTTGAAGACATGTGGAAGTGGGATTCATGTACAACTCATCTTAAACTAAGTTTAAAGTCGCGTTAGGAGTTAACAATAAATGTTAGGTGTTTCCCACATTTTCTTTGTGTATTTGTTTGAGGATACTTTAAATAATCTTCATTCTTGTGACATAAATAAATTTTTTAGTGCCACAAACCTTAACTCTAATGCCTTTTAGATGACTTCATCAAAACCTACCAAATTTAGTTTAGCATTAGGCTTGTGGTCTTTTGCTACTTGAACCCATGTTTTTCTAATGCTAGGAGGTATATTAGCTTAAGGAGGTTATGTTTGAAGTAATTCTTAAGGTAGTGTCAATCTGTAGGGGTCCTTGATGAAGAAGCTACGTAAATAAATTGAGCTTTTTGTAAGGGTAAGAACTCAAGTAGAGAGTTTTTCAAGTCTAGTGGACAAAGTGAAGGTACAGAAGTTACAAGGTAAATATAGAAGAGAGAAGTGTGTGAGAAGAAGAAGAAGAAAAAGAAGAAGGTTTGAGTCAATGGAGAAAGGTTAAGAGTAAAAAGGACCACTCTAAATGCTCATATGTGCTTGAGCTTAATGCAAGAGTGATTTAGGGCTTCACATTACAGGAGTAGGTTGGAGCCCTTTAGAAACGTAATTGTTAACTATCCTTGATTTGATAATTAATTTTAAAGTGTTAAGTGCTTTAATTGTTGCGATAAGCATCATTTTGCTCGTGATTGTAGTGAGATAAAAAAGTACAATCTTATTGTACATACATCTATTTTGGAAATGTCTCTTATTCTACTTTTCTAACTGAATCACATCCTTTATAGATTGTAGATTTAGGAGCAACCAACCATGTAGCATAGGATAGAGATGCCTTCATGGAATTCTAAAAAATCCCTTATAGAACATAATGAATTTATATAGGAGATAACTTAAAGGTTATTGTACAAGGGATTGGAACTTATAAATTATACATGTATGGTGTCAATCCTAATTGTACATTAAGTGTTGCATAATTCGAAGCTTTGATGAAGTCTTATCTATGTGTTGGTTTTAATTAGTTTCCATAATGGTGTAATGGATTTATATCTTAGACATATTTGTTATGTTCATGGATACATATTAGATGGTTTTATTGTTTTAGATATTGTTCAATAATCCTTATTAGTAATTACAATATTGAAGCAATTTGGTGGCATATTATACTATGTCATCTTAATCAAAATCAAATAGCTAAATAAGGCCTCTTAGGTGATTTACATCAAGCATTATGATTATTGAAATTGATTCATTTAGACATCTGTGGCTTAAGTAAGAGCACAACATAAGGTTGTGTACTTCATCACTTTTATAGATGGCTATACTCAGTATAGTGATATCTATTTGATTTTTCATATGTCAAAAGTATTAAATTGTTTCATAAAGTATATGAATCTATAAATAATCAATTAGACAAAAAAATGAAAGCATTAAGAACTGATTAAGGATAAGAATATTTATAAGCTTAAGATATTGTGTGATGAAGAAGGAATAAAAAGATAGTTAACTATTCCATGAACCCCACAATAAAATGGCATTACTAAAAGATGTAATATTATGCTACTAGAAATGGTTACGTCTATAATGGCATGAGCAAATATGCCAATCACATTTTTGGGTGATGCATTGCTTATAACCATTTATGTACTTAATCAAGTGCCCTCAAAATTAGTTACGAACACTCTGTATAAGTTATGGATAGGAAAAAACCCAACATGAAACATCTAAGACCATGGGGCTATTTTTCCTATGTTCACAATATCTCTTATAAATATGGGAAACCTATCTTTATTAGATAATGTGGACACTCAAAAGGGTAAACATTCGTAGGTGAACAAGGTAATGAAGGTGTAACTAAATTTAAATCCTGAGATATAGGAAAAGACCTACTTATATATGACAATCTTTACCATAACGATTCCATTATGAGGAATTATGAAGAGGGACTTTATCTGAGTGGGAGTACCTGAAGAATTAGCTCAAGGACAATTAAGACTACAACTCAGTAAAAGTTTACCTACCGTATCTAATTTGAGTGGGAGTAATTAAGATGTTAATGAATTTGTTTATTATGAGCCAAAGTTATGTCAAAGTAATCTTGGTATAAGTCCTTGACATCGTTTTGAAATAGAAGGGAAAATTCATATGATTATCCCAAAAGAAGATGATGAGTCAAGGAATGTATATGAGGTTCTTAATGGTCATGCTAAGAAGAATGGATGCAAGCAATGAAAGAAGAAACGACTTCTTTACTCTCAAACCACGTATAGGACTTAATTGAACTCCCTAATGGGTGCAAAGCTATTTGGAACAAATGGGTTCTCAAAATAAAATAGAATGTTGATAGCAATATCTAAAGATGCAAGGCATGCCTTATAGTAAAATAATATACATAATAGGAGGGAATCGATTATCATAAAACATCTTCACTTGTTATGAGGTTTGTATCAATTCATCTAACCCTGGCTATAGTAGATAGTTTAGATCTTAAATTACATCAAACGGATGTAAAAACTACATTTCTAAATGAAGAATTATAAGAACAAATCTATATAAAACAACTTTTAAGTTTCATTGAGTTAGGCTAAGAACATAAAATGTGTCGGTTTTTTAAATCAATTTACGATCTGAAGCATTCTTTAACATAATGGTATATACATTTTCATATTGTAATCATTTCATATGATTTTCACATGCTTGATAAAAACCATTATTTATATATTAAGTGATCGAAAGTTAAATTAGTTATTTTATCTTTATATATGGATAACATTTTGATTGATTGTAATAACCATGAGTTTATCAAGCAAATCAAATATCGTGTCGGCCCCATTTCTGGAGTCTAACTTGTGAGTGAAATGTGAGTGCATCACTCTGTAGGATTCTTTTAATGGAACCTCATTAGCCAACATAGGTTCATCTTCATTCTCATAACATCCCAAAATTTTCATATTTGAACATTTGATATACGACAATTCATTCTTATATTTGTATCCTCAATTGTCACCCTAAACATATCACTCATTTTTATCTCTTATTTCCACATCAAACTAAGTACATTCCAAGCTCTATTCAAGCCTAAATGTATCATAGGAAAGCATCGATAAGTCCATAATATATATACACATGATTTGGGATAATAGGTATAACTTTCAATATGAATGTTAGATTAAGGTCGTTCAAGCATGGTTTCAAAGAGGACTTCGAGTTCTACAACTTCCGTGAAGACCTTGAAGAGTCATTTTACCATCTGAAGAGTCAAACTTTTCACATTTATATAACTATCTTGAGAATGTCTGCTTAGCAGACATGTCTCTCCAAACCGACATGAACTGAGCTGGAACGCTAGAATTCCCAAGAAGGTCCGCCCAGTGGATGGACATTTATGGGTCAATTTCTAGATTTCTAACTCCTACAAGTTACCTATGACCCCTCTTATGCAAATATATCATTTCTAACTTATTTTCCTTACCATTTTCCCTTCATTATCACTTGCATTTCAGCTCAATATTAGTTAGATCCAAAACATAATCTATGTTTGGTCCTCAACCTAAAAACATAACATTCAAACTTATACATAATCATCATAAATTTCTGTACATGTTCAACTCCTTTTATCACCTTCATTTCATCTCTAACTTATCACACTAATTCTTTGCATTTCAAGACACCATAGTACTCTTTTTCTGTTAAATCAAATTAGAAAAGGGCTATAAAGTGTCCAGCATGCACCCTGTACAGCATCACTAACTTATAAAAAAGTTCATATCTCTCAATTCCGATGCCTAAAAATTACAAACTTTATATCATTGAAAAGCTAAGAGGATAAAATACAACTTCCAAGAAGACAACCTTGTCCAAATCAGCCTAGATTAATACAGTTGTTCCCCTGAAGTCAGAACACAAATTTTACCCTTATGAATGCTTGAAAATGCAATGCGAAAACTTAGAAAGTCATGAGCAAAACATAAATATATTTCATTAACATCAAAATAAAAGAGTTTTATAAAGCTTTAATAGGCATTTTAATACCCGAATGCATCATTGGTCTCATAATCCAAAAATACAAAATGTACATGAACGAGTATTATTTCAAATGTGGCTAAAGCCTTGAGTTTTCATATACTAATTTAATACAAAAAAATATGCAGACTTAGGATGATACCTTGACTCTCTATCACTTGATCTCTTGCTTTTCACTTGGAGATGGGGAGGAAAGGGGGTGAGCTTAAAAGCTTGTGGGTAACAAGTTTATAGTAGAGAAACAAGCAAAATCGTTGAAAATATTTATTGCCATAGTAAATTGCATTGAATCCATAAAACACTTATTTCTCAAATTCTTAAGCTTGTCAAACAATTCATAAACAACATAAGTCATGTATTCATCAAACTTGTCAACTAATCATAAACAACTTGAGTCATGTATTCATCAAACTTGTCAACAAATCATTAACAACTTAAGTCATGTATTCATCAAACTTGTCAACAAATCATAAACAACTTAAGCACTCATAATGGTTTGGGTAGTCCACATACATGAGGGAGCTCTTACGAAGCTCTAATAAACATGAGGGAGTTCTTACGAATCTCTAATAAACATGAGAGAGTCTGTAATGGAGCTTCATGCCATTAGTAGGCAGGCAGAAGAAGCCTTTTAATATGGTCAATGTGCACATGACATAACATGATGGACCACTACAAACCCACATAAACATGAATCTCATGACTTGTATACATATTACATAAAAGGCACATTTCGGAAGCATGATTTTTATCAGCATGATATATTTTAAATACAATTTCCATTATCATTTCATAAATTATCAACAAGGTTCATGTACGAAACATGTAGCAATTACTTAAATCATTTAAGAAGCAATAATGCAATATTTATAAAGCAATTGAAATCATTTAACTCTATTGATTTGGAAAAATATTCATGGCTCATTAACTCAACTGTAAACATGTAACCCACCTGGATTCCTTGCTTAAAAACTTGCTTTAAAATGCCCCTTCTCTTGCTTCTCTTGCCTCTTTTGATTCGCTTTAACATTAGCAAAATCCAATTCAATAGGAATACAAATTGAGAACCTAAAAAGCATATTCACTAAAATTTGATTCTAGAATATTTAAACTCATGTATTTCCTAAGCTTCATGAACCAAAACCCTTCTAAAAATCCAAAGGATTAAAAATGGCCTTACCTTGAATCTTCACCAAACAAAGAAACGTTTAGCTCAAATGAAAGCTCTTCTCTTCCTCTTTCTTTTTCTCTTCTTGAATACCATAAAAAACGCTCTTAAAAACTAAGAAAAGATGAAACCCTAACTTTGTCTTCTTTTTTTTTCTCTCTAATGGTCGAAACTCTCTCACTTCTCTTTCTCTTTTTCATATTTTTCTTCTTCTCTCCCTTCATTCACATTTTTTTCCTCTAATGAACAAGACAACATTTTTCCTCTTCCAATTCTACCCTTAATGAGTGCTAAATGTCCATTTTACCCTTCCTTTAATGCTTCATGGTCTTTAAACTCAAGTGACATGCTATAATTACCCTTAATACATTCCTACTGCTTTAATTTAACTAATCAGTGTAATAAAGTCCTGCTAACACTGTAATAATTAATTAAACTACAATAATAATTCTATCATGACCTCATATTTTATTTAAATCATGTTTAACTTATCTAAAAAATTTGGGGGCCGACAAATTGGCTTTCATTTGAATTTGAGATGAAAGATATGGTTGAAGTTGCATATATTCCTGAAATTAAAAGTTCAAGATAACATTTGAAAAGATTATTCTCACTTTCTTAATTAACTTATATTCAAAAGATTTTAGAACCATTCTGTATGTAAGATTGCAAATCAATAGATAATCCTATTGTTAAAAGTGAAGGTTTCAACAAAAATTTTTGCCTAACTACGCAATAAGAAATGGAAAAAAAATAAAGAAAATTTCCTATTCCATTACAATTGAAAGTCTGATCTATATCATGACGTGCACATGGTCAAATATTTGCTACCATATTAGAACGATGAGAAGATATCAATTAGATCCAGGGTAAGCACATTAGAAAATAATAAAGATAATATGCAGGTATCTAAAAGGTATTATTGATTATGCATTATATTATCAAGGCATTGATCTATATATACAAGGATATATAGGTGAAAAATGGGAGGAGATTTAGATGAGAGAAAATATACCTCTGGATTTGTTTTCTTACTTAATAATGGTACTATATCATAGAAGAGTATAAAAAAACTAATATATTGCTTTATCCATAAAAAAGATTAAATTTAAAGCATTTTCAGAATCAGTACAAGAAGCTGTATAACTTAAAAGATTCTTGGTTAATTTAGGGGTCACCCAAAGTGAGACTAATCATGTAACAATTAACTATAACAGTCAAGTAGTAATCGCTTATACCAATGACCCTAAATTTGATTATTAAACTAAGCATATTGATACTAAGTATAATTATGTAAAAGATATAGTTACATAAGGAGAAGTGAACATGAAGTACACTATATGAGATATGGTGGCAGACCCAATCACAAGACCAAAATTTTGAGATATATACATAAACGTGATAAATCATTAGGATTATGTAGATATTTAATATAATTAGTTAAAATTTCCTTATATATGTTCATTTAAAGTATTATCATGTATAAATAAAACTATGATTTGATATTATTTATTAAGTAAAAGGATTACTTAATATTTGATTATGAAATATGTTTATTTTGTATGATATATTTTTTCATATGTTTATTTTTTCAGGTGTAGAGGAAGTTCCTTCCAATGAAAGAGTATCTTTAGTTGCAGGCTTAAAATCATAGTTTCTTTGAGCAATTTAGAGGAACAACGAGTGGACTTCTTAGCAGAACCTTTTAGGATTGGATTTTTAGCTTTCTTGGAACTAGAAGTCGCTATAGACCTCTCCTTGAGTTTTCTTTTATAGAGAGTATTAGAAGCCACTGATTTCTATAAAGAAAGATAGCTTTCTTTTTGGCTCTCAATGTTCAAAATTCTAAAATCTATAATAATAAAAGTTAGGAAAATTTTAAGGAGACAAGAAAATGCAAATTAGAGGGAATACCTTTAAAAAGTATATAATTATGATGAGGTACTAAACTCTAAAAGCATTTTAACCACTAATATTTGTAATCTTCTGTGTTAAATGACACTACCAACAACAATTTTGCGTTTGAGAACGCTAAATTGATAAAAAAATTTCTTAGAGGCATTTATTATTGATAGTGCTCGCATTTAAAGGAACTCTTACTGTGCAATCCAAAAAATGTATAATAAGAGGAATTCTTAGAGAAAGGCCAAGTTACCTACTTTAAAGGTAAGGAAGATACATTTTAAAATCCAAAGTCATAATAGAAGGGCTAAGGTTTTAGGGTTTTATCATTACTAATAATGAAAACTCTAGGATTCTTATAAACAAGAAAAGTTTATGATAAATGACCAAGCAAGGTGATTAAGAGTCTTGAAAATTCTTCGCTTTCAGAAAAGACTTGAAAGGATTCAACTGATCCATAAGACTAAACTTCAAAGATAGCAGAGTGCTGAAGATATCCTCAAGAGGTTTACTACAAAAACTAATGAATAAAAAAACCAAAAAATTAGAAAATATAAGGTCAAAAGAAGGCAAGTCTTCTATTTCCTAAAGATAAGGGAAATAGGCAAAAGTCGAAAGTTAAAAAAACCACAAACACTGATTAAACCGTTTGATAGATGTATATTTGACTATATTTATACACCCATATTTGATATATTTTGCTTGAAATTTTTTAGTTTTATTGTATTTGGTACTTAATTCATTCCAAATACATTTAAAGGTTATAATTGCCTTCATGAACCAAAATGAGATGAATTTGGATGAAAATGCAGTATAAAACAAAGTTTTGAAGCAAAGTATAAATACTAATGTTGTTAAAACCGGACCGGACCGTCCGATCAGACCCGAAAAAGTCTAAACCGGTCAGTGATCCGGTTCTATTTTAACAAAAAACCTTTTAAATTTAAAACCGGCTGGTTTGTTGGAAAACTGGCCGGTTTTCATCTAACCAGTTACAGCGGTTCCCGGAATAAAATCCCTAATCGCCAGTCGCCCCTTCCATATTTCAGAATCTAAGAAAATGGAGGGTGACTGTCGATTAAGGGCGAGAGACTTCGATTCGTCTCTCACCTGTAGCCGTGACTGACGATTGAGACTAAGATCTGTCTCTCGCTCGTCGCCCCTTCCATATTTCAGAATTTGAGAAAATTGCGAGGGCGATCAGCGACTAAGACTTCGATCTTTATCTCTCGCCTGTCGCCCCTAACCATTTTTTCAGATTTCTCTCCTCTCACCTCCGTCGACCCTCAACTTTTTCTCAGATTTCTCTCTCGCCATATATTTATGTAACCCATAGATGTAAAAGTCGAGCCCTGTTGACTCTCCTTGGGTGACTACTGTGGCTTTCCTTACGCAGCTATTGTGGGGAAGGTCTATGTTTTTGTGATGCTTGTTTCATCTTAAATCTTTAATTCTTTCTTGAAATTATTGCCTCTCTTGTTGATCTGTGTTTTTGTGTTTAGTCATGTTATTTTGTTGCCTTTCATTCGTTGACAAGCTGCGTGTTTCGCCCACCAGATAACCCGACATTGAGCGAATAATTTGGAGTGGTAATTCCTTTTAATGTTACTGCTATTTTTTTGTATCTGAGACGTGTTTGTATTAAATCTGC
>JANZXR010000006.1:7495203-7529500 GCA_027575705.1 Erythroxylum echinodendron | reverse complement strand
AGAAATACAATTTTGATTTTTATTGTTATTTTAAGTTTTATATTGGACTCATATTTATTTATTTTTAGTTCATTATACAATAATAAACATTGGTGTATTTTTTATTTCAATAAAATATTTTATTTTTATTTATTCTTATAAAAATTTCATCTTATTTATTATATTCCGATTTTATAGCGGTTTACTACTAGTTGAACCTCTAAACCTTAAACCTTTCCTCCGACTGGTTCGATCTCCGGTCCGGTTTTTAAAACATTGATAAATACATGGCAGCGTCTGTGTCTTTTTAAGTCTCTCAAACTATACAGATTTGCAATTCTGGAGATTTTGAACTGTACACGGTCTAGTACATACCCATGTATCAGACCGTGTATGTCCCAAAAATCCTAAAAATTTACTATATAAAGACATAAGTGGAGGCAAATTAAGGAGAGCAAACTTTGAGAGATGATTCTAGATGTGAAGAACATTCAGAAAGGGATGATATTGATCCAAGAACATGGAGAACATGAAGAATTCAGCAAGAGATCCAGTAGATTACAAGATCAAACCTTAAACTTGTAAGAACATCCAACAAAAGAGACAGTGAGATTTAGAATTATGAACTCTTTGTTTTTTTATTTTTCTCCTATTTATCTTTCATTTAATTCTCTATTATGTGTAATTAAACATTTTTAGTGTCTAAGTATATCAATATGTTTGATTCTTTCATTTCATATATTTGTTTTGATTGATCTATTGTGATTTAATTATATGTTTAAACATGTTTCAATAGATTCAGAATATTAGTATATAATTTGATTTCATAACATAAAGATTGAGAAAATCCTATGTATGAATAGATCTACCATAATTAAAAGGAGTTGATTTCAAACCTAAAGATAGGTCAACAAATCCCCTAGATTAGGGTCAAACCTAAAACTAGAATTCCCAAATCAATAAAGCAATCGTAGAAACTTTAACCTGAATAATTTCAGTTAATAAACTTATGGATTAGATGTTAGTATTCTCAAGAGAGTTACTAACATAAGATAGGAATTTTCACAGTTTAATAGTCAATAAAATATTGCATGATAAAAGGTTAACTATTTAATGATTTTAAGGGGAAGTCATCACTTGGACACTAATCTTTGATATTGAGTTTTCCAAGTGATTTCCTTTATTCTTCATTCATTATTGTTTCTTATTTTATTTTATTTTTTTAAATATTATCTTTAATTAAAAATTCAATATCCAATTCGTAGGCTAGATAATAAAATAAAGGTGAACACTAATAATCACTGTTTTTATGAGATCAACCAATACTTGTCTTTGCTAGCTATAACTATGTCATGCACTTATGTATAATTCACATATTGACGCACTAATATTAGTCAATAAAGTTTTTTGTGTCATTTTCGGGGATAATGACATTAGGAAAACCTCTATTTTATTACATTAGTCTTTTTTATTTTATTGTATCCTGTTTTGTTCTTTGTTTTATTTTACAATATTTTTTTAATTTGTTTAGTTTTATTTCTTTTAGTAGATTTAGACTTTTGGTTAGTTTATGACTTGAAGCACATATGAGAACCTGACAGACGTGGATCCAGAGATTGAAAGAACAGCAAGAAGGAATCTTCAAAGGATACAACAGCGTGAGTTTGAGATAGTGGTCGAATAAAAGACTTGGAACGGTTAGGTAGGCATAGAAGAATCATACAACATGGTTGACCAATTGAGAACTATGCTCGACTATTCTAAACTAGAATTAATTGGTGTGAGTCCAGCATCATGAGAATTATTGTCCATGCTAATAAATCTAAGATTAAGTCGAGCATCATCTATATGGTGCGGTAATCAGTCCAATTCGATAGGCTTAGAGACAAGGACCCCAATGTGCAGATCTCTAACTTTCTAAATATCTACAAAAACTTCAAAATTGATGTAGCTAATGGTGATGTTATCAGATTGCGTCTACTCCCGTTCTCTTTAAGGGGTAGGATAAATAGTGGTTAAACTCCATGCCACGCTCTTTGTTGACTAAATAGGAACAAATGGCGGAGAAATTTTTGTCCAAGTATTTCCCACCTACTAAAACTATGAAAATGAGGAACGATATGTCCTTGTACTCCTAAGCTAAAGGTGATTATTTATATGATACTTGGGAGAGATTCAAAGAGATACTAAGATGATGCCCACACCATAGACTACCATTATAGATGCAAATCCAAACATTCTACAATGAGCTGAGTTAAAGCATTAGGCATTCTATAGATTTCGAAACTAGAGGGACACTGAATAATAAGACACCAGTGGCAACCCAAAACGTAATAAAGGATATGGCCATATAAACTACCAGTGGTGTTCATCTAGAATACGAACTAATAGGTCAGTGGGAGTGTATGAAGTATACACGGTGGAACAGTTGGTGAGTCAAGTGGAGACCTTGAGCAAGAAAATAAACAAACTTACAATGGATCTACAAGGTTAAGAGATGTAGTGCAAGGAGTGCAGGCGAGAGCACTAAGGAAAAAATTGTTAAACAACTCAGTCTGAACATGTAGAGTATTTAGGGAATGCTTCTAGACCCTAAAGTAACCCATACAGTAACACCTACAATTCTGGCTTAAGGAATTATCCCAACTTTTCATGGAAAAATTAAGGTCAACAAAGAAACAGCGCTTCACCTAGATTCTAATAGCAAGCATCACAAACCAAGAAGTCTAGTATGGATAAGTTAATAGTGGAATTCATTTAGGAATTAAAAGTGAAGCATGAGCAAACTGTTACATCCATAACCAACTTAGAGATTAGAATTGACCAACTGGTCGATAGTATCTGAAAAACTGAAAGGGAGTTTGTAAAGCATAATATAAACAAATTTGAAATAAAGCATCATGCCAAGCACCCAGACTAGCGAGAGAAAGCTATCTCGACCAAAGCAGTACAAATTAAATTCTATCTAGACCAAACTAAAGGCAAGCATATCTTGTCGATAAGTAATATAAAACTGTAAGAATCAGATATCGTACCCAAGGGATTCCAACACGCAAGACAATTAATAACAATGCAAAATTATTCAGACAATCAAGAATTGATTGATTTGAAAATGAAATAAAATAAGAAAATTAAAGAAATATGCATAATGCAAAGTATGAACTAAATGCAACTAGACTTAATCAAATTACAAAAATTAGCTAAGATGTCAGATTTTAATTGGATTAGGCATTAAAACTTGTAACGGTGGATTGATTTAGGAGTTACTTTACTTAAGCAAGTTGAACCTAATATTCTTAGGAATTCCTTTCTCTTCTAAATCCAAGTTACCTACTTGATTCATAGATAATTTGGAATAAAAAAACATTCAATGCAAGAAGCCTAAAATTAAGTTCATTAATCCTAGGTATCCCTACATAAGATTCTAAAGTTGGTCTATACTTTAGTCTCAAGTATGTTGCTTGATTGATTTTCCAACAAATCAAATCACCATGGTTATGGCATTTAATTATCTAAAGCTTTAATCTAGTTGATCAAGCTAAATTAGGCTAAATATGCATTCAATCAAGCCGAAAAAAACAATACCACAAAAACTATCCTCATCCAATATCAATACTAACCTAAAAAAAACTTACTTATACATACTCTTTAATGTAACACAAATCATGGTCATAATATATATTTGCATTGATTAAATCTACAAAAATTAAAACAAGTAAGGAATAAAAACAAATTAAGAACATCCAATATATGGTTTTCGAGAGAGACGGTTGTTGCTGTTCAAGGAGTTCTCATCTCTTCCAACACGCAACTATGTTTTTTTGTTGCCAGCTCTCTATCACACTACTCTCTTTTCTCTCATTTCTCCTTGGTACTATAGCTAATGGGTTTAATAAAACTTGGTGGCTTTCTTATTATTCACGTCTCCTTTCTCTATAGCTTCCAGCACTCTCTTTTCTCTGCTTGCCGCTAGCTCTCTGTTTTCTCTGCTTACCGTCAGCCCTCTCTCCTCTCTCCTATTTATTGATGTGATGAATAAGGTTTTTGGTCACCCCTAGTTCTATTCACACATAAACCTCCCTTTTGTCTTGGCTAAACGTTTTTGTTTTTAGGTCGTGGGATGCATTTTTTCTTCTTGTTTTCCACCTCTATTTCACGTCATTTTAGTTACATTAAACACCTAAATTTTGCTGCTACGTTGTAGTTCTTTCTAACTATTGCTTGTTTTAAGAAGCTTCTCTTGCTTTATGCTTTTAAACGTTCCAAATCCAATATGTGCCTAAAATTAAAACAAATAACTCTTAATTAGTGCAATTTAAACATTAAATGGACAAAAGTTTAGCAAATTATATATTTAAAATCAATATAAAATGCCCATGAGCAATACCCCCACACTTGAATTGTTGCTTGTCCTCAAGCAACTTACTTGGATCACAACCAACATATTATGTCATTTCATTTTCAACAAAAATCAAGTGTTTGCAATCCTTTAAACTTCGGCAACTCAAGTATCAAGCTACTATATATATCATAATCTTTTTATCAATGCACATAAACAAAATCAAGGGTAGATATCCTTAATCAAAAGCAAGCATAAAATTAAAATGGACCTTTCTCATGATATTCACTCATGTCACTTAAGTGTATAAGGGTTGTGTTTCACTCAAAGCTTCCGGTAAGAAATTACACTACCATAGGCTTGAAAAATCAACCATTTTCCACTACATAGAGTACATGCTATCATAGATCAAAAGGGCTTTTACTAAAGGTTGTAATGGGGTTTAGGTTAAGGTAAGGTAAAAAGGGAAAAGACTACTCACAAGCATTCACAAAGTACTAAGTAACGTAGGACAATCAAAAAGAAATTCTAAGATGTGCAAACAAAAACACGAGACTACAACTACTCATCACTATCCAATGCTACTATTTGATCTTTTTCTTTCTTCATCATTTTTCTTTTTTTTTGTTCATAACACTAAACATAAAAGAAGATAGTAGTATCACAAATCAACAACAACTTAGTAGATGTACCTTTAAAACATTTCATAATAGCATATAAAACAAAAGTCCCTAAATCAAGGACATTAAATACTTAGTACTTCATTCAACTTATGAAAGGCTTAGGCTAAAAAAGTTTTTAGGTTTCAATGCAATATGATTAATACGAAAACAAACAAGGTTAAAGGCTCAAAGGAGGTAGCAAGGTAAAAATGACTTGGTGGGTCATTTAAGCTAAAGTTAAAAACAAAGAAGGCCTTTATCATGTCCATAAGTTATGCAACTAGTAGTATCAAATAGGTTCAGCGCAAGTTCTGAAGGTAATCTACATAGAGAAGCATCACATACAACAAAGAAAATAAATGACTATGAGATGTAATCATATAGATCAAGACCTCACACGTGCTTAAATGACAATCTATCAAAACTCCATACTTTGCCTCATCACTCCAGCAGCAGTTATTGACTAAGTTTATGCAATTAACTACTTCAATCAATTCACATGATTCACTATCCTCTCAAGCTGCCCAATCTAAATTCATGTATATAACTCAATTCTCCTTCCAACAACTTTGATAGAATCGTATAGTCAAATTCATCAAATTCAAGTTCAAAAATTTTAAAAAATAGGACCCAAGTTAACTACCAAAAGAGTCAAAACCATTCAAATGTATATCTCTCAACATCAACATCAATATCATAAACATCAACAGGCACATAATCTCAAACCCCCCCCTCCCATTTAATATGAACGTTGTCCCTAATGTTCAAGTAGTTAACAATCAAACACAAAGAGGGAAAAGAGGAAGAAGAAATTTCCTTGAAAAAGAATCAGCCAAGAACTCTTTGCCACTAACCATGCAAATCTTAGAGACAACTCAAAACAACTCAAAGAAATGCATTAAACTAGAAAGAAATGCAAAGGAAACAATAAGAAAAGAAAAAAAAAAAGAAAACTATAGTCCTACTGAAAGGCATGCACTGTGATTAAAGAGGGGAAACAATCGCTCCTCAAAATTATCCACAAACGTGGGCATATACAATTTAGCTCGTTGTCCATCATTTTCTCATTTTACTTCAAGGACCCCAAAAAGAAAGACTTAGATCACCTTAAATGCACCATACCTCCTTAACTTAAGCTTCCCGGAGAAAAATGAAGATGGGAGTTGTAAATCAATACCTGGTTGCCTACTTTAAAGTCTCGGTGGAGGATCGTCTTGTCATGCCACTTCTTCACACTCTTATTATACAACTTCGAATTGTTATAAACATATAAATGGAACTCTTTAAGCTTGTGAAGCTATATAAGTCTCTTAGCACCTGCAGAAGACAAATCAAAGTTAAGAAATTTGGTAGCCCAGTATGTATGATGCTCTAACTCAACTAGACGATGATAAATCTTGTCATACACTGTCTTGAACGGTGACATGCCTATGAGTGTTTTAAATGCGGTCCTATATGCCTAAAATGCATCATTTAGCTTTAAAGACCAGTCCTGCCTAGAAGCATTAATAATTTTCTCTAATATTTTCTTTAATTCCCTGTTTGAGACTTCAACTTGCCCATAAGTTTAGGAGTCGTATGGAGTAGCAACCTTATAGGTCACCCCATATTTAGCTAATAATGAATCAAAATTTTTGTTGCAAAAATGTGACCCCTATCACTAATGATAGCCTAGGTGTGCCAAAATGTGTAAAAATATTCTTCTTCAAAAACTTAACAACACCTCTAGCCTCATTTGTGGGCAATGCCTCTGCTTCCACCCACTTGCTAACATAATCAACAGCAACCAATATATATTGATTGGAGAAAGACTGGTCCCCTAAAGTCTATGGCCCAAACATCAAAAACCTCGCAAATAAGAATGTTATTCAATGGTATGTCATGTCTCCTACTAATGTTCCCTACCCTTTGACACCTATCACATGATTTGAAAAATGCAAATGCATCCTTAAATAAGGTGGCCCAATAGAAACCACACTTTAAAACCTTATGAGCTATCCTAGATGCACCATTATATCCCCTAGCCTCTTTAGAATGACAATGATATAACACAGACAACATTTCCTCTTTAGGAATGCAGCGCCTAACAATACCATCCACACTAATCTTATAAAGCAAAGGATCATCCCAAAGATAGTGTCTTACCTCAGACAAAAACAATTTCTTTTGAGTATAAGAAAAATCAGGGGGATAGATATTACCAGTAAGGTAGTTTACATAGTCTGCAAACTAAGGAGTGACTCTCCTAACTGTCAGATGCTTATAAGGAAAAGTCTCCTAAATGTCCTTCATTGTTACACTCTCTATGGCAATTCATGTAACCTTGACATGTGATCAGTTATAAAATTCTCAGCTCCCTTCTTATTCCTCAGCTTAGTGTCAAACTCCTGCAAAAGTAACACCTAACGAATTAGTCTTGGTTTTATCATCCGGTTTTATCATCAAGTATTTCAAGGATGTATGGTCAATATATATAATCACTTTAGACAAAACCAAATATGAGCGAAACTTGTCAAAAGCGAGCACAACTGCCAACATCTCTTTCTCTGTGGTGGCATAACGACGTTGTGCATTGCTTAGTGTCCTACTTGCGTAAAAAGTGGGATAAAAGGTCTTACCTCGTCTTTGGCCTAAAGCAGTACCCACTGTATAATCACTTGCATCATACATTAATTCAAAAGGAAGAGACCAGTTAGAAGATATAAGAATAAGTGCAGTCACAAGCATATCCTTTAACAATTGAAAAGATGTCAAACATTTATTGTCAAAAGCAAATAGAACATCTTTTGCAAGAAACTCATTCAAAGGTCTAGAAATCTTAGAAAAATCCTTAATAAACCTATGGTAAAAACCAATATGGCATAAGAAACTTCTAATAGATCTAATATTGTTTGGTGGTGGAAGTTTCTTAATGACTTCAATTTTTGCTAGGTCTACCTCTATACCCATGCTAGATATCTTGTGACCTAAAACAATGCACTCCTGAACCATGACATTTTCCCAATTAAGCACTAAATGGGTCTCTTCACACCTAATCAACACTTTCTCTAAGTTATCCAAGCATGCATCAAATGAAGTACTAAACATAAAGAAGTCATCTATGAAAATTTCAATGCAAGATTCAAGCATGTTAGAAAAGATATCCATCATGCATCTTTGAAATATAGCTGGAGCATTGCATAAACCAAATGGCATGCGTCTATATGCAAATGTACCATAAGGATATGTAAAATTTGTTTTCTCCTGATCTTCCGAGACTACCAAAATCTAAAAATATCCTCTATGTCCATCTAAGGCACAATAAAAGTCATGTCCAACTAATTTCTCAATCATCTGATCAATGAAAGGTAAAGGAAAATGATCTTTCGTGGTGGCATCATTCAACTTCCTATAATCTATACACATTCTCCACTCAGTTACCTTCCTAGTGGTTATTAATTCATTTTTCTCATTTTCAACTACAGTTGTGCCTCCTTTCTTTGGTACCACCTACACAAGACTAACCCAACTAGAATCAAAAATGGGGTAGATAATAGCTGCATCTAAAAGCGTTACTACCTCATCTTTCACTACCTCCTCCTTCATGTGTGGGTTAAGTCTCCTCAAGGGCTACACCATCCCCTTGCTTCCATCCTCCATGAAAATGTGATGCATAGAAAAGAAAGGGTTTATACCCTTAATATCTGTAATGGACCACCCAATGGCCTTCTTGTGGTCCCACAGGACCCTCAACAGTTGTTCCTCTATGGCACCTGAAAAATAAGAAGAAATGATAACTGGTAAGTGCTCAGGTGGGTTAAGATAAACTTAATTCAAATGATTCGGAAGAGGTTTAAGGTCAAGAAAAGGAGGCTCTTCAATTTAAGGGTTCAAAAATAGCTTGGCTATACATTGGAGAGGCTCGTATGCTCTATAATGTGTCCTATAGGCCTGCTCCAACTCCACTCCAATATCCTCCAACTCTTCTTGCAATTCTTCCCCTAACTCTTCAATCATTCCTTGCGCTCCCCCTTCCAACAAACCTGCACAAACAATAGACGAATTATCAGCATCAGAAGAATAAATATCATTAAAATGGAAAAATGCAAGAGTAGAAGGATGCTTCATAGCATTGAACACATCAAATACTAGTAATTCATCTTGAAGTCTCAAGATAAGCTTTCCATACTACACATCGATGATGGTCCGTATAGTGGCCATGAAAGGTCTCCCAAGAATGATGGGGATGTCTCCATCTTCCTCCATGTCAAGGAATAAGAAATCTACTGGGAAGATGAATTTCTCGACCTTAACCAATACATCCTCAATGACTCCCCTAGGATAAGTAATGGACCTATCTACCAGTTGAAGCAGAATAGTGGCGGGTTTGGGCTCATTCAATCTTAACTTCCTGAAAATATAATGAGGCATTAAGTTAATGCTCGCACCCAAATCTATTAAAGCCCTACTTATATGCAAATCACCAATAATACAAGGAATAGTAAAATTCCCTGGATCCTTAAGCTTCAGCGGTAAATTTTTCAACAATACGGTCGTACACTTCTCATTCAGCTTCACCGTGGCATACTCCTCAAGCCTTCTATTATTAGACAATATTTCTTTCAAAAACTTAGCATAAGAAGGCATCTGTGCTGTAGCTTTAATAAAAGGAATGTTTATATACAACTTTTTAAATATCTCAAGAAAACAACCAAATTCCTTATCTAATTATGTACCTTTTAACCTTTGAGGATAAGGAATTCGAGGTCTTATTGGATGTATGATTGGGTCAGCAAATAACCTTGAATGATCCTCCTTTGCAGCCGGTGCTTCCTTGGCCTCCTTGCTACCCTCCTATCTCTCTTCTTCTTCACTCTTTTCCACTTCTTTATCATTCTGCTTCTCCTTAACTTCCTCATGTTGTCTACCACTTCTCAATAAGATTGCATTTGCATGTTCTTTCAGGTTAGCCTGAGTAGTGCTAGGCAATAAACCCGAAGGTCTTTCCTTCAATAAACTTGCAATCCGGCTCATCTGATTCTCCAAGTTTCTGATAGAAGATTCTTGATTCTACATCCTAACCTTAGTGGTGAAGATGTACTTCGAGAGTAGTTCTTTAAGATTGGATTTCTCAGGTGGCACCGGATTAAGAGACTTGAAATCTAGAGGTGGTTGTCTCTGAACATTAGATTACTGTGGTTGTGTGATTTGATCATTCCACCAAGAAAAGTTTGGATGATCCCTCCACCTGGGTTGTAGGTTTGAGAATATGGATCCCCTCCCTGTTTGTTATAATTTCCCACATAATGGGCCTTTTCCTATCTCTTAAGCAAAAAGATTCCTAACTTGACACTTAGAAGATGCATGGAAATCTCCACCATAATGCTCGCATATGGCACAACTCCTTAATGAAGAACTAACTTCTCCTCTCACACTGTGCATCAGATTATCCAGCTTCTTCATCAAAACATCCATCTGAGCTGATAAAGCCACTGTATTATCTACTATACGAGCTCCTGCAGGTCGTCTAGGATGTCTATCTGTATGATATAAAATGCTGCTAGTAGTTATCTCATCAATCAACCATTAGGCCTAATCTAGCATATTTCTTATTCTATGGTACTCTTGGTCGATGGGGTTATACCTGTATAAAAAGTATTAACCTGCTTTTATGTGGAGAACCCATGACTAGGACACTGTGTCAATATATCTCGAAATCGCGTCCATGCTTCATATAGACTTTCATTTTCATATTAGGTGAAGGAAGTGATCTCATTTTTTATCTTTGTAACCTTGGAAGGAGGGGAAATTTTAGCCAAAAATAATCTTATCATCTCATCCTATATAGTAATCGATCCTACCTGTAAACTGGCCAACCATATTATGGCCTTATCCCTTAAAGAAAATGGGAATAGTCTTAACCTCACTGCATCATTCGACACTCATTCTGCTTGAACAGTTAACAAATATCCAAAAAGGTCTCCAAATGGGTGTTCAAATCCTCCAAAGGTAATCCTCCAATCTGAGATGCTCTCACTATGGATGTAATGTTATGAGGAATCTCAAAAATGGCAGCTATAATTGTTGGCCTTATACTAGGAGGCATGGGCCCATTGTTGTGCCCCATAGTCAAATCCATCATAGTTAACTCCCTTCTTTCTTTAGGACGTGCCATTAACCGCTCCTTGTGCTATTCCATCTTTACAAACTACTCTTCTCTGATCCCTTCTTCTGTGTTATTATTTTGAGCCAATCTGGTTTCTTTGCGTAACCTGTGAGCAATTTTTCAATCTTAATATCAAGTAGCAAATTCTCGAGCTTTTGACCACAAGTGAGCATAAACAAAATGAAACAAATAAAAAGCAAATAAGAATAAAGCTAAGAATTGAAAATAAAACACACCGAAGTAAAGCAATTAAGCAAACAACTAAAATAAGCAAATAAACAACGAAGCAAGAATTAAATATGAGACAATTAACACCATATAACCTAATGACTCACAATAAGGAAATTTCCCTGACAACAATGCCAAAAACTTGTTGTAGTCTAAAAAAAAGCAGTATAAATTAAATTCTATCAAGACCAAACTAGAGGAAAGCGTACCTTATCGATAAGTAATATAAAATGGTAAGAACCAGATATCGTACCCAAGGGATTCTAACACGCAAGACAATTAAATTAATGATGTAAAATTATTCAGACGATCAAGAATGTATTTATTTCAAAATGAAATAAAATAAGTGAATTAAGGAAATATGCACAATGCAAAGTATTAAATAAATATGGATAGACTTAATCAAATAACAAAATTTGGCTAAGGTGTCAGATTTCAATTGGATTAGGCACTAAAACTTGTAACGGTAGATTGATTTAGGAGTTACTTCATTAAGCAAGTTGAACCCAATATTCATAGGAATTCCTTTCTCTTCTAAATCCAAGTTACCTAGTTGGTTTATAGATAATTTGGAATAAAAAACATTTAATATAAAAAGCCTAAAATTGGGTTCGCTAATCCTAGGTATCCCTAAACAAGATTCTAAGGTTGGTCTATGTTTTATTCTCAAGTAAGTTGCTTGATTGCTTTTTAGACAAATTAAATCCCAATGGTTATGGCATTCAATCATCTAAGGCCTTAATCTAGTAGATCAAGCTAAATTAAGTTAAATATGCATTCAATCAAGCCAAAAAAAAAACCGCAAAAACTGTGTCAATCCAATATCAATTCTAACCTTAATTAAAAAAAACTTACTTATACATACCCATCATCGTAACACAAATAATGGTAATAATATATATTTGCATTGATTAAATACACAAAAATTAAAACAATTAAGGAATAAAAAATTAAGAACTCCCAACATATGGTCGAGAGAGATGGTTGTTGCTTTTTAAGGAGTTCTCATCTCTTCCAACACACAACTGTCTTTTTGTACTGCCATCTCTCTATCACGCTACTCTCTTTTCTCTCATCTCTCCTTGGTACTGTAGCTGATGGGATTAATAAAACCTGGTGGCTTTCTTATTATTCACGTCTCTTTTCTCTGCAGCCGCCAGCCCTCTCTTTTCTCTACTTGTCGCCAGCCCTCTCTCCTCTCTTCTCTCTCCTATTTATTGATATGGCAAATAAGGTTTTTCATCCCTCCTCGTTTTATTCATGCATAAACCTCCCTTTTTTCTTAGCTAAACGTTTTTTTTAGGTCGTGGGCTATGTTTTTTCTTTTTATTTTTCCACCTCTATTTCACGTCGTTTTGGTTACATAAAACGCCTAAATTTTGCTGCTACGTTGTTGTTCTATCCAGTTGTTGCTTACTTTAAAAAGCTTCTCTTGCTTTATGTTTTTAAACTTTCCAAATCCAATTTGTTCCTAAAATTAAAACAAATAAGTCTTAATTAGTGCAATTTAAACATTAAATGGACAAAATTTTAGCAAATCATATATCTAAAATCAATATAAAATGCCCATTAACACGCATCATGACAATCACCTAGACTAGCGAGAGAAAGCTCTAAGAAGAAAAGAAGGTGACTAGTGAGAGCCACTCAAAGAATGAAGATGTAAGACAACAAGAGAGAGTCAAGGAATACCGACTTGTAATGTCATATCATACTAGAGTGAAGAGAAGTTTGTTGGAAGCTGAGTTAGATAGATTCCTTTACCTTTTAGAACAACTTAGAAATGAATTACACCTTGTTGAATCTCTATTATAGAAAAAATGCAAAATCTTCAAAATAACAACCATTCAACAAGGAGGAATCAAAGAAGTTGGAGACCCCTATGCTTAGTGAGGAGAGCTCAAACAAGAAAATAAAACTATCGAAGAAGCAACTTGATCCAAGGAGTTTCTATATCCCTTGTACAATAGGTAGTTTAAAAGTAGATAAGGCTCTAGCTGATCTAGCTGCTGCGTAAATATGATGCCTTTTCTTTATTTGAAAAATTGGGAATATGAGAACTTAAACCAACTAGGATATATGTGTATTTAGCTGATAGATCGGTAAAATATCCTAAGGAAATTGTAGAAGATTTGCTTATTCAGATTAATAAATTTGTATTCCTTACTGATTTCCTAATTCTTGATATAGAGGAGGATATAAAATTATTTATAATCCTTGGATGAACCATCTTAGCGACTGTCAAGTCAATTATAGATGTAAACAATGGCAAGTTAACATTGAGGTTAGGGAATCCAGATATTTAGAATATCTAATGTTAAGAATCATTCTCTTAAGTTCATAGATATATTTTAAGTTAATGAGTCTTATCAAGATGTTTTGCAAGATTCCATAGTCAAAGGTTCCAACGGAACCTTCACAAATTCAAGGGAATAAACAAAAAGAGAAGCATGGCATTAAGCGTTTAAAGGTAACGTAGTTGTAGGTCATGGACCACGATAAGTCTACTACACCATAATTTATATAAGTGACCCTGAGCTTAAAAGGTACATCGAGCTACAAGAAAATACCATTTAACCTTCACACTTATTTTATATGCTTATACTATGTATATTGAGGACAATGTACAACTTTACGTGTAGGGAAGGGGTTAATGCTTTTAATGATTTTCGTAAGCTTATTATAATCTTGATTATTATATTTTATTAACTAATATCTTGAATTAATTGAAATTTATCTGTCAATAGTTTACTTTATTATTGAATATTGATTTGAATTAGTATGCAAAAGAATTAGAGTTAGAATAAAATCTCTTTTATAAGTTATATTGTTAGTAATCATTGAAATCATCAAGTTGAATAAAATTGCATACTGTTTACATATATAAACCAATATTTTTTGTGAGCTTTTGAGCCTAAGAGCGAAATTTTAATATTTTTAAACTCTAATTATTCATCATGTGTGTTATTATGCAATAGTTGAATAATTATATAACTTAATTTTATTATGCATATTGAGATAATATTTTTTAAATTAGAAGCATTGAAGTGATTAAGGCACTTAGATTCAACAATTTGTTAAAGCATATTTCTTTGATAATTACCTAACCTATAATTTATCCTTTAGGAATAAACAAGTTGAGTCTCAAACTTTTTCATGATGATAACCACATTATTAACCTGATGCTTATGTTTAGAAGCCTTTTTTATTATTTTGAACCCTAAAGGTTATTTACATTACTTGAATGTTTGAGACTTGAAATTTTGAAGTGATTAAAAGAAATAAGAAAAGAAAAGAAAAGAAGAAAAAAAATAGCACCAATGGTTTTACAATAAAAGAATCTGTATACACATGAACAAGTTTCTTATAATGTCTATTTAGTATATTTCTTTCAATTTCTTTCAAACCAACACTTTTATTATCCCAAGCATACCTTCCCTAAGCACCATTATAACCCATTTAAAGACCTTTTGATTTTTCGTTTCAAGCTTACGTAAGTGGTGGAGATGTGATAAAGTTACAAGCCTATGGTAAGAGTTCTCCTATACTTTAATTTCAGAGTTTGATACTTTTCACCCTAAATACTTGAGTGCATTGAGTAAAATCTTGGTAAGGGTGGAAAGGTTTTTTTTTCAATAAGATTATTGATGTGATTATTATAAATATTAACTTATGAAGTTAGTTTTAGGATAACTTAACTTCATTTAATTAGTTTTAGGATAACTTAACTTCAATTGTATGTTAATTTGATTAATATTATATTATGATTTAGGGTATGAATGGACAGGTTAAGATTAATGAAGGATAGATGTTGTAAGTTTTATAATTTTGATTATAATTTGCTTGAGGACAAGCAAAATTTTAAGTGTGGGGATGCTTGTTAGATGTATATTTAACTATACTTATACACCTATAGTTGATCTATTTTGCTTGATTATTTTGTACTTTTATTCTATTAATTCACTCGAAGTACATTTATAGGTTATAATTGCCTTCATAAACCAAAAGAAGAAGAATTTGGATTAAAACGTTGCATAAAATGAAGTTTTGAAGCACAGTAGAGATACATGGCCATGTCTATGCCCATGTAAATCTCTTAACTCGTGTAAATTTACAAATTTTGGAGATTTTGGAGCATACATGGTCTAGTAAAAACTAGTATATCAGAAAGTGTATCTTTCAAAAATCCTAAAATTTAATATAAAAGACATAAGCAGAGACAAATTAAAAAGAGCAGACTTTTCAAGACGATTTTAGGCATTAATAATGTTCAAAAGGGACGATATTAATCCAGGAATGTGGAGAACATGAAGAATTTATCAAGAGATCTAATAGATTACAACATCAAACGTTCAACCTGTATGAACATCCAACAGAAAAGAAAGGGAGATTTAGAATTATGAACTCTTTGTTTTCTGTTCTTTTTTTTCTTCATGTTTATTTTTGATTTTGTTTTCTATTATATGTAACTAAACGTTTTTAATATCCAGATATGACGAACCCTAGTAGGTATAATAACATGTTTTGATTCTTTCACTTAATACAATTGTTTTGATTGATCTATTGTGATTCAAATATGTGTTTCATGCATGTTTTAATAGATCCTAAATATAATTACATACTTTGATTTCATAACATAGAGATTGAGAAATCCTATGTATAAATAGATCTACCATATTTAATAGGAATTGACTGCAAACCTAGAGATAGGTCCACATAAATCCTCTATATTAGATTCAAACATAATAGTAGAATTCACAAATCGATAAAACAATCCTAGAAAATTTAACCTGAATAATTTTGGTTAATAAACATATGGATTAGTTGTTAATAGTCTCAAGAGAGTTATTAACATAATATATGAATTTCTACAGTCCAATAGTCAATAAAATATTTGCATAATAAAAGGTTAACTATATAATTATTTTTAGTGGATTCATCACCTAGACACTAATATTTGATATTGAGTTTTCTAAGCAATTCCCTTTGTTCTTCATTTATTATTGTTTCCTATTTTATTTTATTTGTTTAAGTATAATTTTTAATTAAAATCCAATATCCATTTCACAAGATAGATAATTAGAAAAGGTTAACAGTGGTAATTACTATCTTTGTGGGATTGACCTCTACTTGCCTATGCTAGTTACAGCTACGGCATGCACTTACAGTTAATTCAAATATTGCCAAACTAAAATTAGTCAATCAGACATCTCCTTAAGTTTCTATAAAGAAACACCAAGAAACTAGAGCCTAAAGAGAAGAAATTACCAGAAGCTACCACTTTACAAAAAGGAAGGAATTCAAAATTAGGTTTGTTATTAATAGGACAAAAGATAGATCAATTTAGCAAAACCTAAATAAATTTGAAATTTTCTTCTTCAAAAACATGATTTCTTGAAGAACTGTATTGTTTATTAACCTAGAATAAGAGGAGAATTTAAACCAGAGTTTGAACTAGGGGTCTCTTCGATTATGCAAACAAAATCTTTCCCAATTTAAGATAATCTAGTTAAAAAGAAAATTTCTTTAAATAAAATTAAAGTGTGACTAATGGAAAATATAAAAGAGTTACATAAAGGACTCTAAAATTTTATAATTATAGATACAAGGCTAGGTTCATATTCTATGGGATTCCTGAAAGGGTATTAGCTGCAGAAGGCCCTATCTCTTTTTATTTGAATAATACAACAAATATAACCTATCTACCCATTTAACCTATTGATCTATATTTTTAGGACATAATTTTATGGAATTCTAGAGAAAATTTTGACTTACTTACTTTCCCCATTAAGGGAGTGCTGAGGAAAATAATCAATAAGTGGAAAGGGTCCAATATTGAGAGGTAGACCATATTCATTGTCAAAATGAGAAAAGCCTTATGTTACGGAGAATAAGAATTCAAATGTCAAAATTAATGGTTTAAAAGTGAACAAGAGTTTGAGAATTCCTTTACCTGATCCTTATGAAGGTTACAAAAGGCTTAAATAGAATAAAAACTACTTCAAGCTTAACAACATGTGAAAAAAAGTGAAGTTAAAAGAAATCAAAGGAAATTTTAAGGAAAGTGTCAAATTTAGAAGCATATGTCGGTGGAATTTAGTTCAGCAGAGTATATTACAGAAGAGGAAGAAGCATGGAAGGAAGAACCTATAGTCGTGAAAGTCATAAGAAGAAAATATTGAAGGTAGAAAAGAGGCTTGAGATTGTTTGAGAACTAAGGTGGAATATGAAGAAGTAATAAGGAGAATTTATAATGAAAAAATGGTTGAATCTTAAGGGAATAGTAAATGTTTAAAATTTAAAGAGATTTTTTTATCTTCTATAATGGATAAAGAAGTAGGGATTTCAAATTTGAAAAATATTAACGCAATCTTTCATCTGACATTTCTTATTTATAAAAGATTATTTAGGATTTAGGAGAATCCCATAATTAATGCTAATTAGCGTAACTCAAGAATTCAGTTTGGAATCTATAAAACATTCGGATGGAATTCAAAATCTAGCTTATAGAAGACTAAGGGAATTTCTATACCATAGTTTGGTTTGCTCAACCAAAAATATATGCAGGTCAATTGTTGATAACCTAAAATAAATTGTCCATTTAGCCCAAAAAGTCATTCAGTCAAATGAATTTAGCTTAGAAATGGAAGCCTAATAAGTATTTAGTTAACGAATTCATACACACACAAAAATTGGGGATGTAGGAAGAGATGTGCTAAACTTATGGAAGTCCAAGGTTTGGAAGTTAAGAAAATGATGGGATCTAAACAAAAACATGGTCAATTGGGTTAGAAGTTAAATAAGTTACTTGAGGCTAAATTCTAGGATATAGAAGTCAAAAAGGTAATGGTAGGTGGTTAGCTAAAATGTGAGAAAGTGGGCAAGTATGAAAAAAAACTAACTTAAGGATAAGAGGATTAAATATTGACTAGCACTCGGACAATATAGAGGAGAGACATCATTTAAAGAAACACAATCTCTAGGCAGTCTTCCAGAGCAAAGCGAATCTAAAGACCCTTTGTTACTATTTTTCCAACTTTCTTTACATTGTGTATTCATTTTTATTCTAAATTCCCATTGTAGGTTACATTTTTCTTTTTTCTCAAATCAAATCATCTCTCTTTCCCACACATTTTAGTACTTTTTATATTAAAATATCATCTCCTAAGTTTTCTGAAGCCCACTTATATCATTAATAAGAAGTAAAATACAAATTATAGGACAATTCCGCCCTGGAATACCTGAATTCTAGATTAACACCAAGTAACAGTATAACTAATTGGAACTAGTACCTTTGTTAATACATTTGATTTATAGTTAAAAGGTTATAAGACATTAAAAGGTTCACTTTCATGATGAATTTAAAGAGTTTATTTTAGAGATGATTGTGAATTTATCATATCTATAAGAAGGTTAATGGGAGCATAAAATTAATTTTTTAATTTTTGAAAATATAATTTTCCAAGAATGACTCTTATTAAATATCAAAATGTACCGACTTAATTATGAGAATCAGTTATATAGAGATAGATGCATAATTTATTTACCAATTCTAAGTCCAAATATATGGATAATGTACTAATGGTGTTTAGTATTTGAGATATCTACTTATGAAGTATAAAAAAATCCATTATATTATGTATGAGTTGAAATTTTAGTTCATGGTTATAAGGATATTGACTTTAAAAGTAAATCCTAATTAAGGTATATTTTACTTATATATTTTGAGATTGGAAATGTTTCAATGTAGCATTGATTGCTAATTAAGTAATAAAATTTTCATTTAATGGAATGATTATTTTGATCAAGCAGTTCTTTAATGAACTTGGAATAGTTCCTTGTATTTTTTAGACAATAAAGTATTGAGGAGCATTAGAGTCATTGGGCATGTAAAAGGAGCTAAGGTCTCATTAAAGATTGAAGTATTTATTTAGGTAGTTTCTCTTAATTATTAGAGAATATTGTAAAATTCTCTCGGTAAACCATTGTCCCAACAATAACATGATTGTCTTATGGTGATATGATATAAGATACTTAAACGATTGGCTTAGTGTAAGTGGGATATTATTTGTTTATGCCTTAAAACTAATTAGTTGATTGTCGTTTAGTGACATAATTATTCAAAGACATTATTTATATGATAAAGTCCATAATGATAAATGTACATTGCAAAAAAAAATTATGATAAGGTTATAATTATAAGATTCATACTGCATTAATGCATTATCCTTAAATTGTTCCTAATTATTGTTCTATTGAGATTTGACATTAATAGACCGTATAAAGACTAGCACACATTATGTTTATTTTTTATAAAGTAAATAGTTGATATTACTTGTATTTCTATAGAAAATCTCATTATGATAATTGTATAAGTAATCATTAGACTGGATATCTTCAAAGTATCTCGTATATGAGTTGTTATTTTGAATACTACTTATGGCCTATTTTAGTCAAAGGTAGCTCAATCGAAATCATTGGATATATAATGAATTATATGAAGGTAGTTAAGTGATCAATATATGATTCATCACCCGAAACAGATTAGGGAAAATATTTCATTGTTCTTTATTGTATTACAACAACATCCCAGTAAAAGCCCTGCTAAGACATAAGGTCTAGAAAGTTCCAAAAATATGCAGCATTACCCCTAACTGGTAGAGGGGATATTTTTGATTAATATTAATTCGAGAAATCCTTGACCATGGTGAAATAATACTCTGAAAATGGTTTTCAAATATTATTAATTGAAATATAGTAATTATTACTTTCGAACTCTATATCTAATCAAAACATTGTATAATGAAAAGTTAAATTATATAGAAAAATCAAGTACAAAAAAGTTAGTCAAAATAACTTTGAAATTTCTAAATATTTAGATATCCATGATGTATTGCAAGAGGCTAATCTTAATATATGGATAATTAGAGAATTAAAGATAAATTAAATGAGTTTAATTTATCTAGTATTAAATATGACTTAAGTTTATATTTTATATCCATTGTCTGCATATTTAGGAACCTAATAGGTCACATACAAAGAACGAGTTTAAGAGAGAAAAAATATTTTAATCAAGTTAAATTTGATTGTAAAGCTTGAGAAATTTTATGATTAAATATGAGATATTTAAAAATAAGGACCAATATGAGATATTAGATCTTATTTGGCCAAAATTGATATTTAATTATAATTAATTATAATTATGATTAAATTTTAATGGAAATTAAATTTTATTTCAATTAAATTACTAAAATTTCCAAAACTTATTATAAATTGGCTTAAGCTTTAAAAGAGCTAGCACTTCTTGCCTAACACTTTTTACAATAGAAGTGGAGTTCTTTTAAAACATTTTGTGAATATCGTTAGAGGTTAGACAATTGTGAGATAAACCAAATTCGTAAACTATTTAAGAGATGGCAAAAAAAATGATCAAATTTTGGAATAAGGATTTATGTTTTATTATATTTTATATATTAATCATGTTATAAAAGTTTAAGTAATATTTGCTTTCGAAAAATCTTACGGAAAAATTTCGTAATTATTTTGTTGCATGTGAAAGCAAATATTTGTAACACCCCACTTCCACCGAGCACGTATCCGTACATCCAGAGGACATTTGGACACACACCCTATAAAAGCGGTGAGCTAAAGCAGTCAAATTACTCTCATTTCAATTTTTTTTTTTGAAAACCCATAATCATTAATAGCCCCTTTTTTTATAAACATCATCAATTACAAATGTCATCACAAACTCACACTTGATCAAACATTAAACATATCCTCGAAATTTCAACAATCACTTAGGCCCTTTTCAAATTCAAAACACTTTCAATCATAAAGTTATTATGTATCAGAATTATTCACATACACATGATACAGTAATTGTAGAATACATATTTTAATATAATAATAACAGAAAATGTATGCAGACGCCAACTGATCCCGACCTTTATCTCTTGTTCGACTTCAGTGGCTATATTTCTAGTTTGTCTAACTGGGTATCTCCTCTAGGCCTGAAAAAAATATTGCAAACTTTGGGTTGAGTTTTGTGAACTCAATGAGTGGACCATCTTCGATGGGTCACTCAACACATATCACATCAATTCATATAATCACTTAATTCACATCATTTCACTAATCAATATGTTGAATCACATACACTTCATATTCAATTGAGTCATATTTCACATTCAGCAATCATTCAAACATTTCATTTCAGTCATATAATCATACTTATCACATATATATGCAATGTTATGAGACTCGCTTTCATTTATTATTGTCATTGTGATCGAGTGCCTCTTTTACTAGCCCATATCCCTTAGTGGATACCGAGCTATATCAAATAATATCCCATATCCCTTAGTGGATACTGGGTACATTCATAACTGAGCCCGAGGATCTAATCACAGCCTGAGCTTTAAGCTCTTTATCCTAGAGACTCCGATCACAACTTCCCTTATCTTTCATGCATTCTTGTAATTGAATGCATCACATTCTCATATTCTCAGTCAATCATATGATTGCACATTCACATTCGGATTACATTTATCATCGGACCTTAGTCCAACATTCAATAAAATTGTTGAGCAACATTTATTCCGTTACATTCACATACAAGTAACACTTCAGTATCACATTCATGCATCAAGTCTTGGACCTTCATTTCCTGGCATCAACATAGGCAAATCACATTCATATCAATAATATTCACATTGCATAATAATCATAACCGTAGTCATTCAATGTAGAAATTAAAATCAAAACAAACAATGAAATGAGACCATCTAGGTCAACTCACAGTACGCTCCAAATTAACATTGGCTTCCATGATCTGAAAATGTCTAGATATGGATTTTCTATCCTGTATATCAAAATTATGCAATACACATATTTCACACACATTATTAATTGCACAATCACATAGACATTCATTTAACACATTTGCATATGTGTAATGTCTAATGTATAATACATGCTCAATTTGACTTCACTGGATCATTAATAACATCATTTGTGTACGTCAAGCTTACACTTTCGTAGATCAAAGAACTTAGTTAATTTAATAACATCAATCATACATCTATCACATACATGCTTTCCAATTCTTTTTCTAGCATTATAAGATCACCAAGTATTCAATTCTCATTCACTTTTACTTAATATTCATCACTCATCTTAATTGAATCACTTTAGCCATCATAGGTTCAGTTTTATTCCTATAACATCTCAAAATTCCAGATTTGAATACTTGATATATAACAATTCATTTATAAGTTCTATCCTCAGTCATTACCCTAAACATAACACTCATTTAATCACTTGTTCAAGCATCATACTAAGCTCATTTCAAGCTTCATTCAAGCCTATAAGCATCACATGAAAATCCATAACCAATTATTTCTTCTATCCAAAATTAAAAGAATTATGTGTGCTATTTAACCAATTCCCATGTTCGTGGTAAATTCCTATTTTCCTATGAATGTGGGATTTGTTGGCAGAAAGTTCCTGCCTTCATTATACATTCTAGTTTCCAGCTTTTTCTAACTCTATTTTCAGTTCGATTTTGTATGATCATTTTGACCTAGCAAATG
This sequence comes from Erythroxylum echinodendron, assembly GCA_027575705.1. Taxonomy (NCBI): domain Eukaryota; kingdom Viridiplantae; phylum Streptophyta; class Magnoliopsida; order Malpighiales; family Erythroxylaceae; genus Erythroxylum; species Erythroxylum echinodendron. The sequence goes on along the minus strand of JANZXR010000006.1, from coordinate 7,506,553 downwards.
AGGTTTTATAGCAACACTTTCTTCTAAACAATTGTTTCTATATGTCTTAAGTTTCTAACGACACCAAATTCATACAATTTGGTTCAGTATTATTCAATTTATACACAAAATACTACTAACTATTCCTAAACTGCAACAGCACCTAGTACTCAACTTCAAGTCGAATTTCAAAACCTTTAGAGACAGAATTAAAAATTGATTCCTTCATGAAAAATTTAACCATATGTTTCTAGTTTAATTCAAGTTAATAATCATCCTATTTGGATCTACATATCAAGATATGGCTAAAACACAGGTTAATGTTTAGTGGAAGCACTACGTCTAATATATTTCAGCACACTTCATCTCATTTTCATCCTAGTTCACCTCTTTTGCTTAGTCCATCATTTCCAAATTATATCCTGATTATTTCCTCTTCATTACCAATTCCATTTCAACTAAATATCATTCACAAACAATCATGATCTATATTTGATCATTAACCCAAAAACATAACATATACATATACACACATTCATCATATTTTATGCACATTTACAACTTCATTAACACCTTCATTTCTCTTCTAATTTTTCATTTTAATTCACCTCATTTCAAGAAATCACATTGCTCTCTTTCTTTAGCTCTAAACTCATTTTTGTTTCATTTCTAAAATCACCCAAGAGATACACATTATATACATTGAAAACAGAACATATAACATTCTTTTATTAGTCAAAATTTTTGCACTTCTTTCAACCCCATTTTCGAACCCATTCTAACTTCAATCATCTTTACATCCAATTTATGAATCATTAATCATCATAAACACAAAATTAGTACATCCATTTTCTCATCCACGTTTTTGCATATACCCATCCTTATTTTACCCTAATCTATCATCAATAAGTTTCATTTAACAAACCAAGAAGAGCGATAACAAGATATTTACTTGTTTCACTTCAGCTCTTCTAAAATCTCCAAGAAACCATAGCTTTCCTTCATGATCACGATCAACAACTTTTCTAGGGTGGGTTGGGTTAGGTCTTAGAGACAAGGTGAAGAAGACCACAAGAGAGTAGCAAGTGAAAAGAGATAGCTAGGTTCAACATGAATAGGTTGAGAAGTGAGTATCATGGATGGAGAAGAAGAATGAAGAAGGTGAAGAACAAGGGTGGAGAGAAGCTAACGAAATTTGCAAGTGAAAGAACAAAATGATAGGTCTTTCACTTAATAAAAACCGTGGGTTAACAAGTGGTGTGGCAAGTGACACTTATCATTTGCCACATGTCACTTTTTCCATGGTCCCTCCTTAGTTCTTTTAATAACTAGTCCATTTGTAATCTAATTTTTAATCCAATTGACTCCCAATTTTCAATGACATATGTCATTAAATCCCAATGTCATTCATAAAAATTTTTATTACCATCTGACACTTATTTCTGCCACTATTCATCAATTGTCTCGCCACTTGGTATTTTTCCTTGTTCAAAATTTCAAAAAATTCTCAATTTTTACTAAAAATTCTAAATCACTAATAAAACACACCAACTCAATTTTCAGAACAAAATATTCACTATCCACATTATAATCACATTAAATCAATCATTTATACTCGAAAATGTCAATTGATCGAATGAACAAATTTTTGTACTGTGTGCAATAATGAATGTCACATACATGATATTATTTTATGTATGAGTATGAAATGTAGTTTTTTCTAATCCCTCATTGTTATCTCACATGTACAATATTCCCGGACTCTAACCGTTAATATGGGAACGCGATGTTACAATATTGCTCTAATTTCTCAACACTAGGATCATTATGTTTGGTCATGTTTCAAAGACTAAATGGAATAAATAGCAAAATCTTTAAAAAAAAACTTATTGAAACCACTCAATATAGTTTGATTATAGAATCGAAGTGAAAAAACACAGCCTCCTTAAATCTCTATTGAGATTTTAGATTTTGTATATAGGAAAATAATAAATTGAAAAAAAAACAATTGGTTTTGGTATTCATACTTTAAATCGAATATGTGTAATTTAAGGTTCATATTGATGCTATTTTTAGTTGCCACTATTATTGAATTTTATTTTAATTAATATAATATCATATTAAAATAATTTAATTAGTTTAAACATGGAGTTTTTCCTTTATTTTAGATATTGAAATTTAGAATATACATATATTCGTTAAGGACAAATTAATTTTTGTTAAAAATATAATAACATTGCAATGATGTAGACTAAGTAATTTGGTAAATTTAGGACTAACAACGAATATTGAAGGAATCCAACTAAAAGATCTCACCTCACATACTTCAATTTCACAAGATATCTTACAATTTCAAATTCAAAACCTCAATCCCTCCTCAAAACCATGTTAACACTCGGATCACCATCTGTTGAACAAATTCAATTTATTGATTAGGAGAACTCGTAAACGACATCAAATGACAAGCTTAAAGCTGTGGACCACAAATATAATGACCAGGACCTAACACCATAACTTAATCGAAGAAAAAGTTTAAAACGAAGAGGAAAATATGCATTTAATAACTTAAAATTCATTCAGTAGCTGATCTGAACAATTATAGTCTCTTACGACAATCCGTACGTACCTCACGCGAGATTCGTGTCCTGAAACAAAATCTACAGTGACGACCAACACCGCAATAATTGATCCTCAGTTGTCATTCCCAACCCCACGTGCACTGCTACACGCGCCTTCTGACACACAAGATCTAGCCTATTAAGTAACTGAGTCATACATGACGTGAAGTGATTAATCACTTCCGTGTCTTTACACGTGTCTCACAAATCTCCTGTAAGTTCAACTTATCGTTGACTTGTCGAATTCCCCACATAGATTGTCGTAGTGACGAAAATACTGGACGGTCCAGATCCCAAATCGCACGTTGGTTTTTATGTGTCGTTTCTTGGGAGATTATTTTTGTTTAGCAAACCCCAAAGGCTCACTCCTCTCACTCTTCCTTTTTCGGTTTTTCTTCTTTTGTGTGATCGATTTCCATTAGATCGTCTCAAAGAGTCGTCAAATCCGTTATCTCCTGGTTTATCTGGCCAAAATCAGTTGTCTAATATGCGTATCTGGAGTCTAGGTTTCTGTGTCCGTGAATTAACTTGTAAAGGATAGTTCTTTTTTCGTTCCCGGTTGTATATTTGCCATTTGCTTCGTATCTTCCCATTTCTTGGCGGTTTACCGATGGTTGGTTCGATGGTAAGTCGTTTATGTGGGTTTTTGTTTCCGGTTCCTTTTCGTTATTCTGGGAGAAGAAACAGGGGATTTGGTTTCGTTACAGTGACTGGAGAGAGTTAGAAGATAGTGTTGAAAGGAATAGTGAAAGTCAACACTTTGCTTCTTTTAACTGAAGGTTGGTTTGGAAATTTATCTGATTTATGTTTGTAGCATTTGGAGTGTCAATCCACGTTTAATCTGCTTCTGGTTTTAGGACCATAACTCAGACGAGCTTTGTGATGGGGGTAGAATGATACCCTCGTGGTTTCCCTACTTATATAATTTGTAGATTTGCCTATTTTGATTTGATGAGGAAGAAGAGGAAAGGAAGTGATACTGATGTGTGTGAGAATCTTCAAGAAGAATCAAAGACAAACCAACATGCTAAATCAGCCAATTTTATCTCTCATTTTTCAGTTGAAGATTACATTAGGCTGAATAAAAGGTATAAAGAAGATGCTGGCAAGGAGCTGGTCAGTTCTTGCAAAAGTAGGTTTGCAGGCATTGCCACTGCCCCACCTTGTGTTGCTTCATCATCATTTGTGTCTTCTGGAAGAGGCGTCAAGAGAAAGATCGGATGTATAGATCTGGCTATTCAGACAGACAGAACTAAGATCGAAGATGGATATTTTATGGGAGGCACAATTGGATGTGGTAAATTTGGGTCTGTTTGGTTGTGTAAATCCAAGGCAACTGGAGTGGAGTTTGCGTGTAAGACTTTGCGCAAGGGTGAGGAGCTAGTGCATAGGGAGGTGGAGGTAATGCAGCACTTATCTGGTCATCCTGGGGTTGTGACGTTGCATGCTGTATATGAGGAGACAGAATGTTTTCATCTTGTGATGGAGCTGTGCTCTGGAGGTCGCTTGATTGATAAGATGGCTGAGGAGGGACGATACTCAGAGCGACGAGCTGCTAATATATTTAAGGATGTGATGTTAGTAATTAAGTATTGTCATGATATGGGGGTTGTACATAGAGATCTAAAGCCAGAGAATATACTTTTAACAAGTTCAGGGAAGATAAAGCTTGCAGACTTTGGGCTGGCCATGAGAATTTCAAATGGTAAGTGAGACATTCTTTTCATTGATTTATTTGTTGTTCTCATCCAGGAAGGTGGCTGAACCTATTACGTCAATAAACATTTGGCAGCCAATTCCATAATAAAATTATTGGTGTTTCCCTATATATGATTTTGTTGGTAGATAAAAAGTAGAATGCATTTGGAAATTTGGAGTTTTCCTTCTAAGAAAGCCTCTCTACTTTTGTTGTTTGTTTAAGGTTTCCTTCTATTTTTTTAGCGACCTAGACTTCATTGTTATCTTGACTTTATGTATAGGAGTACTCTGTAATTGAAGCTTAGTGCAGGGTACATGGAGGAAAAAAAATGAAAAAAATGCAGAAGTGCTAGTTATAATCCACATTTTCTCGGAATAATAGTTACTGTGGAAGATTCAAGTCCATTTTCTGGTTTACCAGATGGACTTTCTTCTTTGTTGATTTGGTGCAACCTCAATATTTTACCACTTATGACTCGGTGCTTATGGTGGATAACAAACTGGGAGATCTTTATGCGGATGAATTAAACATTGTTAAGTTTGTTCTTGCCTGGTTTAACATTATCATCTTTTTTCTTGGGAGTCATGTCCGTCTGTATAGCCTGAAAAGTTCTCGCCACAGTTTATTATCTCTCTGGTTTCAATCATCTCTTAAATTCCGAAATCTAATTTCCTCTTTTAAATGAGGAGCATCATTAATTATATCAAAAAGATCTTGCAGGTACAAGAAAAACTTTCTGGAACTTGTTCCTTCGTGTTAATTATGAGCACCTATTTGCCCTTCAAGATTCTCCTATAAGCACCTATTTGCCCTTCAAGATTCTCCTATCTGTTTAAAGTTGCATTCACTTTATATTGCAGGTCAGAACCTGTCTGGTTTAGCTGGGAGTCCAGCATATGTTGCCCCGGAAGTTTTGACTGGAAATTATTCTGAGAAGGTCGATATTTGGAGTGCTGGTGTCCTCTTACATAATCTTTTGGTTGGTGTTCTTCCATTTCAAGGAGTCTCAGTGGAGGCTGTTTTCGAGGCAATCAAGAACGTAAAACTTGACTTTAACGAAGGAATATGGGAACCAATCTCAAAGCCTGCTAGGGATCTAATGTCAAGAATGTTGACAAGGGATGTTTCAGCAAGGATAACTGCAGATGAAGTACTAAGTAAGCTCCTAAATTCCTAATACTTGCAAACTTTAGATTTTGACTGACTAGTGTGCTTTTCAGTTTCTCAAGGTTGAGAGCCCTTGTTCCTGTGTGTACATGTTTGATTAATATATTAAATGTGCTAACAGTTTATCGACAGTTCGAGCAAAAATATTTCTCACCCTTTGTTTTGTGCGTATTAGTAGGCGATAATTGAATCTTTTCCACTACGTGGTGCCGACTTCTTGCAGCTTTTTCTTATTTGTCATTGCTTTTCCTGAGGTTCTGTGTTGTGAATCAAATTGTTGGACTGCTCGACTCCTTTGACAGTTTCTTCTTTCTCCGGCAATGTAATAATTTTGTTGGGTGTCCTTATAGGGCATCCATGGATTCGGTTCTACACAGAGCAGACATTAAAGACATTCATGAAATCAAAATCCAAGGACCACCTTGGAGCAACTCCTTCCTTACGTGCTATTGCACCTATAGGGGAATCGCATGGAAACAAGATAGCAGGTTTCTTTCTTGGTGGACGTTTAAGACCAGAATCTTTTTCCTATAGTTTAAGCCGCGAGTATGAAGAGCAGGATGAATGCGGTTTAGTCGATGCCCTTGCAGTGGCGATTTCACATGTGAAGATTTCAGAGCCCAAGAGGAGCAGACTTTGTGGGCCCGCAGGCCCAATAGAGCAACAACGTTCGTCGAATCTGACGACTTCTAATCTCTGTAGAGCATGTTGATCCAGCTAATGTACTGATGTCATTAACAAACATCATTATCTCCGCTAGTTTTTTAGAGCTGGGGATTTAAAATTAACATGGCCCCGGTACAATTGAAAGTAGGCAAGAGATATTCACCACGTCTGGTAAATATGGTGTCATTTCCTTTCCAAGTAGAGTAACTTCATGTGTTTGGTTCTTTGTCTCACTGAATGTAATAACATTTCTGACCCAACAAAGTGAGAATATTGATGTACAGAATTTATTAATAGATACTGCAGAACCGTTGTTCTTCTGTTGTGGTTTTCCTCCCGGAGAATCAGTGGTACCGTCAATATTGGACCATAATGTAATTTTCTTGGTGGTTTTCTTTAATACTCTCGCCGATGCAATCCCAAGATAAGGACAGCTTTCTGTAACTTGCATTTTGAATAAAGATGTAAGATCTACGGATGTGAAAAGAGCCTCAAGGCTTCAAACCTTCAAGAATCAGTGACTCTTCTCCCTCTCGCTTAAACTGCCATTGAAGGGAGCACCTGGCTATGAGCTCGACGAGTGCACCTAAGATGAAAACGAAGCTGAATGCCTCTATTTCCCCATCAGAAGCATCAAAGGGACGTCTTACTTTATCTCAGCTGGCGTGACCGTTTTGATGACGTGACGAATTCATGTCCCTTGGCATGGCCTGAATGTCTTTCAGACTCTGCCCCGCTTAGGGAGGGCTTGATCTTTTTTTGGGACATGTAGTACCATGATTACACAAATCCGTGAATGGATTATTTGCCGTGGATTCTTTTGTTGCTTGGTCTGTACAGAAGCAGTGCCTAAGACCGACAGTTACTGGGGAGAGATCAGGCTGAAGATGGGGCCTTGGCTAGAACATTTATGAAAGCCAACTTTAGGGAAGTTGAAAATGGAGGTTTTGGACAAGGCGATGTGCCTTACTGCATTGAGAAGGTTATTCTGATCAGACACAAGCTAATTTTTGATCTATTAACAGGCTGTTTAGAAATTTTCGAATTGAATTCATTAACGAATTGGATTCAATTACATTAATGAGATTGAATTTAATTTAATTTACACTGTTTGGAACAAACCCAATAATATTTAAAATGAATTCAATTGCACTGTTTGGAATGAAAATGAATATAGTAAAAAATGAGAATAAATATTATCATTATAATTATGATAGTTGGTTAAGAGGGAGGAATGATTACCATTATCATTAACAATGGTTGGTTTGTAAAAAATATTGAGAAATAAAATTTTGTTATATTTTAATTAATTGTGTTGTAATTAATCAATTACAATATATTGATTAATTAAAATATTGTAATTGATTATATTATAATTAATTAATTAATTATATTGTAATTAGTTAATTATATTAAAATTTATTATATTATAATTAATTAATTAATTAATTATACTTTAATTAATTATATTGTAGTTAATTAATTATTAATAATATTTTAATTAATAGTTTTTTGAATCCAATCAAGTGAAGCACAAGAGAATGAGAAGTGAAGTAGTCCAAAGAATGAAAGAGCAAAAGAGCAAGACGCTAATTTTGAATGACACAAAGTGATTTTTGATGAGAAATACAGGATAAAGAATTAGACTCAATAAAAACCTACAATAAATAAATAAACTTTAATGAATGTCTGGTTATAAACCCGCAGCAAACAACAGCTTTTTGTTTAAAGATGTCTTCCTTAAGCTTCAATGTAATTGAATTCCTATATTTAGAAGAGTGAATTCAATTTATAAAAGAGATGGGATTCAATTATATGCATGAATTGAACTCATCCTTTTTTGTGATTCCAAACACCTGATATTGAATTCAATTTCACACGTTTCCAAACACCCTTTAAGATGTAAAACTTGAAGCTTTTTTTTTGGCACAAATTATTAAGAAAGCTGACTTTATTGATGGGAGAGAGGTTCAAAGGATACAACAGCTTTTTTAATATTGATTAGTTCAAAATCATCTGTGAACTTATATAAATAGGGATAATAAGGTAATTTATTTGTTTTGATATCAGTTTTTATTTCTATTTTTGTTGAAGACTTCTACCAAAATCGGCAATCGTTGAACAAGTTATTGAAACTCTTGATCGTTCTTAACAAAAGTTATTTGAAATCAAGTATACAAAATCCTTTTACGCCTTTCTTAATATACGAATGTGTTATTGTATTAAGAAAAAACTGCATATCCCTATTACTTTATTGGTCCAATAGACCTAATAGTTATTTATAATAAGCTTGTTAGGTCTTCCGATAATAAGTTCAATAAGAACCCAACCCAGATTGATAAGATATCATTTCATTTACTTGATTTCAACTTAATTAGATCATTTATTGTGTCATATTATCTTTAAACCAAATTAAAATTTAATTTTCTTAATCTAAAATTTGAAAACTAGTACTAAATAAATGTCAAATAGGAATAAATTTTCAATATTCTCCTTATTTGAGAAATATTAATTACTATATTTGTAATAAATAAAAATAAAAAGACTAGGAGAATAAAAAATGTTTTGTTGGTTGAACTTTACAAAACATTTGATTCAAAGATAATCGAAATCTATTATTCAATCCTATAAGGCTTTACATAAATCTAATGCAATCACACATTTAATGACCATACTACTATCAATGAGGAAATGAAATTTGACAGAAAATAATGGTACCTGAATAATTTATAATATTCCATGTTTTGTTTATTAATCTTAATTTCTCTAAATTTTATGCTAAATGCATTAGAGAAAATCTTTCTAAGATTAAAAGTTAGATCTCGTGTATCTCATATTATGTCAATATCATAAGATACCTGAATGCCTCAAAAGAAATAAAATCATAGTCAAATTGTATATATACCCAATAAGCTTTAATATGTTTAAAATTGACACAAACTTTAAGATTTAAACTTTAAGATTTTCTCTTGTATTATAGTGCAAAATAATATGTATAACTAAAGACCAAATGATGATTATCAATATATATAAACAATGCAGTCCTAATACATGAAAATAAATCCATATGTAAACATACAATCATCTCTAATAGTGTCAAATGACTTCAAAGTCTTTTAGTTAGAGAATCAACCAACATATACCTAATCAAAATATGCTCAATTATAATGTAACTTTTATTTATAAGCTCCTTTATGGTCAAATAATTGATTTTCAAATATTAGACCCTATGATTAAGGATGGCAAGGGGTTGACAGGCTTGGGCTACCTGTGGCTTGAAGTCCAACCCAAATCCCGCCTAGACTCGAACATCCAACCATCACCAATTCATCATCGTTAACTTTGTTGGCTCATTGCTCCTTCTCCTCCTCCTTTGTACTACTAATTAAGGTTGAAATTAGTGTCATTCTTTACCAAAAACCACAATCACATAAATGAAACTGTGTTCCTATAATTATATTCCAATCAATTAATGAACCATTTACAATATAGTTTGCGATTTTAAGGTTCAAAATCACCTCAGTTTATGCTTCGTTGCTTCACTAATACACAACAAGAAGATTTGCTACTTTTTTTTTTCTTTAACAAGGAGGGTATAAGCCCTTAAGAAGCAACTCTTGGCCACACAACCCCCACCATATCTGTTGTTAGTAAAGAACGGATATGAGGAGGAGGGCTTTGAACCAAATAGAAACCTCTAGTAAGACTTAGTGTAGATTGTGCTAAACTATCCGCTATAAAGTTTGCCTCACGTAGAATGCTCTTTATCTTCACTTGCCACTCCCACTGCAACAGTACCATACAGTGATGAATCAAACTCTGAAGTCGAAAAGGATAATGACGGTTGGACTGAAGTAACTGAACTGCAGTTTTAGAATCAGTTTAGATCTCTACTTTCTTCCACCCACGACTCCATGCTAACCTTAATGCATTCAAGATACCCCACAGCTCAGCTTCCAATAGAATGACAATTGCCTAGAAAATGCTGAAAGCCTTCAATCTAGTTACCATAAGCATCACGAACCACTCCCGCACAACTTGCTTCCCCTGTTGAAATCACGCTGCCATCAGTATTAATGGCTAACCAATCAGCTGAAGGAGGCTCCCAGGCAACAAAAATCAATCGACGATTTTGGATATGAACACCCGCAATCTTGTTGTTCCACGCCTTAAGGATGTCCCCTGCCTGAGACAACACCTTAAACTTAAGCTCCACATGTCCAATAAAAGTTCCATTGAACATAAAATCATTCCTATTCTTCCAAATGAACCAAACTGCAGCAGCAAAAAATACATCCTAAGAAATGCCTCCCACCTGCACAGAAAACAGTTTTAGATTGGATAAAATCCAATCCTTAGATTCCGTCAATTCATAGAAGTGTGGTAGCATATTCGAAGCATGCATAAGCTCCTAAAATGCCTTCACCGATCAACAATCCCTCAGTAAATGCAAGACATTTTCAGCACTTTCCCCACAAACTGTACAAATATCACAATCAACAAAACCCTCCTCGTCCTCTCCATATGACATATAATCCTTGCATGAGCTACTGCCCATAAAAACAATCTAATATGCTGGGTAGCCCTAGCTTTCCAAATAACCGTCCACACTCTATGGTCAAGCTCATTCCTTCTGCCACACAAGTAATCATAGCCAGTAGTAACTGAATACTAACCACTAGCAGTATGTCTCCACGCAACTGAATCCTCACCCAAGACATCCTCAACCAAAACCATGGCTGCCATCTTAGCAAGCACTCCATTAGGGATCAGACTCTGCAGCATCTGCCAGTTCCACCCTTGACCTGGAATCCAAAAATACGAAATTGGAAGAGATTAATCATGGACGTCAATAATTCTATAGGCAACATTAATTAACGGTTCATTCTCAAGCCAAACATCTGTCCAAAATCTAGTTAAATGCCCATTATATAAATCCACGATAGCACCATATTAGAGTACTTCAAAACCTTTAGCCACCGATTTCCAAACAAAGGAAGACCGCGACTTATAAGCAGAATTCCATGTCAGGCAACCAACCATATACTTATTAATCACACACTGTGCCCATAAAGAAGACGGTTTCTGATATAACCTCCAACTCAACTTGCCTACCAATGCTTGGTTCATCTCTCTAACTCCTCTAATACTAAGACCACCTTCTCCTTTCGGCAATTGCACAGTCTGCCAATTAACTAAGTGGCATCTACTATCATCCACC
>JANZXR010000006.1:7428146-7495103 GCA_027575705.1 Erythroxylum echinodendron | reverse complement strand
TTATTATTTATTTTCTTCTTCTTCTTCTTCTTCTTCTTATTATTATTATTATACATTCATCTTTCTAGTTATTATTTATTTTATTTTATTTTATCCTATTATATATTATTATTATTTATGTACTTTTCAAATTTTCATTTTAAACCAATTTATTATATATATTTTTATTTATTTATTTTTATTATCATTTTACTTAGTATTTTTCATTACTACTATTTATTTATTCTTTATTATATTTTTTTCCTTTCCTACTTCAAGTGGGTCATCTGGAAATAGTCTCTCTACTAATTAGGGGTAAGGTTGCGAATTACTAGAATTTCCCAAACCTCATGCCTCAATAGGATTTATACTGGGTCTTGTTGTTATTGTTGTTGTATAAAGGAAAAACACTAAGGAGTTCAAAAGTGATTTCTTGAAATAAATCTAAGGTCACTATATACGTCATACGTTTATTGTAATCTTCAATCTTACTTTTAATGATATGACACATTCTTGTGTTAAAGTTGTTTCTTTTTTCTTTTTTGAGTTGTATAACACGTGCATGCATTATTTTCAAATTCTTCTAAAAGGTAAAAGGTTTTACTTGATAATATTTTAGGCTTAACTATGAAATTATTGTCTAACACTCGTTAGGAGAGTTGAATAAAAAGTGTTAAAGCTATAGATTTCAAGCTCCTCAAATAAGATTGGCTTTGATGGAATTATTTAAATCTTATGATAATGTCAAGTCAAAGAGTGAAACGGAAAGTTTGGCTAGTATACTTAGAGTTTTGAGTTTTTACTTGGTATGATATTTTATTTGCTATTAACATGGTAAGTAAAAAGTTGTAGTCTAAATCTATGTGCATTGATGCTATCATAGAGCAATTAGAAAGCGTGACGGTATTTTTTGAGAAATATAGAGACGAAGGATTGGCCTCTAGTATGAATATTTCCAAAAGTCTTGTACATAAGAGGAATGTAGAGCATATGTTTCCAACTAGACGTTAAGAAAAGACAATTTGATGAAAATGATCACAATAGAGAAATACAATCAGCTAAAGATTCTTTAAGAGTTAATTACTTTCTAGTTGTTGTATGACAATTGCTTCATTGAAGAATATATTTGAACAATTAATAACATTTGAAAATATTTTTGGATTCTTATTTGATTCAAAGATTTTGACGTCGTTGAATCCACTAATTTTACAACAACTTTTTCTCATGAGAATATGTCAGATGTCGATTTAGATGATCTTTTTTCTAAAGTAAAAGTGTTGCAAATGTAACATCCAATCTCTGAAAAAGGTATTGCAAATGTAACATCTAATCTCTGAAACTTGCTTAGGGTTAGAATCCTAGATCAAGCATTGCATATACATGCATAACGTTAGCATTCATACACAAAATATATTTTGGTACACATTACAAAGATAGTATATGCACTCGATTGACTAATTCCGGGGTATGAAAGATTTTAAATAAGTATGATGTGATTGCAAGATTGGGTATTATTTAGGTCTAAAATTTTGTTTTGGATGGATTAAAATTAGTGAATTGGGAATTTATTGTTACAATTGGGTGACTGCTGGAGTGTTATATACATTTAGTCTAGGAAAAATATTAAATGGCAAGACAATTTGATATATGAAAATTTAAGTTGGTTACGCCTATGAAAAGGTGACACGTGGCACTAGAAATAAGTGACAGATGGCTAGTTAATTAGATGACAAATGGCTAGAATAAATGAGTGACAAATAGTGGTATAGTTGAGTGACAAATGGACCAAACATTAAGTGACAATTGGTAGTTGAAGGATGAGTCTTAGCATGACAAGTGGCTAGAATAAAAAAGTAGGTAACATGTTGTTCTTTATGGTTTGCTTTGATAGTAAAATTTGGTGATTGATTAAGGATGGCTTAGTTGTGATAATAATGGTGTTTAAGGTGTGCTAGAATATGTTAGCTGTAGAGGTTCTACTGAATATGAATCAGTATTTTAGCCATATCTTGATCTATATATATCCAAATGGGATGATTTTTTATTCAAATTAAACTAGAGACATATGGCTACAATTTTCATAAAGGAATCGAATTTGAATTTTCTCTCTAAGGGTTTCTAAATTTATCTTGTATTTGAGTTCTGGAATAGGCCGCAACACTACTTGTTGTAGCTTATTCTCTACTCTTTCTATTGGTATAAAGTTTGTAATTTTTGGATATCAGAATTGAGAGATATGAGTTTTACAAGTTGGGGTGTACTAATTCTTCAATCATGCACTAGCCAAAATTTTGAACGTGCACAGTCTGTTGGTTTTTAAGCATAACTAATGGAAGCATAAACCAAATTAAATTATTTTTATTTGGTATGAAATTTAAGACATATAGGAACATTTGTTTAGAATAAGATGTTGCCTAAATATCTCATGTTTTAGGTCATAATTTTCATACAAAACTGACCCGAAAATAGAGTTAGAAAAATTGGAACATGGGAATTGGTTAAACATCAAATATGCTTCTTTTAGGTATGGTTTGGGACAACAAATGGTTAAGTACTTTTCTATGATGCTTTAGGGCTTGAATTGAACCTAGAATGATGCTTGAACAAGAAAATAAATGAATGATATGTTTAAGATGATGATTGAGGATAGAAAGATAAGAATGAATTGTCATCCTTTAGGTGTTCAAATCTGGAAAATTGGTGATGATATAAGAATGAAAAGAGTCCTGTGATGGCTAAAGTGATTCAAGAAGATGAATGCTGTGTATTAAGTAAAGATAATTGATAAAATGGATGTTAGTGATCTTTAAAGCTTGAATAACTTTGGTGAATGATAGAATGATGAACTCAGACTAATCTTGTTCAATTGAGGTATAAACCTAAGTTCAATTTAGACATATTTAAGTTATGAAATGTGAATGATCTTGAGATGTGAGTTTAGGAAATATATCCGGAATTGTTATTGAACATACATCATACATAACATATACATATATGCATAAGTGAGTACTTTTTTTGATAGGTATAAAGAAGTAATGTGTAAATGTGTGATTGCGTATTATAGGGGAGCAAATAGATCGAGCATATACAGACATTGCTAGGACGTCTAGGCAATAAGCTATCTGGAGTAAACTGTGAGTTAACCTAGATGTGTCAACTCAATTATATGTGTTTTTCTGTTTGAATTATATGTGTAGTGAATTGACTTAGATGTATCTCACTATGCTTAAATTGCTCTTGTTTAATTTTGACATAATGAACTATTACTGATTTGATTGTGATATTACTGATTTCGAACAATTGATTGTCTGAGGTATTTGGGACTGTATTAGAAGTGCTCATTGTATGTGAATTTGACTGACTAAGTGTTATTTGATATTATTATTGAGTGCTGGACCAAGGTCCAATGATAAATGTGAATGTAAATGTGTACGGAATAAGTGATGCTCAATTGAATGTGAATGCTCAACTATTTGTTGAATGCCAGATTTAGGTCCGATGAACTATGAAAATTGAATGTGCTCATTGATTGAAAGTGATTGATGAAATATTATATGAACTATAATACTCCATTACATAATGCATGTTCACATAAAAAGAGTTATGATCAGAGTGGCTAACGTGGAAAGAGCTTTAAGCTCAATATGCGCATCAGAGCCTCAAGCTTAATGATTAACGAGCCGAGTATCCACAATAGATACGGGACAGTACTGAAAAGAGCCCAGTATCCATAATGGATATGGAACAATGAAATAGGCACTCGGTTACAACAAAGTTAAAATTGAATGAGTCTCATTTGCGTTTACATTTGTATCTTTAAATGTGTTCATCATATTGATTGCAAATGAATGTTAAGCTATATTACGTTGATATTGAAAAATGCTTATGACTTTGATGGTGATAGGAAGAATTATGATAAATGAGTGTTATGTTCTAAAATGATTATATGATATTCTTGCATTCAAAATATATTTTTGGAATGACTTAACAAGTGATTGTATTTTTAAAAGCTTCTTTTATTATGATGTAATTTATAGAATATGAGTTATAGCTTTGAATGAAGCATTACTTTGATTAAGCTAAATGTTATTCCTTGAGGTATATATGCTCTGTTTTGAGTGAACACATTGATGATGGTTCCCTCACTGAGTTCACAAAACTCATCAAAATTGCAACATTGATTTTCAGGTTCTAGGAGGAGACCTTGCTAATAGAGCAAGCTAACTAAAGTTTAGTACTATCCATTTTGGATCAAGACATGGTTCAAAGGTTTGGTCAGCTGTCCTCTGGGGATTTTAGATAGAGTACTTTGTATAGTTTTAATTTTATGTAGAATCTTTTGTTTAAAACAGTGTGATCACAGATGGTTTCTGTAATGTGAATACATAAACGGTTTGTACTGAAATAATAGTGTAAAATATGTTTTGTTAATGAAATGAGATAAGTTGTTTTGTTTTATGATTACTTCCAATATGTATGATGTCATAGTAAGTGAATGTGACTACTCTAACACGTTATTCCCGTAGGGTATATGCTCGGATATTCTCAAGAATTTCAAGCATATGTCCTGTGATAGTGGTGTGTTACAACAAATGACTTTGCCAAATGAGTTAATGTCATCAGTTAAAATTTTAGAATTTGTTAAAGCTGCAAGTTGTTGTCCAAATGTTTCAATTGCTTATCGAATTCTATTGACTCTACCTATGAATGTAGCATCAGCTGAGAGAAGTTTTTAAAAGTTAAAATTATTGAAAATTTAATTGATATCATCAATGTCACAAGAAAGGTTGAATGGTTTAGTTATTTTATGTATTGAGAAGGACATGTTAGACAATATTGATCTTGATACTATTATTAATGATTTTACATCTAAAAATGTACGGATAAATTATTTTTCATAAATCATGATCATTTGTGTGTTTGATAGTGCAATTCTCTTGGTGTTTTGCAATCCAATATTGTTGTTCGATTGCTGCCATTACTATTTTATTGCTACTACTACTATTTTAAATAATTTTGTTATGCTGACATTTGCAAGATATCATCAGCTGATATTATGATCTTTTAATATTTTATTGAATATGTACACTTATAAATTGAGTCATTAATATATGGATATTAAATTTTAATAATAAAAATATGCTTTTAAATTTTACATATTTGTACATTGCCGATTTATTAAGGCCTTTCTTTTTACTTTGACCAGGGCTTATAAAACATTAGGAGCGACTCAACCCTTTAATCCACACCAATTTATGTAGCATAAATGTTACTTATTTTTTAAATAAGTTATAAATAGTACAAATACAATAAAAATACACCTTATCAATTAATAAATATGTTTGTTAAAATTATTATTTATAGATTTATAACATATTTTGTTAGTTTAAAACCCTTTTTCATTAAAAAATTAATATGTCGTTTTAAATAAAAAAAGTATTTTGTAACTCGTTCTTTTTTTCAAAAAACAACAACAACAACCTCAATGCATAAGGCTCTCTACTTTCAAGGCTTGAGAAAGGGACATCAATTATACGCAACTTTCCCCTTGCATTTTACAAAAGGTTGTTTTCGTGACTCGAATGTGTGACCTTTTGGTCACAAAGAAGCAACCTTACTAGTTGCTCCAAGGTTTGCCCTCTCATTCATTTCTTTAAAGAAGCTTAATATTATAAGTTCTAAATTGTTCACTTTTGTCAAATTATGTCAACTCTAATAAGGAACTCATATTCATTTCATTTTTTATTAAATTAATATTATTAAATCTAATGTCTTGGTTTTCAAAAAAAAATAATTAAAATCTATTTGCTTAATCTTTTAAATTAATGTCATTTTAAACTATTATCTCTTTTTTATTACTAATCACTATTCACTTATCTAAATCTAACATTAAAATAGTGCTTGGTCCATTCAAAAACATGAAATAATAATATCAATTCATTAGTCTACCTATGCAACAATTATCAAGTACTATTATGAACATTATTTTATATAGTGCTATTATTATCCAAATAAAAATATGAAAGAAATTATCAATTATAGCTAGAGACTGGAGTTGAGCTAATGAGTAGAAGCAACAATATAAAGTTTTCTTTGTTAACCTACATAAAACCACACAAGTAAATATTTATATCTTAAATTGTAAAAAATCAAAGCAATCAAATAAAAATAGTAAATTGAGAAATAAAGATTAAAGAAAACAAACTCACAATAGAGGAAAGGGGCTAGCTAATCGCCATAATTAGGATCATCGATTGTTCACACCACATCATCTATATGTATAAATATTATTAAATAATCTATACCCAATTATGCAATAATTGTACCAAATGAATATTCAACACATGATAATTAACAATTAAATATAAATTTACCATCAAATATTTATTTGAAAATTTTTGAGATGAAAGAATAGTCTATGTACCTGTATTAATAGATAGATAAGACAATATAAGATAATATAATATATATTTGTTAAAATTATTAAGGTAAACACAAAATAACATATCACAAATAATAGAGTTTAACCTAAATATCTTCGTCATCTAACTAACTTCGAGCACACATAAGGACTTCTATAGTATTAGGATGAAGTTGAATACGATGATGAATAACTATCTGACTGTTAGTACTAAAAATAGACTTTGAAACAACATTAGATATTTGGATTACTAAGTCGTGTAACTGCTTACATGATCTAAAAAGCACTTTTATGTGTATTCCACCATATCAATACATCGAATTGTGCATTTTAACCTCGATCACAACATTTGCCTCAAAATAGTTATCCAATTCCATCATCTTGTAAGAAGTCCTAGCCTTTTTTTAATTGTACAAATTTGAGACTCACATCAGTCTTATGAACACTAGATGAAGTTGAATTTAAAGTCGATACTTAACTACTACGATCATAATCTTTGTCTAATCTTAGTTGATAATCATTAAATAAACCATACTATAATGTTTCAATGATATCAACATGCTCTTTAACCCATTCACCTTAAAAATTTTTGTAATAAAAATATAGTCCATCCATTTTATATCTCGAGTCCAACACATAAATAATTATCATAGTTTGTCTGACCATATACTAATAAGATTGAGTTTCTCCATCATCTACTTTCTCAAGAAGCAAATCACTACAATCAAATACCTAACTAAATAAAGCTTGTTTAATCTCGCACATGCTGCTAAAGAAAATATACAAAATTGGATGTTTTATTCTTGAGAACAACTTAGTAGCATTATAAAATATCTCCAATTTTGCATAAAATACTTTAGCCAACTCTGATTACTCTTCTATCAGTAGGCAAGTATACTAAGAATCTTTTCATGTTAGCCTACTAAATACCTCAACATGTTTGGTTATTGACTCCAACATCTTGAATGTTGAATTATATATGATATGAAAATCCAAAATCAACTTCTTCGTGCATGGAATTCATAGCTGTCGTACATTTTCTTCAAAAATTTCCACTCTTTTAGGTGTTATACTCTAATAAAGTATGCTATTCCTGATCAACTATACTATTTCTTTTATCACTTATAACCTGTCTTTCACAATCAAATTGACGATATATGTAAAACAACACATATAGAATATCCTTTCACCAATCAACAAGCTCCGAACCTATAACTTGTTCTTTAATTTTTCTATCATCACATCATTTTCACTACATCGAGAGTTAAGGTTGAGAGCTTAGTTTAGATGTTCTAATCTATTAAGCAACCCACCAACACAGTTGTCAAATTTTTAATTGTATATAGGGTCATCATATAAATAAACCTACCATTTAAAAATATAACATAATCAATAAATAAATGAAGACAATATTAAAGAATATATTTTACTTTAGTAATTGACTATAAAGTCTAGTCATTTTCAATATAATGTGTCGTTACCACCTATAATCATATATCTAATATGATGGCTATCCCTCTGTGAATACTCAACAACATCTTCAACATTTCTTTCTTTTGATCATTGTAAATCTTCAAAATTTCTTTCTTTATAATATTCCAAGAGATCTTAACGTCAGTAGAGTGAGGTGAGTAACATCCTGAAGTTTTTGCTATCGACAGCAAAGTGGCTCTTCATCATTGATGAACATCTTAGCTATAATAAATTTTTTTTTGTTATTGTCATAATTTGTGGCAATCATTTCACTCTTCTCTCTTATTAATTTAGGGGTAAAAATGTTTGACCTTCTAAAATGACCTTCTTTCTATTATATGATTTTATGTGTCTCTTTAAATGAGATGTTGCACCTTTAGAACTCTCGGTCAACGTCTTATGATAATACTTATATTCGGCTTTTTCTACTATTTGTCTTGATCTAATGAACTGATATATTAAATTTAATAACCATTTACACATTTTGTCATTTTCCCAAGACAATTACGCCAATTCAACTTAACAATAAAATTTTTCTCTATCTTGGATCTAGTGCTACAAGCCTAAAACTGGGTATGTGTTATTCTTTTCTTATAGTATACATGCAAATACATTAGCCTATCCATCAATGTCCAAAAGAAAACGACATAATAATCCTACATATATAGTAAACGTGTAATATGGGAAATTTACACTATCCTTTCTAGATGGCTTACCTTTCTACTATTCTCAACAATTAGATACAAGCATTAAAATTTTGTTTAACCAGAACATTAAGAGATATATGATCCAGATGAAAAAATAACAAAATCGAGCATTTACTCGAGGAAAATGTCAGTACTATCACGTTATAATGATCGAATTGATACGTGAAAGTAACTCACTAGGACAATCCTCAAAAGGAAGAAGCCAAATCTAAGTAAAAGGTTGGGCTATAAAAAGGGTGTTAAAGCGCAATAATTATGACTATTATACCTCGTGGTACAATTACGTTTATGGACCGGATAAGAAAAAGACAAAAGAATCATATCCAGAAATCACATATATCACACTTTCATTACTAATGGTGCTTGTTAGGATTGAAATAACAAGTATACAAAGGGGTTATTTCTTGTAAACCTGACTAATTCATTTACGATATGAATACAAAATTATTAGTGTATTTAATGGGAATGTTAAGTAAATTTAAATTCTTAGTCTTATTGTAACAACTACCATAACCACGAAATCCAACATTTAATTAGTAAGTTCAGTGAGATTTCAAGTAAACAATAGCACATTTGAACTAAAGCACAATAATAATACGTTTGAAACGTCAACAGAGCCTATAAAGAAAATCATTATAAATATATATAGTTAAAGGACTTGTATCCATAAGTATACTAGTTTGCAGATAACTTAGGTTTGACAAATCCCAAGGTCTAAGTTCATCTAATAATAAGGTAAGCTGGAATAAAAGGAGAAGTGTAATTATCTTTGGAAATCTAACATAAAACTCCAAATTACTAATAGAAATTGAGTTCCTATCACCTTAAGGATGTACGATTCTCATCATATTGGAGCATTATTGCTTTTGGTATACAAATTTGTTAGATCCTTATTAATTATAACCACAAACAGATTTTCCTTGACTGAAAACATTGTACCAAATTTGAGGAACCGATTTATCAATTTTTTTTGTTGTGGCAAACTCTAAACAAGAAACTAATCAAACAAATCTTATGACAAATGGTAAAAACTTTATGGCACAGACAATGTTATTTCTCGTACACAAACAATTAACCATTATTTTTATATGCACATCAAGTATTTTTTGTAGTTATGTCATGTCATGATACAACAAGTGGATGAAGGCATGGCATGTGATCCTAACTTGAAGAACCAAAAGCATGGGATTTCGACAAGTGTCCTTCGTAGAAGTAACCATGCAAGGAAGTTAACGTGGAAGTTGAGATATGAAACCATGTAAGGAAATTAATGTGTAAGGAAGTTAACATGGAAGTTAAATCTAAAACCATGTAAAGAAGTTAATGTGGAAGTAAAAACATGCAAGGAAGTTAGTGTGAATTATATAAATAATTTGCTTTGATATGTAATAGAGTAGGAAAAATAAGAGTGTTCTCTCCTCCCTATGTTGTCTTGTCCTCTGAGTGTTTCTCTTTTCTATTTTCTTTTCCTTTATTCAGTTTGTAATAATCCGATCTATGTAACTGTAACTTTGTATTTGTAATAATCCGATCTGTGTAACTTTAACTTTGTATTTATAATAATCCGATCTGTGTAACTGTAACTTCGTACAATTTTTTTATGAAAGATTGGACGCTATTGTTAGAACGCTCCTCCCTGAAAATTAGTAAAATGTTTGATACAATCTTGAGCATGACTCAAATTAAATGTCAAAAGATTTAGAACTTCATCACGAAGAGCGATTTGTTACAGGACATCAACATCAACAAGAGTGGAATCAGATGGAGCAACATGAAAAATGGTCGGAGGGTTGCAACCATACACCACTTTTAATAGAGTCATGCCAATAGAAGTCTAAAAAGAGGAGTTTTACCAAAACTCAGTCCATAGCAGAAATTGCACCTATAACTTCGAATATTTATAAACAAAGCATCGAAGATACATCTCTATGCATTTATTAAGAGCTTCTGATTGGCCATTCTTTGAGGATGGTATGAAGAACTCATGACTGAAGTAGTGCCCTACAATCGCAAAAGATGCTGCCAAAAATCACTAGTGAAGGCTTTATCTTGATCAGAGATGATGGACTTGGGGATCCTATAATGTTTCACCACTGTTTGTAAAAAACTTTTAGCAACTTGCAAACTAGTGAGTTGGCATAAAGAGGAGCCAGTTGACTATACTTAGAAAGACAGTCAATAATTACCATGATCATAGAATACCCTTGGGACAAAGGGAGCTGTGTGATAAAGTCCATTACAACATCATCTCAAATTGAGAAGGAATAGGCAACGGAATGAGTAACCCGAAGTGGTGCAATTGGGAAACCTTAGCCTATTGACATATTCGGCACTGTTAGATATAAGAACGGATTTTGCATGTCTTTCCAAAAGAACATACTGGATATGCAAGCATGGGTGTGAAGAAAGCTAGAATGAACACCAATTAGGGAAGCATCGAACTCCTGCAAAATTTTAGAAATAATATCATTGGATTGATGAGGAATAACCATAATATTTTTCCAAAATAAAAAATAATCACAGATAGAGTAATATGGCATGGAAGATCGATTGCCATGGAAGTCATCAATAAGAGATTGTAACTTTGTATAAGACCATACGTCTACATAAATATCGTGAAGAAAACTAGAGTAAGGTATAGAAACAACCAAAAAACAAGAACAAGATAGAGCATCAGTAGCTTTATTTTGTTTACCTAATTTACATTTAAAGGACTATTGATAACCCATGAGTTTCTGAAGCCATTCCTACTGTTATGTTGTCTGAACCACTTAATCTGTGAGATGTTTGAGGCTCTTTTGATCTGTTTAGATGATAAACTAGTGACTCATCAAATAATGACGGAACTTAGCCACCGCTTTTGTGATTGCATAAAGCTCTCTTGCATAAGCCAACTAAGCACTCATTTTAGAAGATAATTGTATAGAAAAACATATAATAAGGTGACTTTGTTAGCTTAAAACTGCATCAATTCTATTTCTTAAGGCATCAGTTCCAATAACAAATGGTAAGGAAATTTTGGTAAAGCCAAAACTGGGCTAACAACAATGTCATTTTGAGATTTTGGAAAGCAGCCTGGGTGTCTATTGACCGTTGAAACTTATCTTTCAGTTGTAACTGGTTAAGAGGAAAAGAAATGGTGGCATATTATTGTAAAAAACGACGATAGTATCTAGTCAAACTAAGGAACCCTCTGAGTTATGAAATTGTCGAAGGAACAAGCCAATTAATAACAGCTTCAACTTTAGAAGCATCCATTTCGACACTTGCACTTGAAACTACATGGCCAAGATATTTAATTCGAGTTTTTCCGAAGGAAAATTTGGAAAGTTTTGTAAAAAGTTGATGTTGTAATAATTGTTCTCGCACCATAGACAAGCGTTCAAGATGGGAAAAACATGACGGACTATAGACAAGTATGTCTAAAAAAAAAGAACACAAACCATCCAAAAAATGGTTAAAATATATCATTCATAAGAGTTTGAAAAGTAGTAGGGCATTTGTGAGTCCAAATGACATAACTAACCATTTGTAATGCCCATAGTGAGTCTGTAATGTTGTCTTCTCACAGTCTTCAAGACAAACTAAAACTTGATGGTAATCAGAGCGTAAGTCTAGTTTAGTGTAAACTAAAGAGTCACAAAACTCATCTAAAAGTTCACCAACAGTAGGCATTGGAAAGGAATCCTTCACGGTCACAGCATTTAAAACCCTATAATCAACACAAAACCACCAGGTGTTGTATTTCTTTTAAACCAGGAGTATCAACGCTCATAATGGACTTTTCTAGGTTTAATAATTATGTCCCAAAGCATCTCATTCACCAATCTTTCTATGTCTATTTTTTGGTTGTAAACGTACTGATAAGGTCGAACCTTGACTAGTTCAGTTCATTGCTTTAAATGAATGGTATGATCATATTCATAAAAGGGAGACAGACCATGAGGAATGGAGAAAACAATGAGATAGTTGAGTAATATAACAACCAAGTCATCTGGTATATCGAGTGGAATGGAAAACCCATATTGAGAGATAACATCAACAAGGGTTACCTGTAATCTGTATAATCATGATATAGCATGCGTGGCCTACAATTGCTTAATTTAGTGAAATATAAGAGCTGTTGGAGTGGAAGACTTGTTACCCAGTAAAATAATGAATTTACCATTAAGGTAAACTTTGATAATGAAAGAACAGTAGTTTGCAATATGGGGACCCAGAGTGGCAAGCCAAGATGCTCTGAGAATAATATCTGAGCTAGTAATTGGTAGTACATACGCAGGGAACACAATTTGGTGG
Organism: Erythroxylum echinodendron; assembly: GCA_027575705.1. Lineage (NCBI taxonomy): Eukaryota > Viridiplantae > Streptophyta > Magnoliopsida > Malpighiales > Erythroxylaceae > Erythroxylum > Erythroxylum echinodendron. The sequence continues at coordinate 7,482,224 of JANZXR010000006.1, read as the reverse complement.
TCTTAAATAAAGAGTGGAAGAGCACAAATGATTCCTTGGCTTTTGAAGTAATGCCTATTACTAACAAGAACTTAGAATGCAGGGGTTGGTTCAACTGGTAACTTCAAATGATAAGAAAGATGAGGAGTGATAAAATTGTTAGAACTTCCATCATCGAAAAAAATTTGCACATTTGTGCCATCAATAGAGTCGTCGAACCGAATGGTGGCAACTCATGTTGAACCCTAATAGGCATGGAATAAAAGATGAGGAATAAGAGTAACTGTAATTTCTTGAGACTCCTATAGATCAGTAGGGTCTTCGGATGTTGGAGATTCTTTGTCGTCAATATCTTTTATCAACAGCATAAAATGGCGATTAGGTCATTTGTTGTTTGGAGAAACTTTCTCATCACAATTATAACATAGTACCTTTTCGTGCCTAATTTACATTTCTATCGGGGAGATCCGCTTAATGGGAGGTAACTGTTTCAAAGATGGTGTAGGAAATAATGGTGCAACATTAGTTTTGGTTACTGTGACTGCAACCAATGATCCCACTGAAGGAGACTTTGTAACTAACAACGAAGGTGCAGATGGCATCATTGTGGACTTGGGGTGAGAAGAAAAAAGAGTAGTTGAATTCTTCTCATCATACAATCGCACCAAATCTACTAAGTATAATAAAGTTGTTAGTTTCTGTGCTATCACATAATGGCAGATGTGGGCCTTTAACCCATTGATAAAGCAATCAAGAAGAGCCCCATCTGTTAATCCCGTGGATCAATTTGCAAGCACTATAAAATTCTGATAATATGAGGTGACCAAGTCAAATTGTGCAATTTTAAATAACTAAACCCTATGACAATCAAATTGTGAAGGTCCAAATTGATGTTCAATAGCATCAGTTAAAGTTGCATATGTAGAAATGTGCTTAGACTTCTGTAAAATTTGAAACCAAGGTACTACAGCCCCCTATGTGTACCACTGTGATGGTCAGGCGTGATCTGGGGTTTCATAATATGAGAAAAACTATTCTGCCCAGAAAATCTAGTTTAGAGGATATATGCCATCAAATCGTGGATAGTCCAATTTAATATGTCAAAACTAGAAAGGTTGCTTTGATGAAGGCAATATGCTATGTATGGCATCTATACTGAAAGATGGAATAGACTATGATTAATGAAGACGATCCACATTCTGAGTCAATGCATCCATAGTTGGGTTAATGGAATCCAGAGATCTCTAAATGTTCCAAACGACAAAAAGAGTTGTCCAGTTTGTCTATTCGCTCAACATGATTCTAGGATATAGTGTCTAATGAATCTAAGAGTCGTTTAAGTTCCAAAGAAAGATCCTTGAGTTGTGTATTCTCAGCTATAGTTAATGAAAGCACCAATGTAATGATTATTCTACAAAAAATTAAAGACCAGCAAGGAAATTTTTGATAATAGCATCCAATCTTTCATAGAAAAACTTGTACGAAGTTGAAGTTACAATTATATATATTAGATGATTACAGATTGAGTAAAGGAAAAGAAGACAAAAAAGAGGAAACTTAAAGAAAAAGATAACACAGGAAGACTTTTTATGCTGATGGCTTTCACATAGAGCTGCTCGTCATATAGGATGGTCCTACTGATCCTTCATAGATCTCTCTCTCTCACTTCCAGAAACTTTATCCTCACTTTCACCTTGCAAATAAGGTTTTTTTCGATGACGGTGTAATGTCATGATAAAACATGTGGATGGAGACATGGCATGTGATCCTAGCTTGAAGAACCAAAAGCATGGGATTCCAACAAGTGTCCTTTGTAGAAGTAACCATGCAAGGAAGTTAATGTGGAAGTTGAGATTTGAAACCATAGAAGGAAATTAACGTGCAAGGAAGTTAATGTGGATAGATCTAAAACCATGCAGGGAAGTTAACACGGAAGTGAAACCATGCAATGAAGGTAACGTGAAACCGTATAAATAAGTTGCTTTGATATGTAGTAAGGTAGGAAAAAACACGAGTGTTCTCTCTCTCCCTGTGTTGTCTTTTCCTCTGAGTGTTTCTCTTTTCTGTCTTATTTTCCTTTATTCAGTCTATAATCATTTGATCTGTATAACTGTAACTTCGTTCAAGTTTTTATTAAAGATTAGACGTTATTGTCAGAACTCTCCTTGCTAGTCTTTAATTTTTTGTAGAATAATGGTTATATGTGGTCATTCATATAAGACCATATTCATATTTTTAATTTAAAACCCTCCCATCGATTCTTGGGTATGATTGCACCTAAGAATAACAAGTTGTAATTTCATTTTTTTAGAAGAAAAAAGAAACAGAAATAGAAGCTATTAAGCACTTTATATTTTTTTATTGAGGTGTCGAGTCTTACAATTTATATCTCTCAATTACCGCAAGTGCATGGGTTGTGAGTAAGTATTTGAAGTGTCGATCCCACAAAGAGGGTAAACTAATATAATGCTAGGTTATCCAAGGCTCAAAAATTAATAAAATGAAATTAAAAATGAAACAAGAATATAAAACACGGGAATTTGATTGTAGGAATTCAACTCAAGAAATTAAATTGAAGTTAAGCAATATAAAAGGTCAATATGGAAATTAATCAAGAGAAATTACTAAGTTATGAGAGAGGGGATTCTACCCATTATTAATACTAACCGAGTCAATTATATGTTATTGGGGCATCTGTTTTAGACTATCGTAGGGAGAATTACTCTCTCTAGTTATAATCCCACGCCCTAAATCATTAACCCTAATTAAATTATGGAATTTGCAATATCTCAATTAACAAATGACTCATAATTAAAATTAGATCGGAAGCTCTCTATTAAACTATCGGGTCTCACATGAGATCTCTCTTCGCACAAAAACCAGTATGATTAACTATGTAGTCTATTGGATCGTCTAACTCTCGTTAACTCATTCCAATCATTTTCCTCTGACTCATCCTCTCAGTTTGTTACTAAAATATGCAAAAGTTAAAGTTAATCACAACACCCAATCAATTCAACACAAAATTGACTATATCCACTTTAAATAAAAGTAAAATTCTGAAGGATGAGTTAAAACATCGTCAACAATCCAAAACCCGTCATCATACAATCCATTTCAATCTTATACATTAAATGAAGAAAAATGAAATGGAAAGGAAATAGAATTTGGATTGGACAATCCAAGAAGGTAGTAGCGTCAAGAGACCACCTAATCCAGAAAGCAGCAGCGTCAGGACCCGCTTATTCTTCCTCTTCTTTCTCCTTCTCTTCTCTCTCTCTCTTCTTTTCTCTCTCTCTTGAACTTTCCAAATGTGGCAAAATGTAAATGCTACTTTAGGGTTTCATCATAATACTTTTTATAGGCTTTTCTAATTTGGGCAACCCTAAGGCTTTTTTCGGGTTCGAAAGGTCCGAAAAGTTTCTCAAAAACTCAAGTTAGGAAGTTTACCTGCGTTTCTATCGTAGGCCACGTTCGTGGTGTAGAGTTTTGCCTTTTATCATCATCGCGGTAGATAGGCCTACAATCGTGGCTCCTTTCACATGCTTCTGTAACGATCATGATTTATTTTCTGAAACTTCTCCGTTCTTCAATATTAGCCCTGAAATACTAGTAAACTCATCAAGGAACTTCAAATACACAACATTGAAGCTCAAAAGCATGCTCTAACCCATAAAACATGTAAAACACAAATATTTAACAAACTAACACAATTTTAACCTAAACACACATTAAATAATCAAATAAAGAAATAAACACACACCAGACTACCCACTAAAACACGATATAATCTACAACTATCAGTTTTCCTTCAAGATTTAGCTAGTAGACCTTGAGCAAATGCAAGGAAGCATTAGAGCACCTCAAAGTCGTAGATTAAAGGGTTGGATGTCAGAGGTCGGAGGAGGCTTAGAAGTTGGTTGTTGGAGGTCTGAGTAGACTTGGAATTTGGGTGTTAGAGACTCAGAGGTTTAAGGAAGCTCTCTACACATCGCAGTAGATTGTTAGAGGAATAGGTCAATTAGTTAATTTATTTTCAATTATGCTACAGTAATAACTGGAGAAGAGAGTCATTCTTTACCGATATTTTATGCTAGCCAAATCGATGTTATTTCAATATAAACACAACACACCAACAATATTATATGAAACGACTTTGTTTTGACTAGTATAAAACAACATCGTTTCACATAAAAATTGTAGAGATAGTTTGAGCTTTAAGCTGAATCGCGCAAATAGGTTTGAGGTTAAATCCGATCTAAAGCCTAAAAAAAAATCGAACTCGACCAGCAAAAATACCAAGCTTAATTTAAAGATAACTAATCCGGGAAACTTGCAAACAGGACATTCTATCTTTCCATTTTTTTTTTGTGGCGATTATCTTATTACATATTTTCAAAAAGTTTTTCCCTTAATCATTAACCCAAAAATATGTCAAGTCATATTTTGACATGAAAAGGCAATACGTCTAACCAATTAAGAATGGACCCAACAAGGTTTTCTTTAATGGTATATATTACAAAAAATGTAAAACCTTTAATTTCTAGCTACTCATTAACAAGAAAGTCTTCTTCGTATCTCCGTAAAGTTATTTACATATGGATAAGTTTTGGCCATCTACACATCCACATATATAAGTTTTGCTTGTTGCCCCTTAGAAACAGTTTAGTTACAAACAGTTTAGTTGACTTCATTCTGGTTGGTTTTAAAGGAAAATTTGGAGTCATAATGAGCATAACAGAAAGTGCAGTTTGTTGTAAGATTTGAGGCCGCACTTGAATAATAAAGCAAGTGAGGTCTAGACTTATAGTGGAAGATACGGAGGAATTTTGATTTTGCAGTTCCACATTCGTTGGTGTAAGCTGGTCCAAGAAAGCAGCATCCCACTTCCTTCCCCGTATAATTAAGTTTAGATGCCAAAACCACTCAATTCAGTACTAGTGGAGAGTAGCTTCTTTTGTCCTATATTTATAATTTCATGTCTATTCCTAATATCGAAGTATACTAATATTTTCAAGTATATTCTATTTATACAAGTATATATATATATGTACATACCACTTGGTTAAACTCGTAATGCTTGCTTAAAATTTCATTCCTCTTGGTAAGAACATGTAATAAGAGAAAGGAAGCTGAACTTCAGAAAGAGTGCATAGAGGAAGTGGGTCACAGGAACACAGGATCACTTCCAGGGCACATACAGAGCAAGGTGCATCAAGAACTGGCACCTGTAATCCACCAAAAATACATACAATATTATTTTGGAAGTGGAAAAGATGGTTAGGAACTAGTCATTTTCACAACCATATTTTAGCATTGCATCTGCCTTTCCAACTAGATATACAGTAGCTAGTGCTTATTTGAGTAAATCTCTTCAATGAAGAAGACTACACCTAAAAAGCACCAAGTTAGTGATCCGTTTGCTTTTCAGCACTTGCTTCACTAGACAAAATTATTGGGCAAAACACAGAGTGTTTTAAGTTCAAATCACAATCAAAACTTTTAAGACTACCAACTCAACAAATTTCTTCAATATTGGAACAATTCATATGACAGCTCAGTACTACTACTGTTGTTGACCTCTGCCAAAGAAATGTACTTGGTACTACTACCATATTGCCACATGGCAATAACAAGTAATTCAGAACATGCACCTCAGAATAACAAATCTAGTTACTTTGACTCAAAACATACAACATATCCATTTTGATTCCGTATAAAGTTGTCATATGCCAAGACATGTATAAAAATATTTTTGTCTTAAAGCTGTAATCTTATTCCCAACGACATTATAGTCCAATTGAGCAACTGTCGACTTAGTTCTGGTTGTTACCATACTATACAAATACTAAATGGTATTGCTACCTGCCTGGCTGGTAATGGTATATTCCGTGGCATAGCCCTTTTTTTTCTGTTTTTTCGGTGTCTATATCTTATTGGATGTGAAAGTCCCTCGAAAGCCCGCAACTTCCCACATTTGATTAGAGTGAGAACTGAGAAACAATTCAAGACGTACACAGTTACTAGGGAGAGAGACGTCACAAGGGTAGACACAGGTCATTGTGGAATGTTCTCCAGCTTTTTTCATGGCATGATGGAGCGGATTCAGGGAGGAACTTAGCCTCTCTGAATTCGTGGGTTGATTTTCTTGGCTAAGAAAGCGAGCCAGAAAGTGCAAGAGAAAACAGAGGGATTTTGTTTTGGTTGCCATCAACGAACGGGGTCGACTTCTGCTGGTTACACTTTATATGCTTTCACTTGTATATAGAAATGAGAAATGGTACGACTCTTTCCTCAGCTTTGCACGCTTTTATGACCTTTATATTCCATGTACGATTCTTCATTGTACACAACTCTTGCATATACATGATAATTCTACCAACTCTCTGTTCACATCAAAGCTTAACCATAGTAGCTTTGTTTATTTCTGTAGTTAGAAGATCATGTCTTTTGAGGTTTTTATTTGTTATTGTGTTATCCTTAATATTTTTGCTCGAACCTAATGGTTGAGAGGTTAAGAGGTATTTGCTTCTTTGGGTCTGCTGTGAATTAGTTGTGTTGAACGGAACGATTCTCGAAATTTTCATCTGCAAAAGAATGTCTGCTAATTCTCTTTATGCTGTGGATAACGGTTCATTTGCCTTTTTCTACTACACAAAAATGTCTTCTTGTGTGTGAGGGAGTGGGACAGGGCAGTGTGTCAAGTATGTATTGGCAAAAGAAAACAAACCAAGAAGTGTAGTCTGTTTGAAACTTAATTTTTAGCAGAAATATTTGTGCAAATTGTATGTTTCCCATTTTTCTATGGCTAAATTTCGAGAAATGTTACATAGTGTCTTTTTTTTTCCCCATTTGTTGGATGATTTTGTCACAACAATCACAAACATAGTCTCAGTCCTCCCACGTCGGGCATATTTGGTTTCCATATTTTTCTGTTATTTCTAATGAAAACCATTAATTAGGTTTTATTTCAGGTTGCATGCATTTGTTAAACTGGATCGATTACCACTCACTTTGGCAGCCAAAGATGGCTGTTGATGGTTTCTTACTTTAAACTTCATCAAGTGCATGGATGAGATTGAACTTATCAAGCTGCAAGATACTTTTGTGGTTGATCCGGTCATCCTACAAATAGGCGGTGCTTTGACATCTCCGCAGCTACTGGACCATCCTGACAGATAGTGTAGCTTCAAACAGGGAAATCTCCTTTGGCATTAAAAGTTGGCTTCTAGTGACAAGAAAAGGACCTCTGTATCTTCTACATCATAGCTTGTAATATATTCCCACATCAAGATTCAGCTCTTTGGGGCAAATCTCCTTTGGCAAAGTTACCGAAGTCTCTTCTGGCTGGGCAACAGCACCTGACAGTGAAACAAAAGAAGAGACTTGATAGTTCCTAGTATCTGTAATTTATTCCCACACATCAGGAGCACAAGCAGTATCTTATTTGGCACTGACTCTTGTTTCAACAGCAAGCTTTACTCCAACTTGCAAGGCTTCTAGTTCATTGATAACAACCTCTGTGGTGCAATCTTCTGTTCAAGTTTCTGTGTGCAGAAACTTCAGTCCATTGATTGGGCAAATCTCCTTTGGCATTTGGAGTCCAAGTTGACTCCTGTTATCCCTTTAGAGCAAATCTCCTTTGGCAATTGCAGTCCTTAGTTGACTACTCTTATCTCGTGCGGGCAAAACGAGTCCTGATTTGACTCCCTGTTATCTCTTCGAGGCAAATCTTCTTTGGCATATGATCTCTGTCTTAAGAGATCTAAACATTCAAGTCTCAATTCTGTTGTCTGGTCATTTGACAGTGGGCTCAATTACTGAAGTTTGTTTAAGTTTATTGTTGTTCTAGTGAAGAACGTTGTGTTGTTCAAGCAAGTGTGACTTTTGCGGTAAGCTGTGTTCCTACTTAACTTTGTACGCACATAACAGTTCTACTTTTTCTGCATTTTGAATTCAAATTGCCAAATTTAGATATATTTCTGAATTCAAATAGGTACTTGGGCTGTTTCCTTTCCAATTAGTCCACTACAAGTTCTGGAATAGCCAGCCTTCTCAGCAAAACTTGCTTCAAGAAAAGGGATTCCTTTTCGTTAATCCTAAGGTGGGAACCTTTCCTAGCGAAAGAATAATCTGAGGCTCTTATTGTGTTGTAACTTTTCTTCAATAAGTTGTTCCTATGCTAAATGTACATTTTCTTTCAGGTGATGGATATGTTCCCTAGTGACTCTGATTGGGAAAGTTCCAGTGACAGTGGTTGCAGTGAGGATACAGAAGAACTTGGCTTCTCCTATGGTGGGCAGGCTAGTAGCATTTTGACAAGCCTGGAGGAGACAATAGGAAAAATTGATGATTTCCTGTCATTTGAGAGGGAATTTATTCGTGGAGACTTTGTTTGCTCTGTCACTGATCCATCCGGACAGATGGGCAGAGTTGTAAATGTAAAAATGATTGTTGATCTGGAAAATTTGCATGGAAAAATCATAAAAAATGTAGATTCCCAGACAATTCTCAAAATCCGCACAATCTCAGTTGGAGATTATGTGATACAAGGGCCATGGATTGGAAAGGTCAATAAAGTTGTTGACAAGTTGACTATTTTATTTGATGATGGGAGAAAGGATGAGGTAATTGCAATGGATCAGGACAAAATCTTGCCTATAGCTCCCAACTTACTTGAAGATTCAGTTTACCCATATTATCCAGGCCAGAGAGTGCAAGTTAGACTCTCCACTGCCCCTAAATCAGTTGGATGGTTATGTGGTACTTGGAAGGAAAATCAGATTGTAGGCACTGTTTCAGCAGTAAAAGCAGGCTTAGTGTATGTTGATTGGCTTGGATGTCATTCAAACTTGCCTGTTCCACCCCGTGTGCAGGATGCTAAGAATCTGACTTTGTTTTCATGCTTTTTGCATGAAAATTGGCAGATTGGTGACTTGTGCATCCTTCCTGGAGCTGATTGTAAATGTGTGAAGGAGCAGATTCATTCTAATGCTTCGACCTTTGGAATTCTTAATGGCCAAATGGAAGGAATTGGATTTAGTCAGCAAGAACGTCGCTTCAATTTCCAAGAAATTTTTGTTATTGTGAAAGTAAAGACCATAGTTGATGTTGCATGGCAGGATGGTGGCTACTCATTACAATTAGATTCACAATCCTTACTCCCTGTAAGTGCTGTTAATGCTCATGAATTCTGGCCTGGACAGTTTGTACTTGAGAAAAGCGCTTGTGATGATCTATGCATGTCCAGCAGCCAAAGATGGGGTGTTGTGTGTTATGTGGATTCAAAGGAGCGAACTGTTAAGGTAAAATGGAAGTCCATTGGGATGCTGATGGAGGAAACTGTGAGTGCCTATGAAATAGTTGAGCACCCAGACTACTCCTACTGTTTTGGGGATATAGTGTTTAAAAATGTGGATGATAGGCATCATTTAAGAAGAGGAACTCTTGAAGATGAAAATAGCTCTGAAAGTCGCACTGATTATGCTTCTAAAGATCATTTGTCCTGCATCGGCTACGTGACGGGCTTCAAAGATGGTTCTGTTGAGGTTTCATGGGCTTCTGGTCTTACAACCAAGGTTAGAATTTTAGTCAGTTTTATTTCCATTCTGTTGTACTTAAGTATCAAAGTTGGTGAACTTTTTAACTGGGATTGCAAGATTAATTTTTTAAATGATTTTCCTAAGTTTGTCGTCGAGTGCTTTAAACCTTAACTATGGAAATACTTACCTCCAACAGTTACGGTGACATAACGCTATAATGGCACCATTTGGGCAAGTCATATTGGTTACTTTTTACAGTAATGTATCTCATGAACATTCAATCATGATCTGAAAAAGATGAAACTGTATATATTGAAGATATTGACTCGGTGTTTTTATCTTTCTACTTACTAAGGTTTGCCTAGTTGCCAATTTTATCTAGGAAATTGGAGCGGGGAGACAGATGCGCTGGTACTGTTGTTTGTGCAATCTTTGTATAATGAAATTGTTAAGAAGAATATGTTAGTAAACACCTTCAAACATGCAAGTTTTCTTGGTTTAGGTTTTGAATCTCTTATTGATCAACTAGTTCCTGATTAAAAGATTAATCTGATATATTTTTACTTGTAAGAAATAGGTTTTGAATTTCATTACAGGTTGCACCTGATGATATTTTTAGGATTGATAAGTGTGAAGACTCAACCACAACGTCCCTGCTGTTTGAACAAAATATGGAAGAATCCAGTCAAGAGTTGGTTGATAATGGAAAACAGATTTCTAGCTTGAAAGGGAAGGTAAAATCTTTCCTATTGTCTCTTTCTTATTCTATCGAGAACTTTCATTTATGAAAAGCGTACTCTAAACTTTCTGAAAGCTTGGATCCGTAAATGCATGATTAAACCTGAAGGATTAACCATGTTACTTATTTCCCAAATTTAGAAGAGTGAGTCAAAGGTTGACTCAATCATGGCAATGAGCTTTAGAGAAAAATGCCTTGTAAATTTCTAGTTGGCAATGATAAGGCTTACAATCATCAGGAAAGATTATTTTTGTGCTTAGAAACTTGTTTATCAGGGAGAATCTTTGAAGTGCCTAGACAATATTAGGAAAAGAAATTACTCCTACTGGAAATATCAGAAGCATAAATGAAACTCTGTGGATTTTCATTTTTCATTCAACCAGTATAATGTTATGTTGTATTTCAGAAGCTTGTTTGAATTTCTGGAAACTGAGAAACATATTCATTTGTAGGATTTGTCAAATTCTGAAGGAACTGGTGAAGAGCACATAAAATATGAATGTAGTTCCTTGTTTTCTCCTCAATCCACTTTTGGATTGGTCATGAGTTATGCAGCAAGTATATTGAGATCCTTCGGTTCCACATTGCTGTCTGCTCCAGTTTCACCTGGACAGATTTTTGAAGATGAAAATGGGTCCAACAAAAATGAAGAGAAAACCTCTGAGACATTTGATCTCTGCACAGAAATGCAGCCTTTGGTAGCAGCAGAGATGCAGAGATATGAAGAAACCAGTTTTAAGGATGTTAATGCTGTTTATCAGAATAGAGAATTTCCGTCTTCATCAGCGAACACGAAGCAAGAGCTTTTCAGGAAATTTGACATTGTTGATGATTGCTCTGACCATCATTTCATTGACAGTGCAGGCAAAGGATTATCAGCATCTCAGGTAAGAAATCGAATTCAGTATTCCTATAGATTGCAAGGTGGTGTTTCTAAGGTGGCACTATGATCCTTTTATTTTGTTTATCCTTTGTTTGCTTAGTTTAAGAGAGGTTGGTTGAAGAAGGTTCGACTAGAGTGGAGTGTTTTAGAGAAAGATCTACCTGGTAATAGTCTGCACTTGTTACTCTTAACTATTGAATTCAATTTTATAGAATATCCATTTTTGTATTGGTTATAATAAATATGAGCTATGATAATTTGAACAGAATCAATCTATCTCCGCATCTATGAGAACAGGATGGATCTACTTAGAGCAGCTATTGTTGGTGCACCTGGAACTCCTTATCATGATGGTCTTTTCTTTTTTGATATATATCTTCCGCCAGAGTACCCTCATGAACCACCCGTAAGTTGTTTTGATCTAGGTTTCCAAAGTTATGTCCTGTTCATGTTAGTGCCTGAACAAGTAGCTGCTGATTGTTGGCAATTCAAGGTGTTAAAACACATTCCATTTTGTTACTTATCTGCTGTAAAGTTGTCCCCTTATTCAATTCTTTTTCTACTAGAATAAAGGTGTAAGAATCTTGTACAGTGTATATGAATGGTTTTCATATGTTATGATGCAGTTGGTGCACTATCGCTCTGGTGGGCTTCGCTTGAACCCGAACTTGTATGAGTCGGGAAAGGTTTGCCTGAGTCTCCTCAACACATGGACAGGCACAGGAACAGAAGTATGGGATGCAGAGAGATCCAGTATTCTTCAAGTTCTTATCTCTCTCCAGGCACTCGTGCTTAATGAAAGACCTTACTTTAATGAGGCTGGTTATGACAAGCAGCTGGGAAAAGCGGAGGGTGAGAAGAACTCTATGAGCTATAATGAAAATGCTTTCCTGGTGACCTGGAAGTCTATGCTTTACTTACTGGGGCAGCCACCCAAGGTAAGATATAAGCAGTTGTGGAGGAAATTGTATCGTGTAATGTCAGTCTTTTCATTATTATAAATGAGTTGTTTGCACGCAGCATTTTCAAGGTCTTGTGGAGGAACACTTGAGGCAACGCTCACATGCTATTCTCTTGGCTTGGAAGGCCTACATGGAAGGAGCTTCACCAGCTTTTGCATCTCAAGGGACTGAGCAGATCAATCAGAAGTGCAGTTCTACAGGATTCAGAATCATGCTTCAAAAGCTCTTTCCAAAACTCATCAAGGCATTTTCTGACAGGGGCATTGATTGTCATCAGTTCTCTGAGTAAAGAGATTGCACTCCTTTCTATTCTACTGCCCCTCCAAAAATAAATTGAAGTTTGTTGTGTATCATATTAAAACAAATTTCATGGTGTGTCAACTGAATAATAATCTTATTCCTATGTGCTATATGTATTGATCTAACTATGAATAAGAAATAAAGGAGTTTGGATTGGTGTGTGTAAGTTATAACTCCTTTGTTATTTTATGTTCACTTGTATTGGAATCAGAGTATCAGATTAGATAGATGGATATCGGTCCTCACGGTCAAAAACACGTGCACTGCACAAGTAATTAAGTTTATATACATTTCATTCTGCAACAAAAGTTGAGGAAGTTTGCATGATCTCATTCTCCCCACCACCACAACAATGGCAACAAGAAGCAGATCCCCCAGGATCAAATTCAAATCTACTCACCTCCTAAACCCCCCCAAAACCCTCTCGTCCCTTCTTTCCCTCACACTCCTCCTACTCCTCGTTGCCCCAACAGTCTCCACAACCACAGTCAGTCCTCCAACCATCTCGTCCTCCAACTTCCTTAATTACTACACCCCCCACTGCCACCACATCGTCCCTCAATCCGTCTCAACTGTGTCACCCGTCAATTTCTCCCTCGCCCACGACAAGGCCCTCCATTTCGACTATGCTTATTTGATCGGTGGTCCCCAGATTCTCCCTGCTGCCGACGTTTCGTCTGTATCCATTTCCTTCCACCCCAAAAGAAACTCCATTTCGCTTACTCATTCAGGTGACCTGGTTATGCTCCAAGCCTCCCTCAAGTTCTACGTTCCTCCTCGGTTTAACTTCACTTGGCGCCGCAATTTGAGAAACATTAGGTTCCGCGGCCCCAAGATTCCGGTGCGGCCACGGTCTCTGGTGTTTGACTTATATGGGTATTGGTCGATGAGTACTAGGAAGCTGTGTATGGTGGGATCTGGGTCGAGTTATCCTAACTTGGGTGCTTTGAATTCCTTGACTGCTGTTTTGAAGCTTAATTACCCCAAGAATTTTGGTAATGTTAGTGGTTTGATTTATGGGGTTATGGAGAGTTTGGGTGGTAAAGGTAGTTTTGGTTATTTTGAGCCTGTGACACTGTTGGCTATACCTCATTATGCTCAATATAATTATACTTTGTTGGGCAATGGGGATGGGACTATGTGCAGTGGTACAGACATTGACGGTATTGATGGAAAGAAAGAAAATCTACATTTTATGTTGTTAGATCCTAGTATTTGTTTAACTAATTTGTACAGGTATGCTAGTTTCTTTCAATTGGAGTATGGGGGTGATTGTGGGAGTAAATGCAATCCTTTGGGTGAGAGGTTTGCAACTCTGCCTAAGTTCATGAAAATTCAAGGTATTAGATGTGATGATGAACATGCTATTCGATTTTTAGTAGGTTTTCAAATCTCTGATTATCATGGTCCAGCTTCTCGTTTCGAGAGATCTTTTGATCCCAACACAATGTTAATTGGTGAGGGAACCTGGGATGATAATAACAATAGGCTCTGTGTTGTGGCATGTCGACTCTCGAATCATGAGAACTCATTAGCTAATGCTTATGTTGATGATTGCTCAATCAGGTTAAGCTTGCGATTCCCCAAAACCTTGACAGTTAGAAATGGCAGCACAGTTGTGGGCCAACTTTGGAGCGATAAAACTGCAGATGAAACTGGCTACTTCAGCAGAATTACATTTCATGGTTCTGGGAATAGGATATTGAGAGACCCTGATCTGAAATACAAGTATACTGTTCTTGACAGACTGAGTAAATCCTGTTCCAGGCAAAAGATTGTCAAAGGCAAAGGAAAGAAATACCCAAATGTTTATTCATTAGACATGAGGTTTGATGTGTCAGTGAAAAATGTCAAGGGAGAAATAGCACGGGGTTACTTGTCCCCTTTCTTTGTTGGTGATCAACTTTACCAGCCTTATCGAATGAGCAATAGCGAAAGTGGTCTTCTAAATATAAGCTACAAGATGAGATTCACAGCAGGTTCTGAATATAAGTTGGGTGGTGTGGTTTTATCAAATGAATCAGTAGAAATTTCAGCTGAGGGGACATATGATAACAAGACTGGTACCCTGTGTATGATAGGATGTCGACATCCCATTTCACATGTTCAAACATCAATAAGCTATGATTCAGAGGACTGTGAGATTTTTGTTCACATCCAATTTTCCCCCCTAAATGCAAAGGGTAGGGGTAACGTTAAGGGAACCATTGAAAGCATGAGGGAGAAATCAGACAATCTGCACTTTGAGCAGCTTGAGATATCTTCAGAGTCGATTTATACAAGCCAAGCAGCAGAATCCATCTGGAGAATGGATATGGAGATTATTATGGTTTTAATCTCAAATACTCTTGCCTGTTTGTTTGTGGGGATGCAACTCTATCATGTTAAACAGCATCCAAATGTGTTACCCTTTATTTCCTTTACGATGCTTGGTGTCCTCGCTTTGGGTCATATGATACCTCTTCTTCTAAATTTTGAAACGTTGTTTGCAAAAAATCATAGCGGACAGAATTTTTTTCTTGAGACTGGTGGATGGGTCAAAGTAAATGAAGTGATAGTAAGGGTGGTTACAATGGTAGCATTTCTTTTAGAATTACGTCTTCTTCAACTTACATGGTCTGCCAGACAGAGGGATGGGAGCCTCAAAATCTTTTGGACTTCTGAGAGGAGGGTTCTTTACTTGTCTTCAGCATTGTACATAGGTGGAGGATTGATTGCTTGGTTTTTATATCAGTGGAAGGATTCTCATAGGAGTTCATATTTACGACTACGCCATATGAATTATCAGCAGCATTATCAGTGGACAGAACTTAGATCTTATGCTGGATTGATTCTGGATGGCTTCTTACTTCCACAGATAATGTTCAACTTTTTGTTGAATTCTAAAGAAAAGACTCTTACCTTTACCTTCTTTTTTGGAACAACTATTGTCCGTTTACTACCCCATGCATATGACCTTTATCGGGCCCACAGTTCATATTGGTACCTTGATTTCTCATACATATATGCCAATCACAAGCAGGATATTTATTCCACAGCTTGGGACATTATTATTCCTATTTGTGGTCTATTGTTTGCTATCCTCATTTACTTGCAGCAGTGGCTTGGTGGCCGCTGTATTGTTCCCAGGAGGTTCCTGAAGACTTCTGAATATGAAATGGTACCTGTGGTTGGCGGTGAGGAACTGTAAGGAGACGCATCTGCTTAGAATTCTATATTTTTCGTTCCAGAATATCTTCTTTCAAGGCATATAATGAGGTTTAAGGGAAAGGTGTTTCTCATAACGCTCTGAAGTGTAATTTGTGTGGAGTTAGTAATCAGTTCATTGGATTATCATTCTGAAATTGTAGCATCGCTTTTTCAAAATCTTTTGCAAGTCATTTTTATTGAAAAAACTGTTAGCATATATATGTTGATCGTTGTCAATGCATCTTTTGCATTTTTGGCCCTGTTATCCTTCTCAGCATATATATTGCGATTTGTTAAGAGAGTTTGAGAGAAAAGTAAACTGAAGAAAAGACAAGGGTTCTTTATTCTATGTATATAATCATTTTCTGAATTATTTCCTTCTGGTGCTGGTGCTTTTGATCCTTTTCAACTTATGAAGGTGCTATTGTCAGAGGTTCCAAGGACTGATTGCGGATGGCTCAAGTAGTTTACCTCATTGCATAAACATGAAGGAGAGGGCATGGGCATCACAGACCATGTATTGTTTGGATTTTTACTTATTGCAAGTAAACCACTTTTCTGTCCTGATGCTGTTACCGTGAATGAATAAACCACAAAGGTTTGATTCAATTTTTCCATATTGAGGAATATAGTTGATTTTCGCTCTGGAGAAAGCATCTTTTTCCGGCTATATGTTAGATAAGTTTGAACTTTGCATGCAACCCATGGTTACGTAGGTGAAAATTGCAGATCATTTCCAAATGTTGGTATCTCTTCTCACATGTTACTTACTCCCAAAAAAGTCCTTTGAATAAAGGGAACTTGTCATTTGGAGACACAAATTAAAATTCCCAATTGGTGATGACTTTTTCTTGGGATTAAGTCATCAAATCATTGCATGGAAGTACATCAAATATAATGGAGTTAACGGACCCAAACAAAGGGCACAACCACTTTTCGTGAAGTTTTAATTTTAGTTAACACTTTTTTGTCAGTTTGTAACTTCGGACAACATTATTTAATTGCTGAGGTTGGAGAAAGGTCTTTCAAGATCACGTCCAAGTCATCGTGTAAAAAGCCTGCCCTTAAAGTGCTTTCACAAGATTAAGTTGTTACTGACATCTATACGTGGTTACTCAAACGTTTAAGGCGGCTGTAATAAAGTCAGGATTAGTTGTTCTGTTTCTAAATCCCTGTTTCTCCGGTGTCTAGATTTTCTCAGCCATTAAATTTATTGCAATGAATAGCTGAGAAGACTTTGAGCACAGAAGAAACAGGAATTTGAGAACAGAAAATCGGTTCCAATGGAGTCTCCCCGTACTCCAATGTGCATAATATAAGAAAGTGTGATCGAAAGTTCCAATATTTGAAAAACAGTGGAAGTTGTAAGATATTGTTTGAGCACATTCAAGTTATCATAAGTGTCAAGTCTAGGAACTGCAAATTTAGGGTCCGGTTTATTTAAGATATCTAAGATGCACATACAAGTCAATGAATGTTGATTTTCAAAAGAATTAACCTATGCAATGGTATAGCAAAACTTGAGATTGGACCAAAAGCTGTTGATTTTCTGAAAAACAAACCTACACTAAGAGTTACAGAGTTGGGAAAAACTCAAAACAAAGTGGAAGATATATGGCAACTTCATTAAACCATTCTATAGTTATGTAAAGCCATGATGATTCACAGATTTACTCTACCAATCTCACAAGTTTTACCAATTCGATCATAAACAAAATTCACACGGATGGGGATCTTTAACTAAATTAATACTTACCTTCTCTTAAAATAGTTGGTAGTATTCGATGTATTGTGGACGTGACCAAATTAACCAAAACAAAACAATATAAAAAGAGAAGCATATTATTCACTACATAAAAGAACTTGAACTTAAATAATAGAAGGAGACTTTCTAAAAGTTTTGAATCGAAGATGTACAGTGTGTAGTAAGCAAGTTCTGACTTCTGACTATCTTTATAAACAAAATAAATAATTCACATATTGGTAACATAAAGCCTGTGACAGAGGGAATTGGAAGCTGCAAATTGTTATCATGTGAAATAGCTGATGGAATGGAATCTGCTACCAATAGTCTTGACAAGAACATGAGCCATTCTTAAAGTGATGAAATCGAAGCTTGTCTCGGACAACAATTTCTCTGTTAGTAACAACTGAGATGCACTTAATTGCTAAATGACAGTCTTCACACATTCGAAGGTTCTTTACTATTTTAACGGTTGTTCCGGAGATGGTTTTCAGTAACCCAAATGCTATTGCAAGCTTCTCGCTGTGATATCTAAGTGCATGTTCTCTCTCTTCCTCTTCCAATTCGTGCATGACTGAATCAGCTACAGCTACATAACCTGCTTCTCTACACTGCCACATCAACTCATCTAAATACTGATAAATTTTGCTCGTCTCAGGGTGACATTTATCACCCATGCTAAACAAATAAGTCTTTTGATCAATTTCAATTGTGCTATACCCAATTTGCTTCTTTAAACGTTTTCGTATCATAGTGTTTCTAATCACCTCTACTCGATCCATTCTACCTGCCAAAGCACATATATTGGAAAACATCACATAATGACCTGGATTTTCTGGTTCAACAGCAATGAGACGCTCAGCAACTTCAACTCCAAGATCAAAATTCTTATGCATTTTGCAAGCCCCAAGCATAGCAGTCCAGATGGCCGGTGCTGCCTCTTTAGAAACTTTTTCTTTGATAAATTCGTATGCTTCATCAAGAAGCCCTGCTCGACCAAGCATATCCACCATACAAACGTGATGCTCTACTCCTGGCACCAAGTGATATTCTCTCATACTAGAAAAAGCTTGACGCCCTTCATTTACTAGCCCTGAATGAGCGCAGGCAGACAAAATAGCAATGAATGTAACATTGTTGGGGATTGCTTGACTCCGTCTCATTTGATGAAACAATTTGACTGCTTGGACACCACAACCATTCACGCCGTACCCAGAAATCATAGCCGTCCAAGCTACCACATTCTTTTCTTTCATTGAATCAAAAACTTCTCTTGCTTTCTTCACATTGCCACACCTTGCATACATATTAATTAACGAAGTCCCAATCATTACATTCAAACCAAAACCATTCCCAATAACATGCTCATGGACCCAACTCCCCAGACCAACTGCTCCCACCTGAGCACACGCCGATAACACACTGACAAACGTAGCTAAATCCGGCTGAAAACCCGCTTCCCTCATCTTGTCAAACAATCCAAGGGCCTTTTTGGCAAGCCCATTTTGCTCGTACCCCGAAATAATCGAATTCCAAGCAACGACACTTCTCTCCTGCATTTTATCAAACACCTTCGTCGCATTCCCCAAATCACAAGACTTAGCATAAAAAGACACCAAAGCAGTCTGTACGTACACATCCAGCCCATACCCACTAACCAAAACCTGCCCATGAACAATTCTACCATGTTTTGAAGCAGATAAACCGGCACAAGCCTTAATAACAGACGTGAAAGTATAATTTGAAGGGGAAACACTAGAAAGAAGCATGCGACAATAGAAATAAAGCGAATAAATGGTCAGGGCGTTAACTTTGGAGGTAGTCCTGATCAGGGTATTGAAGAGGAACGAATCAGGGTTCGAAACCGAGAAAAAGATTCGGCGCGTGTAGTCAATTGAGCCGGCAGCGCAAGCCAAAGTGAGGAGCTTGGTAAGAAGAGAACGGTTTTGACCAGAGCCAGAGAGTATAATGTAGGCGTGGACTTGTTGAAGAGGTTTAAAACGTGGGCCTGCGTGAAGAAGGTAATGGTAGGCTGGTGAGTGAATGTGTTTGGTTTCCATGTAAGTTTGCCATGACAGCTTGGGAGTTTGATAGATACAAACCAGTGCTTGGTGCTTTGGCACGCAGGAGTGACGTTGGTAGAGATGAAAACGCACCGTCTCGATTGCATTTGTAATCGAATGTGTTTTCATTTGAACTGTACTTGATTCATAATATCCAATCGATAGAAAAGCACACAATTTTTTTGGAAATAAAAATATATCATTTATAAGATTTGCAGGCTGTGGGGTTCGAACCCACGCGCACTTATGTGCAGAAGATCTTAAGTCTTCCCCCTTAACCTCTCGGGCAAACCTGCTAGCTGTGCGATTATAATGAAACATTTATATATATAATATAATTTCTTGGCATATCTTATCCCGTTAAAAAGGGCCTGTGGTGTGTGAGTCCTACTAAATATTGCCTTCAAGAGAATTGCAGATTTAAGGAGGTGTTTATTTTGAGGGTTTGGAAATAAAGAAATTGAATAATTGTAAAAAATAATGCTTGTTTTAGGGTTTTTAATTTTATAGGAATGGATTTATCTCATTAAATTTAGAAATCTACTAAACCTACCAAAGGGATGTATCGAGTTTTCATTCCAATCAAAATTTTTATTACGTTTATTTTTTACTCTTTTATCCTCAATATTTGCCCTACCATCTTCTTTATTTCTTTATCACCTCTCAATTCTTTACGATCTCCCATCTTACCTTAACGCGTCTTATCAATAAAGGAATTTTTTATTTTGCACCTTTAGGTATTAATACAGAAACTCAAGTTACAAACCAAACATCACTTTTTTATTTTTCATATCCATCCTCATCCCTTTCTACTATTATACCCATATTTATAGTCAACTCCCTACTCAAATCAAACGCCTCTTATAAGTAACTCAATCACATTTATGTCATTCACAAATGGAGCTCCAACTTCAAGAAGGTTCTTATTTTTTTTATAACAAGGAGGGTATAAGCCCTTAAGAAGCAACTCTTGGCCATACAATCCCTACCATATCTGTTGTTAGTAAAGAACAGATATGAGGAGGAGGGCTTTGAACCAAATATAAACCTCTAGGAAGACTTAGTGCAAATTGTGCTAAACGATCCGCCACAAAGTTGGCCTCACGTAGAATGCTCTTTATCTTCACTTGCCACTCCTACTGCAGCAGTACCTTACAGTGATGAAGCAAACTCCAAAGTCGAAAAGGATAATGAAGGTTGGACTGAAGTAACTGAACTGTAGTTTTAGAATCAGTTTGGATCTCTACTTTCCTCCACCCACGACTTCAGGCTAACCTTAATGCATTCAAGATACCCCACAGCTCAGCTTCCAAAGAATGATAATTGCCTAAAAATGCTGAAAGCCTTCAATCTAGTTACCATAAGCATCACGAACTACTCCCGCACAACTTGCTTCCTCTGTTGAAATCACGCTGCCATCAGTATTAATGGCTAACCAATCCGCTGAAGGAGGCTCCCAGGCAACAAAAATCAATCAACGATTTTGGATATAAATACCCACAATCGTGTTGCTCCACGCCTGAAGGATGTCCCCTGCCTGAGACAACACCTTGAACTTAAGCTCCATAGGTCCAATAGAAGTTCCATTGAACAGAAAATCATTCCTATTCTTCCAAATGAACCAAACTGCAGCAGCAAAAAATACATCCTAAGAAATGCCTCCCACTTGCACAGAAAACAGTTTTAGATTGGATAAAAGCCAATCCTTAGAATCCGTCAATTCATAGAAGTTTGGTAGCACATTCAAAGCATTCACAAGCTCCCAAAATGCCTTCACCGATCGATAATCCCTCAATAAATACAAGACATTCAGCACTTTCCCCACAAACTGCACAAATATCACAATCAACAAAACCCCTCCTCTTCCTCTCCACATTACACATAATCCTTGCATGAGCTACTGCCCATAAAAACAATCTAATACGCTGGGTAGCCTTAGCTTTCCAAATAACCGTCCACACTCTATGGTCAAGCGCATGCTGCCTGCCACGCAAGCAATCATAGCCAGTAGTAACTGAATACTGACCACTAGTAGTATGTCGCCACGCAACTGAATCCTCACCCAAGACATCCTTAACCAATACCATGGCCACCATCTTAGTAAGCACTCCATTAGGGAGCAGACCCTGCAACATCTGCCAGTTCCATCCTTGACCTGGAATCCAAAAAGACGAAACAGGAAGAGATAAATCATGGACGTCAATAATTCTACAGGCAACATTAATTAACGGTTCATTCTCGAGCCAAACATCCATCCCAAATCTAGTTAAATGCCCATTATATAAATCCACGATAGCACCGCGTTGGAGCAATTCAAAACCTTTGGCCATCGATTTCCAAATACAGGAAGATCGCGGCTTGTAGGCAGAATTCCATGTCAGGCAACCTGCGATATACTTATTAATCACACATTGTGCCCACAAAGAAGACGGTTTCTGATATAACCTCCAACTCAACTTGCCTATCAATACGCGGTTCATCTCTCTAACTCCTTTAATACTAAGACCACCTTCTCCTTTCGGCAATTGCACAGTCTGCCAATTAACTAAGTGGCATCTACTATCATCCACCGTACCATGCCATAAAAAATCCCTACAAATTCTTTCAATCTCATTATACACAGAGGCAGGTAGAAGAAACACTTGCATCGGAAAAATAGGAATGGAGTTTAGCACTGGCTAAACCAAAGTTACCCTTCCCGTCGTCGATAAACTCTTAGACCTCAACCCTTCCAAACGCCTCTTCATTTTATCTAAAATATAACGATGACTAGAAACATCCATCCTATAATGAATTGAAGGGACTCCTAAGTAACGCCCCGGAGTCTCAACCAACGAAATACCTGCCATTCTAGATAACGCAGTAGCCAATGAGCCATCAACATTAAGAGACACATACAAACAAGTCTTGGTACTGTTAATTTTCTGCCCAGAAGCTTTACTAAAAATATCTAAAATATTCAAGATAACTCTCATCTGAGGGACCGAAGCTTCAGCAAAGATAATCATATCATCGGTGAACATAAGATGGGATATTAACTGCCCTCTTCTTGAAATACTCACAGATTTCCAATCACCCCTACTAACTAAATCACAATAAGATGAGCCAAATGTTCAATACAAAGCACAAATAAGTAGGGAGAAATCGAATCCCCTTGGCGTATACCCCTCGAGGGAGAAAAAGCATCTAACTCTCCCCATTCCACAAAATAGACATCGAGGAAGACCGAACACATTTCATCATATTAGCAACCCAAAAAGGAGGGAAATTTGCAATCTGAAGGGTCCACCGTACAAAATCCCAATTCAACCTGTCATAAGCCTTCTCCAAATCAATCTTGATGGCCATATACCCCGTACATCCCTTAGCTAGTTTCATCGAATGAAAAGTTTCCTGATAGATGACAATATTATCCACAACTTGCCTACCTAGAACAAAACTACACTGTGTTGGACCAACTAACTCCGACAGCACCAGCTTTAAACGATTAACCATAGTCTTTGTAATAATTTTGTACAATACATTACAAAGACTAATAGGTCTAAACTGAGTAATAGACTCTGGATTGTCAAGTTTCGGTATTAGAACCATCAGAGTGTCATTCAAATTCGGCGGCAAAGGACTGCCCTGTAAAATGTCCAGCACAAACTTACACACCTTACCTCCGACAACATTCCATAATCTCTGATAGAACACCGGTTGAAAGCCATCCAAACCAGCAGATTTAAAAGGTCCCATAGCTGAAAGTGCCTAAAAAATCTCAACTTCTAAAAAAGGTTGCTCCAATATAGTCAAAGCTTCCCTCGACAAAGACGGTCTAGCAACCCCATACAACAAACCATATTCTGAAACTGAATCACTAGTGTATAAGCCAAGAAAGAAACTCCTAACCAAAATTTTCAAAGCTGTCAGCTCATAAAACAAATTGCCAGATCCATCCTTCAACGAAGAGATGACCGCTCTTTTCTACTTAATCATAGTGGCCAAGTGATAACAACGGGTGTTCCTATCCTTAGATAAGATCCAGTCTTCTTTAGAATGTTGGAACCAAAAGAGTTCTTCATTAGCCAACACCTCATCCAGCTCTTTCCTCAACTTCTTATCTAACTTAATCAAATTAGGCAATCGTCTCCCCCCTTCTTCCTCCGAACCCCTTCGATCCACCTAATGAGCCTCTGCTTCTTATAAAAAATATTCCCTAAAGTTTCTGTATTCCAGCACTTAAGATCAGCAGCCACAAACTCAAGGGACTGCATAACATCATTTGACCGAGCCCAACTGCCCTGCACCACCCCATGAAGGCCAACATGAATAAGCCATGGAGTTTGAAACCGAAAACTCTTCTCCTTAACCATAGCCACATCCTTAAGTTTCAAAATCAAAGGACAATGGTCAGAATGAAAACGGGCAGGATGTAAAATTCGAGCATCAGCAAAAGACAATCTCCAATCCGCAGTACAGAGCCCTCTATCCAGTCTTGCTAGCTTTAAGTTTTGTTCACATAAACCTTTCTGCCAAGTATAGGGAACACCTTGGTAACCCAGATCAATCAGAGAATTCTCAAAAATTCAATCATTAAATTCCCTAGAACCTGCCACATTGAAGGAAGAGTAACCCCATTGCTCTTCATGCGAGGCAAGAGAATTAAAATCTCCCATAGCAACCCACTTGAGATTAGTTCCCAGCAAATTGCCTTTAAGATTAGTCCACAACCGTCTTCGAAGGTCAACTTATGGACTAGCATAAACACAACTAAAGAACCAATCTTCCCCACAATCCATAGAAACTTTGCAAGTAACAAATTGTGGGTGAGAATCAATCAACTGAATTGAAAAGCCCTTGCAATTCCAAAAAACCCAAATACCACCACTAAATCCCACCGACTCAATCCGTATCCAATTTTCATAACCAAGACGACTACAAATACGATTAGCTTAAGTACCACTAGTTCTTGGTTCCAACAGACAAAAAATATCAGGAGAATACAACCTTTTATATTCTCTAAAAGCACGCCTAAAAGATGAAGATACCGCTCCAAAGCAATTCCAGGAAGCAACAATCATCAAACCAGTAAACTGGAAAGAAGAAATCAATATAAAACCAAGGAAGCACACCTGGAAAACCGCAAGACAATCCAAAAAATCAAGACTACCTTACACGTTGACTACCCAACGCGGCCTTCTCTCCAGTTTCAGTCAACACACCCGCATTACAAAACTCGTCAACAGAAGTCTTTGCAACAACAAGAATAGCATCATCTTGTGTTTCCATAACCACTTCCTGCTCTAAAAATGCAGAAATATTAAGAGCACTAGGATGTGGCAAAGAAGGGTTCTGAAAGTGCTCCAAAGCAGAGGAACCCACCTAACAACCACCCTCGAAATCCACCAAGGTTTTATTATTTACCACCACCTATATCTGTCCTTGCACTTCCTCTTTACCCCCAATAACCACCACATGTTCCGCCTCCTCGGCAGCCCTTCTCGACACTGCCCTTTGCAAAAGAGATGTCTCCTTGTTAGTAGCAGGTATAGCTTTTCTAGAAACATGAACTTCCGTCGGATCCTTAGGCTCTGTTGCGCGCAAACACCAGTTTGCACACGTAAATTCTTCTCTTTATTAGCCATACCAGAATGATCACCAACCATACCCCTTGGCCTGACCCCCTGAATGCCTACCCCAATAGTCAGATGATTATTCTCCTTATCCCCATCAACCTCCATGTCCTCCTCCAAAATCTGGAAACGATTGCCTCCCTTGGCTTGCCCCACTTTGTCCCCTAACCGAATTCGCCCATTAGTGCCTTTCCCACTCCCCTCAACTCCGGAAACATGGCCATGCTTTTTGTCCATCCTCCTTTTGTCACGTTTCACCAACATCCAGGCCCCAAAGTCCTCAAGAACTTCCGGATTAACATTCAACTCCACAGATGGGGCGGGATTCTGAACTGGCACTTCTGCCTCAGGAAGATTAGGAGCAGCAGATTGCTTCTTACTATAATATTCAGAAGCATGTCCATACCTCCCACACACAAAACAAACTAAATGCAGGCCTTCATATTCGATAACTCGAACCCTCCTACAAACCTTAAATTTGCTAAGTAGAGGCTTGGACAGGTCAACCTCAACACACATCCAGGTAAAATGGCCTCAACTAACAAGACTAGTATTCATATCCAAGACTAGTATTCATATCCACCTGAATAGATTTGCCTATCTTACTACCCACCTTCATAAGAAAATTTTCATCATAATACTCTATAGGCAAACACGGAAATCTCACCCAGATTGTAAGATTACCCACTTCAACAGTATATGGAGTAAATTCCGGGCACCATTGGTGAACCATGAGGTAATGGTCTACTATCATCCATGGTCCTTCCAACAATGCATGATCATAATCACCCTCACAAGAAAACTTGACGAGGAAGTAACCATTATCCATCACAATGATCTCTATTGGCGAAACAGGTTTCCACATCTCCTTCAGCCTCCGAGACAAATAATTGTAACTAATGTTTCGCCCTAATAGCTTCACTATCAAAGACCTCCTCCACCGTTTATGCAGCCTCTCCCTCTCAAATCTCGATAAACGGATCGTTGGGCACAACTCATCCTCCTCATCCTCACTCTCTGAATCCATGCCTGGAGCCACATTGGAATCCAATGCCTCCAAATTAACTATAACAAAATCAGCACCCACCTCCTCCTTAAGATGACCTCCGCCAACAAGAGTATCTCGAAAAGATCTCCTACCATCCGCCACACCATCAGTCTCACCCTCAGATAAGTTCTGATTATCCTCTATCTCCTTCCTCTTCCTTCTATTGCTACACAGCAATTGATCATCCTCCTCCATAGAGGTGTCGTGATCATCAAGGTTATCGCTAGGGTTAACACCAGATGCCATTTGAGTCCTCAGATTTGTTACTTTGTTGGGAGACAATAACAATAAGACAAATGCTCACTTTTGGTTGACTTTTTTATATCTAAAACAAATAATGTTATTTGATCTGCGTTTGTATCTATCTTACCTTCCTTGAAATATTTTCTTTTACAGAAATTTTTGTCTTAAAAAACTATTTAAATCTTGTAGTCATATAAGTGATATCTTTGAAACAACCTTAGTCTGATGTCACCTTGAGATTTCTTCAAATTTTAACAAGGATTGCATATAGTACAATCCCAGGTCGTTCTCTTTGAGGAGTCGAAAATAAAATTAAATTCTTAAGTAACTAAATGCAATGCAACCTAAACTATAGAAGGGGGTTTAATTTGATTAACTATCACTAGAATTGCAATGAATTAAAATAAACATAAAAGATTTTTTTATATTTTAAATTTGAAATGAGTGATATGAGATGGTAGTGAGTGAATGGAATGAAAAATAGAAATGATTAACAATGATAAAAACAACCCTTCAATTCAATACTACAGGCAATCATCACTTAAACAAAGATGGGAGTTAAAAACAATGAACTATGAGTTATAACCAAACTTTTAATCTAGCAACCGAGATACCTTAAATTGTCACAAAATATTTTCTAAAGTCCCAATCTACCTACTGCCACCAGAATAGTAATATAGAATTAGGATACTAAAAGCTAATGCTCAATTATTACTCAATAATTAATAAAACATAATTAAAGCCAGTAATTGATATAACGATCAAATAAGTCAAGTCACTTTCAATAATTACCAAATATTCACTAAAATCTCAATACAAAATCTTAACTGAAAATAAAGTAATAAAATTAAGTCATATTCAGCACAATATTAGTCGCTAAATAATAACCCATTCGCATAAATCTTCCAATACAAAAATATAATCAATACATAACTTCAAATAATTAAATAATCATCTTAAGGCCTAAAAATCATTAAATAATTAAATGGGTAGAAGATGAATGTAGCTTAAACTCCCCTCTCAAGACCCAAGTTTTTGACATTGCCATTGAATCGGAGGATTAAGGCGAACTAGCCACGGAAAAACATCAAAGACACTGCCAATGGTGAGCTCCGACAATCAGCCATGAAAGATGGGAAAGATGGTTTGGATTTATGGGAGATGAGGACGAAGCGGGATGGAATCAAGGTCTGGGCGATGTCCACACGTCTGCCATCAAAAACCCCTTGTTACTTTTGTTTCTGCGTTTTGTCCTCCCCGCGCACCCAAACCCCTCTATGTCTGCCTTCGTTTTCTTCTTTTCTCTGCTGCATGTTTTCTTCCTTCCAGCCCTCCTTCTGTTGCGTCGTTTTTGTTAAATTTCCCTGAGCTTCTGTGTTTTGCCTTTGGACTCTGCGTTTGAGTGTTTTTCTCCTGCTGCTGCGTCGTTTTGGGCCACACGTCTTCGTTTCCTCCTTTATTTCAACTGTCGTTTTTGTTCCACGTCTTCATTTTTCTTCCTCTCCTCAACGTCTACGTTTTTGGCAAATATTGCTGTCGTTTTTGCTCCTTTTCCAGCCGCTGCATCTTGCTCTTACACTGTTGCGTTGCGTTTTCTTCAGTGGTGCTTGCGTTTTGCCCCTTTATTTCAGCTGATGTTTGGTCTTTTATCTGCTGTGTTTCACCATATGTTGCTGTCTTTTTGCTCCTCCTCTAGCTATCCACTTGCTGCATTTTGGTCCCTTTTCTTTTTAATTCTAATTTATCCCAAGTACTCTACAATAACAATTACAAATAATATAGCATCAATGGTCATAAAATCAATTAATCACAATTAAACCAAATAATAATAATTTTGTCTCTATAAATACAAATTAAATGTAGAGCACAATAATTCAAATAATAATTAAATAATGTAATAAAAACTAATTATTGTGACAAAAACCCATCCAAATGATATGAAAAAAATATAAATAAATGGGTTTGTCAATCTTTCTTGTCACTTTCACTTGTTGACGTCTTTTTTTCTTCTTCACTTGATTTCTTCATTGAGCTTTAAATGCTAAGTTGTTCCTTTTATGAGCTATTTCTTCTAGTTGTGTGCATTTGCTCCTTGAATTGATTTCACCTTGGCGTTCTAAGTCTTTGAAAGACATCTAAGTAATTGTCTCACTATTCCACCGTTAATATATGTCTTGCCTAAGCCTTGGGGAGCATTGCTAATAATATAAAATGCATGCTAAAAATACATTCATAAATATTTTATACGAAAAATTTAGTATTGATAAGATAGCATGTTTACCTTGCCTTTCTTGACTTGATTTATGCCTTTTTGTGTAACTTATAATGTATGCCAAATTTCATAATAACCATTTCACAAATGAAAAACTCTATTAAATTTATTTCTTCTTAACGCATAAGATAAAATGTGAATAACCTTTCTATTAAAGAAAATTAATTTCTTATCCTAAAGATCTCTTTTTTTATTTAGTTTCGAAACTTTTCTATCATGAAAGAATGAATGAGTTATTAAAAAATTCTTCTTACAAATCAATATTTTTGGCTATCAAGAAAAATTTTCATTATATTTTTCTAATAAAGATAATTATGTCCATCAAGGAAAAGTGTCCTATTAATATTCTAGCCCTTTTAGTAAGAACAAGCAGAATTTGGAAGTGGCATCAGTCTCAAACAATCAAGCTAAGTTCATGCATGTGCTAGTATTTTCGTATCAATTTCTGTTACGTTCACAAGCTAATAGTGCCCCAATTGAATCAGTATAAGCTTAACTCCATGGCAGTTACTTCATTTTATACATAAGAAAATAACTACAGAAAACAAAACAAGTCACACTTTTCTTTCCCATACAACATAACGTGTTCAATACTATTTGGAATTTTTTTAGAAAAAATAGCATTGGACCTCGGATGTCATCTGGATACTCTGACTGGAAGCCACACCATAATGCTTATTCGTCTAAGGAAAGCCCATGATTTCTGGACCTTTTGCTACTAAATATGCCTCATCTTCTTGATATTTTGGACCACAAAGAAACAAGACAACGCGAAAACAACTACATGAACAGCATGATTAGCACCACTCTTTATGATGCTCTGATCAACTTCCTTATGTTATTCTTCACTCCTGCTTGAGCTTTAATCATTGTCATTTGCTGTTACACCACAAAATCAAGACCTCTTAGTAGGCAATTGCAACCTTTTGCATTAAACCACAATTTTTATCAATAACATCCCACATATTGCAAAGGAAAAAATCACGAGTCCATATTATATCCCATTTCTATGACTATACCAGAAGTTAGTAACACTATGTTGCTCACTAGCACATTAATTCCTTTCAAATGATGTTCAACAAATTGAGAACCAGTATATTGTGTCTTGACCATATATAGCTTATTTCTTCATGCCAACATCTGAAGAGAATAATGGAAAACATACTAGAGAGAGATCATGTTAGTGTGGAACAAAACGAAGTAGCAAATCAAGGAGTTAAAAAGGGAAATTCAAGCTCCATATAAACACCTTTCCTGATTATCAAATGCAACCTCTTGCAACTGAAAGAAATAACAAACTAAAGCCAGAGACCTAGTATTTCCTTCTCAAATTTATTTTATCCCAAGCATCCAGTAAGTATATAAAATAGAAAGTATTTCTTGTATATTTTCCATACATAGTGGATTGGGAAACAATGATTTGGTGTCTTCATTTCATATAATCTACATAAAAAAGAGTGAGGTCAAGGGTACTGTCAGCTCCTTCTTAGCATTTATTTTCTAGAAGAAACCACTTGAAGACTGAAATAAATATTAAACTTCACATTTTTCCGACCATCAATTAGTCATTGATGTACAAATCACAGTAGAAAACAAAATAGAAAAAAGGTTACTTTTAGTAAAGAAGGCGCGTATAAATTGCTATAAAGCAGTAAAAAGAAAATCGAAATTTGTATTACCAGCTGATCTAAGAAATCCTTCTGAAATTTTGCTTGTGCATTTATATCCTGAGAGACCTGCAAATTTTACTTAACATTATTTAAACCAAATATACAAGGAACTATAAATACGGGCGTACCACTTAAGTGTGGAAGCGAAAACACCTAAAGATTCACACAAGTCATGACAAAGTTGAAGCAAAACGTACTTTGACGCCGTATTCTAATTTCAAATTATGATAAATTCAAACTGAGGTTACAGGACATGCAATCATCACTACAAAATCTCTAAGCATCCCACAGAAATTTTTATCGATTGCATTCAGTCCCATCCTACAGGTTTCCAGATAACTTTCTTCACATACAAAAGTATGCTCCTAATCTTCTCTCTCTCTATCTCTGTCACCAAAGCAGGAAAATGGACCCATATACATTCAATTAAATCCAAATAATAACAAAAAGGAGTTGAAAACAATTTTGTTGACACTGTTGCCATAGATTATATAAGGAGATAAATCGGCTTGTATAATGTAAAACGAGCAATGAGAAAGTATTCATGCATAGCCAAGTAAGATATTCCATAGTTTTAATAGCTCGGGAATAACGTGTTTTCATATAGGTGGAAATGACGCTATAAAGCTACTAAACTTCCGTCTTCAAAGCTTCATTGTAGTCCAATTACCTTACACTTGCAATTGAAAATAGTACCCTATCACCATAATTAAAAAAGAATTCACACACACCAAACAAAAGTCACCGAACAGTGAAGTTGCTGCGACAGTATCATCACTTAACGAGAACCATTAAGAGACATAGCATAACGGAAACTAATCTGCTAATTACCACCTAATGATCCTATGTGCTAGGTATAAAAATGAAAGACGATCACTAAAAGACACTCGTAAACAAAGCCAAATAATCCACCAATTAATATCTAGAGTTCTCGATAATAGAGGAGAGAGAGCGAGAGAGACTTGCATTCCTCAATTGCTTAACTTGGCTACGAAGGCCACTAATTTCTCCATCCAAGTCAGCGTGCACGGGACACCGGCCGAGTATTTAGACTTTCTCTGGGAACCAAAAATCGAAAATTAACCAAGGAAGCGAAGGAGACATAAAAGAGAGAAAAACCGGACGCAATACCGTGATCTGTAAGGGCCACCACCGTCGTAGAAAGAACCACCACCGCTCGCCATGGAAGATGGTTTGACCGGACGAAATTGGGAGAGAGTCTAGAATATGGAGATCCGAATGGCAGTGACGTCGGCCAGCGAGATCTCCTCCGTTCGTTCAGAATGTTTTCTTGGGTGGAGACTCTCCTGGGCGTGCCTTTTCGTCGTTAATCGACCTTCTTTGGGTTAGGCCTCGATCGTAATCGACCGTTACTTCTTATTTTTTTAAACGTGAGAACCTATAATCGGAATTCTTTGAATGTATATTGGGTAAATTTTCAGATTAACAAAATAACTTATAAATCATGTCAATTAGTTATTCCGCACTAGGCAAGTCCTGTACAACAGGTTCAATCGAGAGAGTATAAGTAAGGAGATTCGAACACAGAATCTTTTGACATCATACCCTTCACTCCACCAACTCGACTAACTCTAGAGAACTATATAATACTTTACTCGTACAACTATTATATTTTATAATATATATATAACACATTTCACTGAAAATAAATTTATATGTTACACACTTCAATAAAATAATAATAATACTTTTTTAATTATACATATAAAATATATTTAAGTTAAAATAGCATTTTAGAAGGTATATTAAGAGAACTTTAATATGTAATGAATATTATGTAAAATAATATAATACTTTATTTTATTACAATATTTTTAATAATAAAAATGCCATTTCCTAAAAAAATACTATGATAATGCCTTATCATGTGTTTCTACATGCATTTCAAGTTCTATACATCTTTGGAAGAAATTATATTACATTTATTATGTAACATTATAAGCTAATATTAATGGTACAAAATATATTACTTGATAACTAGTAAAGCAACAAGATAACCATCGATGCCAGTGACGGGGGCGATCAGTAATAAAGCAGCATAAATACATCTCGATAGTGCGATTGACCATCTCCGTCTGTCCATCATTTTGCAGATAATAAGTAGAACTGAAAACGAGCTTCAACCTACTTGAGTGAAATAATTGTGTCTAAAAAGAGTTGGTGAAGGTAATATCATGGTCACTAACAATTGTTTTGGGTAATCTATGAAGCCTGAAAATATTATCAAAAAACAAACGAGCCACACTCACAGTCATATATGGATGAGACAAAGAAAGGAGATGAACATGACAGTCACAGTCATATATGGATGAGACAAAGAAAAGAGATGAGCATGTTTAGAAAAACTGATCAACAACAACCATCAAAACATTCTTCCCTTGAGAAATGAGTATCCCTTTAATGAAATCTATAGATATGTCAGACCAAACCTATAACGATATAAACAGAGACTGCAAGAGTCTGGCTAGATGTAAATGTTCTATCTTATGGCGCTGACACATAAGACATTGTTGTACAAAAGCGCGAATATTTTGATAACTTTCCAATAGAAGTCTTGATTTATTTAGTGAAGAGTTTTTGATAACTTTCACGACTGTTGTCATATATAGTAGATAGGATTATAATGACTAGCGGAGAAGTGGGAAGTAAGTAAATCCTCCTTTTGAACAAGATGAAGCCATCCTTATAAACCCATGACTCCACTGCTTCATCCCGCTAGATTTTCTGAATAAGCTACTACAGTTCTGGACTATATTAAACTTCAATGCGAATCAATTCAAACAAGGATAACTGTGCAATAGAGATTACAACAATTGTGGCTTAATCCTCCATATGCTGGGACAATGCATTAACTACCTTATTATGTTTACCAGCTTGATATTCCTCTGCAAAATTAAAACCTATGAGCTTACTTAACCAGTGCTATTGCGGGGAAGTAATAATTTGTTGTTCCAATGGGAATTTAAGGCTATAATGATCGGTCTGGCTAGAAAGCATCTGCCCTATAAATAAACTCGCCAATGTCGCATAACTTTAGCCAATCTCATGAGTTCCTTTTCATAAGTACGAAGCCCTTTGTAACAAAATGGAAGTGGCTTACTAAAATAAGTGACCGATTGTCCTCCTTGTTGCAAAACTGCACCCATACTTGAATATGATGCATCACACGCTAAGATGAGTAATTGTGTAAAATCTAGTAGCGCCAACACCGAAGTGCAGGTCATCGTCATCTTCAAATGTTCAAAAGCCTTGGAAGCTTCCTCAGTCCATTGAAAGGAATTTTTCTGTGACATTACTGTCAAGAGGGTTGCAATTGTGCCATAATTCTGCACAAACTTCCTGTAGTAGCCTGTGAGTCCTAAAACAGACGTAGCCCCTTCATCATACTTGGCTTGGGTTAATCTAACATAGTCGCAATTTTGTTTTAATCCACTACTACCCCTTCTTTTAAGATGATGTTTCCCAGGTAGGAAACTTTGGACTGAACAATGAGGCACTTATATCGCTTTAGAAAAAGCTGGTGGTCCTTAAGTAGGTGAAAGACTATCCAAAGGTGGGAAAGATGATCTGCCCATAACTCATTGTACACAAGGATATAGTCAAAAAACAAAAGAATAAATTGGCATAGGTGAGATTGAAAAACCTCATTTATTAAGAATTAAAAGGTGCTCGGGGCATTGGTGAGACTGAAGGGCATGACCAAGAATTCAAAGTGCCCATGATGAGTGCAAAAAGTCGTTTTCTCTACATCAGAAAGACATATTATCATTTGATGATATCTCGGGTGTAAATCTAGTTTGGTGAAGTATTGCGACCCATGTAGTTCTTCTAACAACTCCTCAGTCACTAGAATCGTGTAACTTCTCATTGATTGTTCGGAGGTTCAATGCCCCGTAATCCATATAAAATCACCATGTATTATCCTCCTTAGACATAAGAAGAATAAGTGAGGAGTATGGTAACCCACTGGGTCAGATAATGCCCCGTTCTAAATTCTCCTTGCACTGCTTCTCAATTTCATCTTTTTGTGCATGGGGGTACCGGTAAGGTTTGACAACTACGGGTCACGTTCCTGGTTGTAGGATGATGTGATAATCATAACTATAAATTGGGGGAAGCCTCATCGATTCGCAAAATGGGCACTTAAATTCGATCATGAGCTCACTTAACATCATTTCTATATGGGACTCAACTTTGGTGACATTAACCTGAGCAATAGGAGGTAGGAAAGAACTCTTTACACCCTACAAGTCAACCACTGGTCCATTTCCTTTTCATACCATAGATTTAGCCCCAAATTCCCATAAAATTAGCCGCAACAATTGAAGTCAATTAACTCCTAGCACCACATCAATACCATTCAAATTGAAAATAAACAGAGCAATATAAATCAGTTGGTGATTCATTACAATCGGCACTCTTGGACAATGACCTGGACTTCAAATTTTCTACCGTTCACCACTGTCATCTGGAGTTTCTCTGTTGGTTCCATCAGAAAGTCTAGTTTGCTGACCTAACGGGAATCAGTGAAACTATAGGTACTGCCCGAATCTAGGAGGAGCACTAACAATTGCCTTCCAATTATTCCTTGAATTTTCATAGTATGTCCTTATATGACTCCAGTTATGGCGTGGAGTGAGATTTCGGGTTCAGTTTGTTCTTTGGCATCTTGTCCTTCTTCCTCTTTTTGATCTGATTCTGTGACCCCATCCAACTAGAAGAATCACTTGCACTGATGCCCACTCGTATAAATTTCATCGCAATTAAACAATTTTTGGCTAGGAGAAGCCATTGGAGGGCTGGGTGATGGTTTGGAAGATGTTTGATCCAGATTTAGATGCTCAAGTAGAATTTTGAGCATTCAAAAAACTTGGAGATCCAACTACAATCAGACAAGTAGTCTGATACAACATTGATCTCTCCACGCCTCTTATACAGACGAGCCAGACTCATTGCATTAATTAAATCCCTGGGCATGTGTAGTTCTACTTCTACTGTAATATACTCTTGAAACGCACTTATGAATATTTTCATCTTTTGTTCTGAGGTGAGAGAATCTGTGCAAGTTACTAACTGTTCAAATTTGTGCTGATATTATTCTACAGTTCCTACCTATCACAATTTGGAGGGTTCCCTCAATTTAGTTCCTTCAAAGACCAAACCTGAGATGACATTGTTATTTGAACTCTTCCCATAGGATGCCAAATCTATCTCTATCTAGCTTAAGAAACTAAACTTGTGCAATGGGTCATCTTTCCCATCGTAAGTCGAGAACTCCAATCGAGAGTAGTGAGGAGGCTGCATTCTTCCCTTCATTCAGTTGGCATTGGGCATGGGTTCTCGTGGTCTGTAGTTCACACTTACAGTATCTCCCTATTGTCTGTCCGCCCTGGTGGTTGCCAAATCCCCAGAGATTTCTTCAATCTGATTGGAAAGTTTCATCTGATCCATTTGATGCTCCTTCTGGAGCCTTTGCTGATCCTTTTAGTACATCTTAACAAACTCTTCGAATTATTTTTATAAATTGGAAGATGACTCGCCCATAACTGTTTGCTCTAATACCAATTTGTTACAGTCCCGTAACTGCGATCAAGTTAAAGAGCAATTAACAATGATGTCAACGTGTGATTCTTGTAAAAGGGAGTATTTTCAAGGTTTCCTTCCTTTATGACCTATGTTGAATATAGAAGTAGGCTGGTTAAAAGAGAAACCCACAGATCTCTGTAACACTGATTATTGAAATAATCCTCGTTAATCCTTCAGTTCAAGCATACAATTCTTTTTAAACAAAAAATCAATAACTGCTTCCTATAAAACGGGAATCCATTATGTGTGCAAGACTTAAAAGCTAACTATTAGGATAATAACTAAGCAATACAAATCAATGAAAATCATTACAACTGGAACTCAATAATGTCGAATCATGTTCTCATTGTCCATCTATGCTCCATGTCGCTTGTAAACATGTTCTTTGAAATTTCTATTCACAACAGATTTAATCCTAAAAAAAGTTCTACTTATTTGTTAAAGTTGATCTTTGATGATTCCTCAAGGGTGATTACTGAAGCAGGATTGTTTATTCACCAGTTACCATTCACTTACTTGGGAATTCCTATTTCCACTAGGAAGTTGAAGGAATCTGAATATAGACCTCTCATTGATAAAGTTTATAAAAGAATTTCTACTTGGACTAACAAGTTCCTGTCTTATGGAGATCGAATTCAATTAGCTATTTCAATTATTAATAATCTACACATCTACTGGTTGTCTCACTTAGCTATTCCTAAAGGAGTATTGAAGAAGATTGATAGAAGCATTAGAGGCTTCATATGGCATGGGCTAAACATGGATGGTAAGAAGATTTGTAAAGTTAAGTGGAGTGTCATTTGTTTTCCCAGAGAAAATGGAGGGTTTGGTATCAACTTTGCTAGTAGAATAAACCAAGTACTGTTAGCTAAAAGGTTATGGAGACTATGTTATGATAAGGAAAGCCTTTGGGTGAAATAGGTGTATATATTTCATGTTAAACAAAGAGGCATTTGTTCCATCTCTTAGAAAAGTACCAGGTTAATCTTGCATTATCTTATCTAGCACTAAATTAGAGATGGAAAAAATACTAAATTCTTGTTTGACAATTAACATTCTCTTGGGCCTTTATTCTATACATAACGTTTCATTACTCTCAGAAGGCTTATCCTTAAAAATACTATGATGCAATAACTTATCAAGAATAACAACTAGTATTGGTCGTATCATACAAGAAGGGGAATTAGCCCAATTACTATGGTATATCAGATTATTTACCAAATCAGTGGCTACAGGATGAAGTCATATGGGAGTTACACAACTCACGCAAGTTTGATGCTCTTTATTGTAAAATGTTGATTCTTAGTCCACTCATCAAGTTCCCTTTTATAAATTGATTTGGTATCACTAAAGCTCATTTGATCATTCTCTAGTTAACAGCTATTTAAAAGTTAGAAATTAGAGATAACATTAAATTTCAAATTCCAAATAAGAATTGTCCTTTATTTACCTCTGAAGCAAAATCATTTGATCACATCTCTTTTAAGTATTGTCACACAATTCAGTTTTGGAGAAAATTTCTCAACTTGTTTGATCTTTATGATAGAAGCCTCACCTGGTTGGAATGTCTATCTTGAAATGGAAAAGTAAAGAAGGTTGTAAGGTGTTTAGGGTTGGTTTGTTATACTAGTTCACTATGTTTGGATGATGAGAAACATCAAGTTATTTGAGAAATCTGAATAATTTAGCAAATTCACCTAAATGGGATTTTACCTCAAGTTTATATTACAGGTTAGAACACTCATCTCTACTTGATTAATAGTTTCTCTTAAATTAGTAATGGTTTACATGTTTTATCTTAATATATAGTTTTCTATTATGTTGTACCCTTGGGATGAAGTTTATTTCTCATTTTAATATTCAAATTTTTTAATGACTAAATTAGTTACTTCCTAAAAAAAAATTTCTTTGACATGTCATATATCATAGCATTACAAATTGCCAACACATCCATGCCACTTGCTAATAGAGGAGTATATGTGGCGCAATCATAAGCCACATGCCCTTTTTTAACACAATAAGCTAAAAGCCTACGATCAATCAACAACAATAGAGCGATTTATTATTATAAAAGGAGACAAACAAATCTACAGGAAAATAAAAAATAAAAAATATGACATCAAGTTAACACCGTAGGCCAACTTACTTGGCCATAGAAGCATAAAAATTGGTGTAGATAAGCATGTAATTTTCACCTTTGCTTCTAACATGATCGTGATTGGAGGTGGTATTGGCGACCTAATTTAAAGGACATATAACCCCTTATTAGTTATGGTCTTTTAGGACTTTTTAAGGAGATTGTTGGCAACTTTGGTATAGTTTATGGTTTGAAACTTGTAAGCTAAAATTACTCTCTTATGCTTCTCTCTAATGCTTCGTTACCTAACAATAATCATATGACATTTTTTTCAGAAATGAGAGTCATGTGGCTTATGTTACGTTGCGACTTGCTTTTATGACAGCAACATTAACGTAATCTTATTGACCTTCTCAAAAAAATTTATTAACAATTTATAAAGTTGAAATATCTAATATTTAAAGATAAAAATATATTTGATATAAATAAATTTAAAGATTTAAAAAATGTTAAATATTATCAATTAAATACTATACATTTTAATTATTAATTCCATATTTTTGTTACTCGCACTTAAAATTAATTCTCTTTTTATGTTTTGAAACTTTTTTCAGTTAATTTTAATTATAATTAATGTTGCTTTTTTCATAAAATAACTAATTTTATTAACCATTATTTATATTTTGAGAATTTTTTACATCAGTTTGAGTAAAAATTCTAAACTAAATATTCAAAAGAAATTGCACGAACCATCTACAAATAAGGGATGACTAATTGCACAATTGAAAATTACATGAAAAGTGCCGGAAAAAAGATGCAAAAAGTATAAGATATAGAATGAAAAACAGCGAACATGATACATGAAGAAGTATAAAGAAGGCTTACATAACCAAGTTTAAATAACAAAATTTGTAAAAAGTATGTTTTAATTTTAATTTTTATGTTAAAAATATATATTAAATATAATGTTTTAAAGTGTTATAAAAGACCTATAACAATTTTAAATTATTCAAATTTACTTAAAAGTAATGGAATCTTTAATGTGATTTTGTTTTTTAAATGTTATGTCAATATTAATGTGACACTTTGTTTTGGCTTTAGTGTTTGTGTGAGACCTACAATATTATTTAAAAGTCATATAACACCCATTCATTTTAATTAAACCCAACAAATTCAATTATAAATTTCGATTAGTTTCATTATTTAAAAAAAATCCTAATTTCACTTATATTTTTTTTAAAAAATTTTATACTAAAAAGAAGTACAACTCTTTTCCATTGAACTATAGTACTCACGACCACGAATAAGTATGTGCTACCATAGAATTATTGCTTGTATCTCCAGTGGTGTTATGTAGTTGCTATAATCCATAGTAGAGTTCTTGCTCTTTGCTTTATGGAGCTTATATGGTAAATGATACATTAACTGGCATACTTTCTTACTAAGCCTTCTTACTTCACTATCCTATGCTCTATACATCAAGATGCTCAAGTAATGCTTATTATTTAATCCACAAGTCTATCACAAATTCCTTTTACAAGTTAGATGATTAATTCGTTCCATTTGCAAACTTCAAATCCAATTTGACCATTGCTTTTAACTTATAATGTTGGTTCCCTTGCTCAATCAATCTTCTACAATTAGATCCCATGTAAAGTTGTCTAATATTTCTAATAATGTTTAGTAGTAAAAAATAAGGACAAATTTACTGATAAGGGACAATGCCATTAGTAGTCTAAGACAACTATGTTGCAAGATAATTTTGATTTACCTTGAATCTAACGTGAAGCTTGTCACACATGCTGATATTTTTTACTATATGTTGAGTTTTCTAGGTAAGCGGCACTTGGTATCTTCAACTATATATGCTTCTCTGACTTTGCCTTTTCCATCATCTTCTTTCTTAAATAAACTCTAACCTAATCCTAGCATATTGAATGATTGAGATAGTATTCTGATTAAAAAAGAAACTTATACACAAAAGCAAACATTGTGAGTTGTTCAATTTAGGAGTTAATGAAATTTATTTATTAGCATAGAGTAAAACTCATAACCAAACATAATTTATGTTTAATTAAAAAGAGTGAGCCCGTAATAACATATGACTTCCATATAGCATTGTGTGACTTATATAAATATTAAAAAATAAAAAATAAATGTCTTGTTAACAGTGACATCACACTTAACTAACAAATAATGATGAAAATGGGCCAGGGTAGTTGGACTTGTCGTCGACCTTGTCTAGCCCAACTCGACCCTCTATACTTGATGCCTAAGCTCAACCTAAAACCTAATTGGGTTTAGATTATTTGACCTATGTTCGAGCCTGATCAAGCTTTAGGCAACTCAAAGCCAACACGAATGTCATCATTCTCTTTTGTAGATTGACCCATATCTACTCATCTTTGTCCATGAAAGACAATATTCAATTAAAAAAATCAAATGCCAAAGATAAAAAGACAATCGAATGCCAAAGATATAAAGACAAGGATTGGACAAAGAAAGAGAGGAGAGGAGAAAAGGCCATAGAAAAGTTACTTTAGAAATTAGGTGGGCTTTTTGGCTTCTAGCTTCTTCGAATGAAAAAGACATGGTTATTCCTAATTTTCACCATCACCCATACCTTACCTTTACAATATTAGCAAAACATGAACCCAAAACCTTAAACTCCTTGCAAGTATAAGATAGTAAAGAAAGGAAGTGAGTATAACTATCTCTAATTGAAGAATGGGTAATCAAAGCTCATCCCTTTTTGCCCATCAAGAAGCAAAAGTTTTAATTTTTACATAAATTCTCTTAGTAAGAAGCATACAGCTGGAAAAAGAAGTTAAAAAGAAAAAGGATATACTATATGCAATTGGAAGAGAATGCAGGTGTAATTTACAAGGAACAAATTACAACTAGAGAAAAATACCTAAATAAAGAAAGATAGCAACTTTAGATGCATTCAGTTTCATTTTAGATTAACGAGTATATAAGTCATTCATGATTTTATGCTAGGCCAAGTTCAAGATCAATTTTATTTAAAAAATCCCGAACCTAGACCTCAGCTAAGTCAACTCAGACTAAACTCGTAGCTCAAGTGTAATTGCCATTCTTACGAACAGAGACATAACTCCATCAAGGGTTTTGTTCATTTAGAGTTAAATTTGAATGCTTTTGAAATGTTAGAATTCTTTTCTAATGCTTCAAAATGTAATGGTTTGACTTATATTTTAGTATAAATGTTATGGTTAAAAATAAAGCTTTTGCAAATAAAATTAAAGTTCATCGTTTTAAGGCTAAGGTTGTTCATTCTAATTTATAGAAACAATATATTAGAAGATAAAAAGTGAGGGGTTTTAGGTTCTTTCTTGTTTCTATTTCTCTCTGCTTACAATTCCCCTAAATTATTAAAAAATCAAAAGAATTCTGAATCCTTTTGCTCATTCTATTTGTATAGTATTGTTCCTTAATTTATTCATCTCCCTATCTATTGAGGTTTAAGTTATTTCTTTGCCAAGTTTGTTTTTCTTTTTCCTATTATTTTCCTCCATACTTTAGTTATTCTTTTTTCCTTTTTTGGTTACTAAGTTATTCGTACTCTTTCATTTAAAATTTGCCTAAGAGATGATTCTCTAGCTCAAATTATACTATTATTTTTAATGTTTTTTTGTGTGGCAATTTGTTCTTGTCTTTGTAGGTTCCTTTTCCATTTGAGGTTATTTATATGTAGATTTTCATTTACCAATATTTGGGTTATAGAGATAGATATAAGAAGGGATTATATAGATAATCCCTCGCCTTCCTTTTTCTTTCTCCCTTTTACTCATGTGTTGCTTAGTTTTGAGTTATAAATAGTGAACAAACTAGAATTTGTACCTTCTCTTATTCTATTTATTATATAGAACCCCTCTAAAAGGGTTATTTTTGTAGCTCAATAAAAGAGTTAGAGTTTTGTTCACCCAACGGGAATGTGATATCTAGTTTGGTCCTATTTCTATGGATTTTAACATGTTAATATTTAGGAAATTTTAACATTTATTAGCCTTTGTTTCAAGGCCTCATTATTTTCAGTTATATCTTGCTCCATATTTTTCCTTTATTTTTCTCTTGATGAGTGATGGTAAGCTTGGCTTTAGATTGTAGGTCATTAAATTTATATATGTGGGAAATACAAATACCATTTTTTCATACTTCTCCTTGACTAAATTCTATATGAAACAAAAAGGTGTTCATTCATTGGTCTTATTAAATACTTTTTGTTGGTTATATTTATGTATTTTTATATGCTTTCTTTTGACTATTTCATTTTTTATAGATTGTGAAAAGTGCCATAAAGGGAAACAATTATGATACCAAGGTTTAGGAAAAGTGAATGATCCCTAAAGTTTTCGAATCATTAAATTTGAATGATGAATGTTTCATTAGATGTTTGGTTTCTATTACCCTAAGTTTTAGGTTTTGTAGTTGTTGGGCATATGTAATTTTTCTTTTCTTTGTTTTGTTATTTTGAACACTATTGTTGGACCAAATGATGTTCTAATCTATAGTTTTGATGATAACAAAATATATTACTATTAATATTTTGATCCTTGACGATATTAGTAAGTTAATATGTGAAATACCAAGTTTAATATAAGGATAAAGTGAGTAGATCTAATTGAAACAATTAAATAATCAACAGATCTAATTAAAACAATTGACTAATCAATGAATAAATAAAAAGAATAAATTGGAGCATATATTCAACTTAAAAATGTTTCAAGAGAATTCAAGAGAAGATAACCAAAGTAAAGCACATATCAGCAAATAAGAAACATAAATGGTATCTTCAACAATTAATTTTTAAAAATTATCAATATCTCTCACATAAGATAGGTAAGGAAATTAATATCAAAATATCAATTGTAGAACCAAATGAGGAAGGAAAGAATGCAACTATTAACGATATACAAAAGGAGGTAACCATTTACATTTATATTGATAATATTTGAGAATATTGACTTCACATGCATATTTTAGGGGAAAGAGCATTGTCGCATATACATAAGGAGAGAAAGAAAGATTGACCTTTGAAATTAGTAAGTATTATAAGAATTGCTCTTATTAAACTTTGAAATTGGTAAGCATTATAATAATTTCTCTTTAATTTCAGGATAACAGATTCTAAAGTGACCACTCTTTTAATATTTTTCCAATTTAGTGCTTAAGTTTTTAAAAATTTCAATTAAATGGCCTATCTTTTATTATATTATCAACTTAGTATAAAACATTAGTTTTGTTTAGTATTTTCTGATTTATCTAACGAAATCATTTTGTCCATAATATGTAGCCACCATATAGAAAATTAATTGTCAACTAATCATTCCCGTGGATTAAAAAAATCAACCCAATTTGTGAAAGTGGTTATAAGTTGGGTGTTTTAGTCTACGTGAATGATAAGATGGTAATTTGTTTTTCACATAGATGCCTACAAGTTAT
Organism: Erythroxylum echinodendron; assembly: GCA_027575705.1. Classification (NCBI taxonomy): domain Eukaryota; kingdom Viridiplantae; phylum Streptophyta; class Magnoliopsida; order Malpighiales; family Erythroxylaceae; genus Erythroxylum; species Erythroxylum echinodendron. The sequence goes on along the minus strand of JANZXR010000006.1, from coordinate 7,438,828 downwards.
GGAAAAAAAAGATTTTGTTAGCTAAATCATAAAAATACTAACAAAACTGACTTTTTGAACTAAGTTGCTAAGTTTATAAAATGTTGATCACTTAACTGAAAATTTTAGAAGGTTCGATACTGATTTAAAAAAAACTCAAAAAGTTAGGTACTTTAGAATATTTTATCCTTTGATTTTATAATGTTTGATGAGAACTTTGCCCATATCATAGAATCTTTTAAAAAATAAGAGATAGAAGTTATTTATTTTTCTTTGATACTTATAGATTTATATATCAAATACATTTTATAATATTAATAAAAATGTAGAGAGAATAGTAACATTGAAACATTGAAACTTAATCAATTGTGATGCATGAATTAAGGGAGAACATGTGTTATGTATTGTTTTAATGTAAGGGATCATTATTTATTGTTTTAACATAAAGTAGCTTACTTAATATCATTTACTTTTTTCAATATCATTAAATGCATAATAAAAAAATGGCGAGATTGTTGGAATATGTTTCTAACTCATAGTTTTGATGATATCAAAATATGTTGCTATTAATATTTTTACTATTGTTGAAAATAGTAATTAATATGTGAAAGAACATGTTCAATTAAAGGTAAAATGAGTAAAGGATTCAATTGAATCAATTGAGCATTAAAAAATAAAGAAGAAATAAAATGGAGTACATATGCAACTTAAAAGAGGTTCAAGAGAGTTCAAGTGAATAACCACGGACAAGGAATCAAGCATATTAAAATTAATAATATCATTGCAATCATTCTTGTAATCTTATTTTGGTCATTTCAATAAGTTAGAGGTTCAATTATTTCATGATCATTTGCACATAGGACATATTACATATATTTTATAATAATTAAGAAAATTTTTAAAATTTTTTAACAAAATTCTCTCGATGCATCAAAATACTTTTGGGGAACTTTTGAAATAGTTTTAAATTATGTTTTTGTTAATTAAATGTGTTTTAATCTTTTTAAAAAACTTGAAATTTTTTAATAACTTGTTTAAAAAAAATTGTTTGATCAATCTAGTGATTTAAGTGACTAATTATAGGGTCTTGTCATTGTTCAGTATGGTAGTATGGTCAAGTAATGTCCATTGATCATGTATATCATAAGTTTATGACCATACTTATTGATCAATGTAATATATTGATTAACCGATATGATAGACTAGTCGATTAATGCTATTATTATTGATCATTATAACAACTAATTTTATTTATAATGACTATTTTATGTTGTTTTTGAGTATAAATAGATAATATATGAATTGTGAGAGATATCTTAGACATATTACAGAGTTGTTAAAAATTTTAAGAGGTTAGAAAGTGCAATTGAATATATGAATATATTGTAAGAGTGCAATTGAATATATGAATATATTGCATAAAATATATAGAGTATTAATTCATTGGTGTGAGTAAAAAAGGAAAATTTTGAATTGTATAAAGTTATAAAGAAAAATAAAGAAAAATGGCAATTAGTGTAGCAATTACAAAAATTATTTAGCTTACACATTGTAAGGTTTCTTTGAATTTTAACAAAACTTAGAAAAATATCTTTTCAGTTATAAGGAAAAAATATTTTATGAATAATTACAGTTCACCCGTTAAAAATAATAATAGAATTTTGGATGTAGGCCTTGTTTGGTAAATATCTTATCAACCTTTTTTTGGCAGATTGAAAGGTTTTTAACTGTTTGACTATATCAAACTGAGCTAATTAGGTTGACAGATTGAACTCAATCCATTAATTTTGAAAATGCTCAGCGAATGAGAAATTAAGGGACTAAAAGATTATTATGACCTGTTTGGCAATCAAGATTGCATTAGCTTTTAGCTGATTCTGTCAGTGGTTAACTAACAGAGAAATAATATAGCTGATTTGACCAACGAATAACATTAGCTGTATATTTAAAGATGTTTGATAAAATTAACCATTTAGTATTAGTTGTTTATGTGAAAATGACTTATAAGGACATAACTTTAAAAAAGGATTGACAAGAGTATTATATTACAGCACCATAATCTGCCTCACAATAAAAAAGGGAAATCTTGAATAATGATAAACGTCTGAAATCGTTACTATTTGCTTTACTAGTTATTATAATATTTATATAATTTTAATTTTCTTTTTATTATTTAGGTAAGTTACATAAAAACTAATGTAGTTATGCTTATTCAGTAAATTGATATAGGCAATAATGCATAAGTTTGACCTCAAGTAATTCTCAGTTTCAGTATTAGAATTTTTAATATGAACAGAGTGTAGAGTCAACTAATAAGAATTGAGCTTGGGTTAACTATTGTCAAAATGATAAGAACTAGTCATTTTGATAGTTTACTCTTACCACTTATATACCTTTTAAAATTTTTATGTTTAGTCGATATGAGATACTTTAATACTCCCCCTCAAGTGTAATTGAGACTAAATATCCAGTTGTCACTTGAAATAAATGCCAATGTTTCAAAAACTGGACTGAATATTGAACCAGTCGAACGAAAGATGTAGAGGTTCAACCGGTAGTGAACTGCTATAAAATCGGTATATAATAAATAAGAAATAAAACTTATGAGAATAAGTAAAAATAAAATATTTTATTGAAATAAAAAATACACCAATGTCTATTATTATATAATGAATTAATAATAAATAAATATGGGTCTAATATAAAACTTAAAATAACAATAAAAATCAAAATTGTATTTCAGAAGGAAGTTACATCTCATCATCGTCAAAAGCTCTAAATTCTCTAACGCTATTTAAAGATTCGCAAACTATGCTTTTATCTAAAATATTTGCATCAACTTCTTCTACTGCTTTAAACAAGTTAATTATGATTATGTAAACATTTAGAAACAGAAGTTGTCACGATAAATTAAAACCTGAGGTATAACTTCTTGCACTGGCTCGCTAACCAATTCTAACGGAGAACTCGACGAAGGACTAATTTTATGCTTAGAAGTGCGTGAAGAACTAGAAGAACTTCTGGGTGAAAGTGGAGGGACATTGCCTGTACGAAACAAAGAGGGTAACGAATTGCCTACACTGGCACTAGCATTAGCTGAGTTGGGTTGCCAGATTTCGCGGCATCAGTTAGTGATTTCACCTGCACTTGTGTCAACAGTAAGAAACACTAAACAAGATAAATAAATTCCACAAATAGTCAAGAATAGGAAATTTTAGTAAAAAAAATGAATTTAATCCAAACATGGATTCAAGCCAAGTATTTACTATAAAATATGTTTCACCAACCAAGAAAAAAAAAACTAATTAAGTATCCCATAATGTTTTACAAGTCAATAGATGTGGCAAGAATTTATATTTGTTGAAAACACCTGTGCGATAGTATCTGGAAGTGAAATCCATTGAGAGAACAAGTCCTCAGCAAGTTAAGGGCTGGCTTTGAGAGCAACAGCAGTAACTTTAAATGTTCTGGGCCAACCAAATGCAAGAAATTGAGCAGACGGGTGACTTTAAGAACCACAGCCTTCCTCTGGCTCGGATCACAAGTAATGAAAGCAGATGAAGACGTTCGGATGATTTCCGATGAGGCTCCTGTTATATTTGCTAAGGCATGTGAAATGTTCATCTTGGAGCTAACTTTACGCTCATGGATCCATACTGAAGAAAACAAAAGAAGGATGCTACAAAAGAATGATATTGTAGCTGCCATATCAAGGACCGATGTTTTTGACTTCTTGGTTGATATAATACCAAGAGATGAGTTAAAAGAGGAAGGACTAGGAGTTACAAAAGGAAGTATTCTTGTTATGGGTTCCCTGCAGATATGCCAAATTATTATGTTCCTCCTCAACATCCTCCTGGAACTTCAGGTATGATCATAGGAAAACCAGTTGATTAAGCTACAGTTGAGCTTTATAACCACATGCATTTCCAACTGCCTTGGTCTCAAGTTCAGTAGGTATTTACGGAGTGTCCCACCTAATAAAAGCTCATTTACAATCACCATAATAGGTTCCTTGCAAGCACCAATAAACTACACTGACAATAGACATATCATTATTCTTTTCATAATACCGTTTGAACAATAACAATGCTCGATCCTTCTATTAAAAGGAACAACCTTAACCAGATTTTTGTGTTTAACTTTAGATAACATTGCAATCTCTCTCGTGTACCACGCTTCTTTCTTGGCAATCTCTTCTGGGGATTCTCCTCTATGATCAATTTTAATAGCAATATTTTGATCCTTGTACTTAAGGAGAAAGAAATGGCAATGTGAGTAGAAGAATGCTTGTAATGACGGGGAGTAGGAGACTCTCTGTGGATTGATCTTAGCAAGAAACAGGAACAAATCTTGAAAGAGAACTTTCAGCGGCAATAGGATTATATTAAATCAGACAAGTAAGTGAAAAATGTATTTCAGATACAAAAACAAAGGAAAATCCAAAAGTATTGACTTACTTTCCTTCATATACTTTGGCATGAGCTCCTTCTCCAATCTTTGGCCCAACAAAAAAAAGCTTAGGATCAATCACCCACTTAGCTTCCAAATTAAAATCTCCATACTAGAACCCATTACTAGATCCTATTTCTGATCCTATACTAGTAACTCAACTCTCATCTGTTGATTAATTAAAATGCTTGTTCTTTGCAGGTTATGGAACCCAATACCCTCGACCCTTGGTGGCATTCATGCCATGGCCACATACTCAACCGCAGCAGCAACAAAATCATCATCAACAACAACTGGAGCCCTCGCAACGATTTTCCTAAAGGAGGACAAAGCCAGAGAGTATCAAACTGAATAAAGAATCATAAGAAATGAAGGTGTGGTCTACTGCAAATTCTTATATGGCGAAAACCCTAAAAGTAACCAAAGTATGGAAATCTAGAGACAAGGAATGGGTGAATTGGATATGGAGATGTCCGAGAGTTGGTAAAGATCGAAACATACAACACAATTAGTTACAAGGAAAACCCAGAGACAACGAGACGAGTCTGTCTATTGATTAACCGGTTCAATCGGTTAGTTGAAAAATCGGTCGGTTCTCAGATAAATCGACCAGCTTTTATACATAGGGGGTTATTAATTGGAATCGAACTTGACAACCGGCCGTTTCACATTGTTTTTGATCGAATCAGTCAGTTCGGTCCGGTTTTTAAAACCTTGAAAAATGCAGTAATAACTGAACTGAGCCACTGGAACTGGATATCTAGACGGATAACTGAGAAATTAATAATCCGGACTAAACTTGCTTTGATATTATATTAGAATTTTTAATATGAGTAGAGTGTAGAGTCCACTAATAAGAATTGAGTTTAGGTCAATCATTGTCAAAATGACTAGAACTAGTCATTTAAATAATTGACCCTTATTATTTATAAACCCTTTAATATTTTTATGTTTAGTCAATATAAAATAATCTAATTTTCCGTTTATAAAATTATAAAAAAACTATGAAAAAGTATTTCACTCGAGCATCTTGATTTTTACCAGCTTGATTTTAATGATTAAAAGTTGAGATATTGATTCAAGAAAAGACTATATTGTTAATTAGTATATTTCATATACAGATTTAGTAATAGTTTTAAACTTTAAAATCTTTTTCAGATATTTGGTCCCGTCGGTAAAATATTAAAAGTAAATACGATAATATAATCGTAGCTCAAAGTCCAAATAATGTGGTCGTTCCAGAACAACAGGGTTGGAGATCCACAATTTTTGCACGTGGGTCAAAACAAAATTAGCGTGTGTCCAAGGTCCATGCACTCTTTTAATACAGCGCAACTCGAAAACAAAATTTTTGCACAACCGTAGTTCAAGTCAAAATTCCCCACCCTCACCCTCCGCCCTCCGATTGTTACCGTCCCACTACGCTTTCCATCCACGTCCCTCTTCTCTTTTCAAACGTGATTTAAATATTCAGGTTCTAGAATCCACAGGCAAGACGCAAGACATCAAGAGACAGCTGCTAGATGTTCTTTCCTCTATAAAAGCATCCGGCAAAATTCGCGGACTCGCGTTGGCAACTTCCTTTAATTTCTAGATTAGCGAGCGAGCGAGGGAGCGAGAGAGAGAGAGAAAGAGAGAGTCAGGGAATTTGAATTGAAGAAGATGGGAGAAGCAGCAGAGTTGACTTTTGTGAGGAAGCCGAGGTTTTTGTGCCTTCATGGATTTAGAACAAGCGGTGAGATTCTGAAGAAGCAGGTTCACAAATGGCCTCAATCCGTCATCGAAAAGCTCGACCTTGTGTTCGTGGACGCACCCTATCCGGCGCAGGGCAAGTCCGACGTTGAAGGGATCTTTGACCCTCCTTACTATGAATGGTTCCAGTTCAACAAGGTTGTACAAATTAAAATTCTATCCCTGCTTTTCGGGGTTGTCAATATTTTATCAACTGATCGGTTTCTCTGCGTTTTTTCCTTTCTTCAGGACTTCACGGAGTACACAAACTTTGAGGAATGTCTCGCGTTCATCGAGGATTTGATGATCAAGCACGGACCTTTTGATGGTCTTCTTGGTTTCTCACAGGTATCCAATTGACCATTTCAAAGTGTCCGTCTGGTGGTAGAGATAAGATTAGGACGATATGGAACGATTCTGGTTGAATTAGTACTGTCCGTCCATTTCTTAATCAACGTTTTCGTGATGTATACACGTATAATATCAATGATACAGGGGGCCATCTTGTCGGCTGGTCTTCCGGGACTTCAGGAAATGGTACGGCGACGTATTTCAATCTGGAGGCCTTTGATTTATCGGTGTAATGTAGGAGTAATAACTTGAGTGACTGATTTTGTTTGTTTTGCAGGGTGTGGCTTTAACCAAAGTACCCAAAATAAAGTTCTTAATAATAATTGGTGGGGCTATGTTTAAATCGTCTTCTGTGGCTGAAAAGGCGTATGCTTCTCCTATTCAATGCAAATCCCTCCATTTTCTAGGTGTCTCATCTCATATTATGCCTTTTTTATGTTTGTTTTGTTTTGTTCCGTTTCTTGGAATCACCATAAGATAGGTATTTGTTGTACTTAAAAGCGCATTTCGTTTTTTTGTATAAACTTACAATTTCCTTCTACATCTCAAGTACCCCTTTGCAATATTCTTCTTGATATGGAAAGTGTGTGTGTGTTATTTCTAATATTAGAGGGGTTTGTGTTGGTGGTGCAGGAGAGACAGACTTCTTGAAGCAGTACGGGATCGAACTCTTGGAACGATGTGTAGACCCTGTTGTGATTCATCATCCAAAGGGCCACACTATACCAAGGCTAGGTGATTAATTAGTTGCTGTCGACTTCGTGCAATTGCTTTTTATGCTGTTGTGTTAGTTATTGACAGGTCATTGTAATTTCAATGTTTCAGATGACAGGTCTCTGCCAACAATGCTCAACTTCATTGGAAGTATTCAAAATACGTTACAGGCCACGGAAGCAAACTTGGAAAGTGTTTAGGTTGGGAAGGCTGTTTTGCCAGCACCACAAATACACATGGGAACACATTTTAGTTCGAATCAATGCCATATCTCGTTTAATTCTAATGTATTTTGCAGCTGGAAATATGATTATGATTTTTCCTTTTGTTTTGTTTTTTTATTTCACCTGTCATTTCTGCTATTCCCTGTTTGCTTAAATCTATTCTCATCATATCCTGAAAGTGTTGCGAATCTCATACCGTATCAACCGATTAGTCAAAAAATAATACGAAATTTAGCAGTATTGTACCAGCTAGTGTACCGGCCTTTTTTGCTGGTATTGGTTTGTGAAATATCAGCCAAATTTTGGTTAATTTTGCAAAATTTACAAAACGTGAGGATTAAAATGGAAAAATGAATTTAATCTTAAAACACCAAAACATTAATGAATTTTATAAGGTTGAATAAACTAAAAAATCAAAAATTCCATTGAGAATTTGACATAATTGCTATGTTTCTTGTGTGACTCGTCGGTTTTTTAGGATCAATATTAAGAAAATGGAATGGCCTATGCTACAAACTAATAAATATGGAACTAATAACTAACTCATTGCTTCACATTACTTGGATCCAAAGAAAGAGTCAAAATAGACTATATTGGTCCTATCAATCTATATTGATCATATCAATATAGTAAATGAAGTCCTTTTTGCATAAACAAAAGAAAAAAATTTGATTATGAGCTGTAAAGCAAAATATAAAATATTGCGGATAAATGGAAAGATGAGAGAAAGAAAGAAAAAAAATATCAATGATACTAGGCGCTATGCGTATCAACTCATGCAGTGTTGTGGCTAACGCGTTAAGTATCTCCAGTACAAGAAAATAGTCATTTAGCGACGGAAAATACTGACGGAAAAGATAAATATTCTGTCGGTATTCAATATTACTGACAGAATATACCGACAGACAAAAATGTCATAGATTCAGCCATAGCTAACTTTACCGACGGTAAAGAAATTTTCATCGGTAAATTTAACGTTGGAAAATAAGTTACCGTCGGTAATTTTAACGAAAATGTGCATACCGTCACAATTTTCCATCCGTAAATTACCGACGGGCTAAAAGTTTCTAACGCTAAATTTACCGATGGTAAGTTCCTTAACCGTATGTAAATTTAGCATTGGAATGTTTAATACCATCGGTAACTTTACCGACAGAAAACTTCTTTTCCGTCGGTAAATAAGCTTAACCATTACCGACGGAATTTGTTCTCCGTCGGTATATATTATAGACATGTACAGACAGAATTGTTGATGTTTCGTCGGTAAAGTTATTGATTAAATTTTTTAAAAATATATATTTTCATTATATTTAAATTATAACTGTCAGAAAATTTTAATAATTAAATATTTATAATATATATTTAATTGGTTAAATAGAAATTTTGATTAATGATTAAAAATTAAAATATCTTAAATAATAATAAAAACGTTACATTGTAAATAATAATATCTGTAATATAAACTAAATGACTAATATTACATTACTGATTAGGAGCTGGTGGATCGTCTAGTTGGTGCGGTGACTTGCTATCCTTACCCTTAAATTTATCCATCTCCTAATGGAGCTGAGTGTACAAGTCCAACGACTGTTGTTGCGCTGCTATCATCTGTTGTTGCGCAACCATTGACTGTTGCAACTGTTCCAACGTCTGTTGCAATTGAGTGGACAATGTCTACACTATGCTCTTAAGCGCTTCCACTTTATTATTGTTGGACTGCCTAGTAGATGCTGCTGTATTAGACGTGGATGATTACGAATAACAAGTATTCGCAAATGATCCTAATCCGAATATCCTCTCACGACGATCGCTACCACCAACTGCTTCAAGGTAAGTGTCAGTCTCATCAACATTTTTAGATTGCCGAGACCGCCGTTCAATAGTTTGCTGTATTTGATCCTATCAGAAAGTAATGTTTATATATTAGTAAGTGATAATCATTAAGCATATTATTAATATTAAATAATAAATTTCGCTTACATTGGATTCTCTACAACAATCGTTGATGAATGTCACCCCGTCATGCTTCTTAATATGAGTACGCAGAAACAATTGACGAGGTGTAGGTGCCACATCCAAAGACTTGTCCTGCATAGGAATAAAATGTTAATTATAAGTAAAATATATTTTATAAAGCAAATTCATTTAAAATACAACAAAGAAAAGAGATGAGAATATAACTATTAATTGTAGATACTTACAAGTCTCTGTGCATGCTTTTGGTGGGTAATAGATCCTCCCGTATGTACAGGAAAACTCTCTCCCTTGGGTCCTCCACGTCTGTTGGCCGAATTATGCTGTGAAATCAACATCGCCGCAGGTGATGTCCAATATGTCAGCCAACGACTCCATATTTCTTCAGAAATAAAATGCGGTCGTATAGCCGCCCTGCGTATCGCACCAACAAAATCGTGATAACGTGTACGTGCTCTCAACTCCCATACTCTATATACGATCTCGTCCAATTGAGAATCCCAAAAAATTCTTTTTGTAACAAAAGGAAATATATTTAATAAATAATATTGATGTAATAATAGTTATCAAATTAATGTAAAAAAATTAATATTAAAAAAGGAAATAATTATTTCTATTGTACCTCAAACTCATGATAGTAAAATTTCTTTGTCGCCTGAGAGATATTCTTCTAACAATAGCCCTCAGGATCAATCTTCTCCTTAAATTTTGATGTCATATTTCCGAAACAGGGTCCAGATGAAAAAAAACTTATAATATGAAAACAAATAAATTTATACCATTTTTAAAATTGCAACTTATAACTTAATTATAACATATAATGGTTCACGTATTTTCACTTACATATTATTTAATATTGTGATGTATTTTCTTCCATCGGGTCCCTCAACTCCAGGCTGGCGGCCGTCTCCTTTATCCGTATTATTTACCCCTGATATTTCTGTCTATATAGGGTACTAAATGATGAAGGAGTGACAGATAGTGCAGCCTCATCTACCAGTGTAGTAGGTGGAGGGAGTGGAGGGGGTGGAGGTGAATCATTTGTACGTGCTGCAGCACGAGATTCTTCACCTCTACAGTATAAATCTCCGAATCATGGTCTAAAATATGGAGGTCTTCCAGTATCTTGTCTTCCCTTTGGCGCCATATTTTAACCTGAATTAAGAAGAACAAATTTAAGAATAATAACAACAATAATAATAAATCATCAAAGAATCATTATTATAATTATTAAAATAAACATATTAGTAATAAATT
>JANZXR010000006.1:7414700-7427705 GCA_027575705.1 Erythroxylum echinodendron | reverse complement strand
TTATAAAAAGAATTTATACCGACTTTTGAATGATTGAGTGCATTAGCACGCCACCCTCGTGGGGCACGGACTCGGATATCATCAACGATTTCAGGTTTGGGTCTTGCGGGAGTGGGGTGCTACATCACCGCTTGCGGTTACCGCTTTTTTGCGACTGAAAAAATTAGACTGTCGGTACAATTGATGAAACGCACGCCATATGTTCGTGTTAAAATCGATGAATCACCGACGGAATATAGATTCCGTCGGCGATTCAAGTTTTATCGCCTCATCTTCAACCAAACAACGACGTTTGGTTTAGCAAATAGTCGACAGTTACCGATGGAATTTATATTCCGTCGGTATTTAAGTTTCTCAATTAGTTCATCGCCTATGTAACTGCTTCTTTTTGTGACGGAAACCCACCTTCCGTCGGTACAATTAATGAAAAGCTAACCATTTGGTCTGATAAACACGATGATTCACCGACGGAACACCAATTCCGTCGGTAAAGTTAATTAAATAGATACCGACGAAACATATTATGTCGATATATAAAAGGGGCAGAAATACTTTTACCAACGGAATGTTTACTGTCGGTAATTGTACGAAGCTAATTAATTGTGGGAGTCATTCCTGCAATTATTATCGACGGTAGTGTCTAATTCGTCGGTAAATTTCCTACAGAGTTATGTCTGTCGGCATCTATCCGAAGCAATTAAATTGTGGGAACTGTTTCTGTAATTTATTGCGACGCCGTAGGTTGTGTCGTCGCTATATGTCGTCGGAGATTTTGCGCGAAATTCTTTTTCTCCAGTATTGCCGACGGATATATAGTTCCATTGTTATATATAAACAGTATAGTTTATTTATCGACGAACAGTAATTTTCTGTCAGTAAATAGTGTCAGTTTTCTATCCGTAGGAAAATTTCCGCCGCTATTCCATGATTTTCTTGTAGTGCTAGCTTAGGGAGTACGTTCGTAAGAATGAAACTTAAAGGAATTGACAGGGGCCACATAAGCAGTGGGACATGTGGTTTAATTCAAAGCGAAGCGAAGAACCTTACCAGGGTCTCAGTGTAGTCCATGTCACCTCGTCGTCTCTTCGCCTAGTTGTCTTCGTCATTGGTCACCACTAATCTTATTAACCCATTGCAAATCTAATTTTCAACGCGCATCACTGATCGTCCTCCAGACTCCACCTTAACTTTGTGTCCTCTAGGCTTCACATTCGGTCCTCCACTATTCCATCACATTACCCTCCACCATGTGTTGTGTCATATTGTAAAATTCTAATGTTGTGAGCTTCTGCCAGTGATAAAGATAAAGCCAAGATTACATTTTACAAGAAAAATCCGTTGGAAGAGGAACAGTGTGATAATTGATAAATGGATCATGTGATTACTTGTCTTGTGGTCATGTGAGCCTGCGGTGTACAACTTGTGAATTGTAATTATGAAAGTTTGAATTTGGTTCATTCAATAAAATTAACAAAGTTTTGTTTGGAAATTGAAATTGATCGTGTTTCTGTGATGATTGAAATTGGAATTTTGAATTGGATTATGAATTTGAAGTTATTTATTTGTTGTTTGAAATTTTAAATTAGATTATGAATTTGAGGTTGTTCTAGTGTGAAATTTGAGATTGAGATATATTGAAATTTGAATGAAAGGTTAGTCTTTATTATAACTATAGTTATATATTATAAATTGAATTTTATAATCATCAAAATAGATTTAGTTTTATGGTTGAATTATATCATGAGTAATGATACAAATTGAGTTATAGTTGAATTTTATGTCTGCGTTAGATTATTTAATCAACTAACCAATAATCATACAAAATAATTTATAGTTAAGAGTTTATAGTTAAATCACATTATTATATAAAACAAGTTATAATTGGGAGTTTATATTCAAATTACATAGTCACACAAAAAGAGTTATATTTGTAACTTTATGGTTGAATTATATAATTATACAAATTGGATTATACATGTGAGTTTATAGTTGCATTATGTAATAACACAAAATGAGTTATAGTTGTAACTTGTGAGTTTATGATTGAATTATATAATCATACAAAATAGATTATATATAGTTGTGAATTTTTTAAATTATATAATTACACAAAATAGTTTATAGTTTTCACTTTATGTTTGAATTATGTAATCATACAAAATGAGTTATATTAGTGAAAGTGCATCAATCAACGTATATATTGATTTTTGAGTTTAGAAAGAAACATGAATTATTGAGAAACTATTATTGATATTTTTTTACATTTTTTTACACAAATTTATTTTGATATGAAGTTATTAAGTTAATTTTGATATATTTGTTTTTTTTATTTTTATAAATAAACGGAAGAAGTTCAAGTACTCTTGATAATCAATCACTTCAAGAAGGTTAAATAATCTAGCTTGGGCTTATGCTGGATTAGTTCTAGGAATAAAGAACCATACTATTTATTTATATTGTAATGAACATTTAAAAGTAGAGGAATCACCAGATTAAAGAAGCATTTAGTTGAAGTTAAAGGTGATGCGAATCCTTGTAAAAAAGTGAGTAATGATATGCTTGAAGACTTTGCTTGAAGAGTTAAAGCATGAGAAAGATAAAAGGCAAAGATTAAACTAAAAAATTGGTAGTGGAAGTTCTTTTATCGGTGGTCAAGATGATAGGGGGGATGATGAAGGTGATAATATTGTTACCTAACAAGAAGGGAATGTTACACCGGATGTTAGGAAAAAAAGAAGATATATGTCTACTTTTTTTGCATCATGACAACTCCTAGAGCTCAGCCTTCAATCTGCAGTGACTCACATTTTAAAGAAATGACTCATAATGTGGACATTAGCAATGACTACATGGTGACATGATTCAGGTATAACATTCAATGTTTTCCAATCTTATTATTACCAACATATGGTAGATGTTATTGTCTCTTATGGTCCAGGATATTGATTAACCTGATGTTGAAAAATATATGAGAGGCTAGATATTTTTCTATTATTAAGGAGACTCTATAGGAGGAGACCAAGTTCATCTACAATCATGTATAGGTCCTAAATTTAATAAGAAAGGATTTCACAAATGGTAAGATTTTTGTGAATGAAATTGGGCAAAAAATATTGTTCAGTTCGTTCTTGACAACGATTTTGCTTATAAAGCAGTTGGAAGAAGATTGTAAATTAGGTATGATTATTTTCATTAGACTTCTTGTGCTGTACATTACATTGATCTGATGTTCAAAAATATAAGAAATGCTAGATATTTTCCTATTATTGATGAGATTGTACAGAAAGAAAAAAAAGTGATCAAGTTCATTTACAATAGTGCATGAGTCCTAAATTTAATGAGAAAGAATTTTACAAATGGTAAGAATTTATGTCATCTTGCTATTACAATATTTGTAACTAATTTCTTATTACTTTAGTGTTTTATATTGATGAAGAAGGAGTTGAAGAAAATGTTTACAAGTGATAAGTGAGTTGCATCTCAACATGTCAGGTCTAATATTGGATTGAAGGTTTCTATAATTATAATTGAAGATAATGAATTTTGGTCCCAATGTCAATTTGTTATTCGAGTTTATGAACTTTTGGTGAGGGTACTTTATCTGACTAATAATGATGAGAAAGCAATAATGGATTATTTTTATGATGTCATGGAGAGGGCAAAGGAAACAATCAAGGCTAATTTGAAAATTAGGCCTTTTTTGTACATACTTTATCTTGCAGTTATCAATGAGAGATACAAAAGACAACTTTCAACTTTACTCTCTATTATTTGCAGTTGCAACATTTTTTAATCCTAGTGTCTATTTCAGACCAAGTTTTACAAAAGAAAAATAAAGTTAATAGGGGAATGTTATTAACTATTGCAACAATTTTTGCCTATAGGATTATGCAAGGTCTTTTAAGCTCACAAATGGGGATTTATAAGAATGCTTCTAGTGATTTTGGAATGCCTATTGCTATTCGTCAAAAAGATTCAGAAATGGTGTTCTAGTATTGCAAAAGTTTTTAATTCAAATTCTAAGTCAATGAGTGAGTATAATAGGGTATGAAAGAAATTGAAAAACATTTGAGTTCATCCATTCTAAGAAAAGGAATATATTGGAAGAAAAAAAATTGAATGACTTATTTTTTGTTCGATACAATTTAAAACTTTAGGAAAGGTATGTTATTATCGTTATTAAGTTGGATATAATTTATTGTAATTTCTTAATAATTTATTTTCATTTTTACCAGTATTTTTAATAGAATAAGTAGTTTTGTAGATCTAATTTGCTTTGACCATATAGATCTTTTAGTAGATTGGATTTCTAAGGAACTAGGTTTGATATTTAAGAGTGATTTGGAAGATAATCTTCGTTAAGAAAGTATGGACATGCCATTTGTTGCAATAAATTT
This sequence comes from Erythroxylum echinodendron, assembly GCA_027575705.1. Taxonomy (NCBI): domain Eukaryota; kingdom Viridiplantae; phylum Streptophyta; class Magnoliopsida; order Malpighiales; family Erythroxylaceae; genus Erythroxylum; species Erythroxylum echinodendron. Next base: position 7,423,308 of record JANZXR010000006.1, on the reverse strand, counting down.
GAATGATGGTGATGATAAAATTTCTCTCAATGATGAAGATTTTTTTACCAAACAAGAATTGAGGTCAATACGATTTGAGTGAATATTCAGTTGAATAAACTTCTAAGTTTTCATTTCTCTTTTTCCTTTAATTTCACTTATATTTGATGTATATGTTAAATTGTATATATGTAATATAAATATAATCGTAAAAGTTTTTGTTTCATATTTCATTTGTTGTTAGTTGGCACGAACTCTTGTAAATTATAATATATAGAGACTCATGGATATTTATTATTCTTTTTATTTGATATTTTAATGTAATTATTATTTATTATATGATATTAACATTTTAAGTACTTTATATTGTTTTTAATTTTATATTTGTGTAATGATTAAATGATCTTTTTTTATTAATTATAGTTACTTTTTTAAGTAAGTGAAAGGGAATATTAATAGAAATAAATAGATTGCTTTTATTTTAAAATTTCCATTGCTATAATTTTTGGAGATAGGTTGATGTAGAATTAGAAATTATTATTACAACATATTAAAGGACTATTTTGTAGTCTTAACAAAATTAAGGATTATTTGTAAATTTAAAAAATTGTTCGAAATGATTCCAGTATTGATCGAAACTAGTACAATACCATACTAAAACCAAATTCAATACTAATACCGATACGATATTTATAACATTAATCCGACCAAAGTAAAAGAATTGGTGGCCAGTTGGTTTTATTAATGGCATGCCATTGTCTAAATATGATATTCTTGAAATTAAAAAAAGAGATATTCCTTTAAATTAGCAATTAGTTTTTTTTAACTTTTCATCCAAAAATATAACACAAACAAAATATATTTTAATCCAAAAATTCATTAGAAATAATCTTAATTTTTGAATAACAATTAAATACATAAACTATAATTTATTTTAAACATAGCAACACATTATTTTCTATTAAAGAGTTGTGTTCACTCAAAGTACATGGAAAATACTTCATGTAAAGTTACGAAGGAATATATAAGTCAAAATAAATGGCATATTTTCATATGAAGTTTTTAAGAAACATATAACAAGTGATTTTAAAAATAATTAAAGAGCAAAAAATAAGAAAAGGCTTTGAAACCTATTTGAGTTGATGTAGGTTTTCATCTTAAGAGTATCTTCCTTCTACTTCTATTTTCACTACTACAAGAATTAAATACTTGGTTAAATGTAGGGACAAGTCCAATAATTGGTTAAATGTAGGGACAAGTCCAATAAACTTTCCTTTATGTTTCTCGCTTTAGGAATTTCTTAAATTACGTAATATATTTTTAAAAATCTTATTTGTCACATAACTCAAAAGGAATTCTATAATATGGATTATATTTGAAATAAATTCAAAGTTAATATATTATTATTATTATTGTCTAAAATTTAAGTTTATGTTGATAAATTTAATAAAATTGATTATAAAAATATTTTTTCTTATAATAAAATATGATCTGTTAAAGCTATCAGTGATAATCTAATCTACAGCACCTTTTGCCATATGGCCGCAAGTCAATCATCGCAACATATTCCAAGTTGCCATGTTAATCGATGACACTCATGAAAAATCCTCATATAATTCATGTTCATGTTACTTAATGGTAGAATATAATTAAACAGATTCCAGATTTACAAATTGGTAAATGTTTTAGAAATTATGCGATATTGGTAAATGTTTTATCCATGAATTAAAGGGAAGTTACTCATTCTCTTGATTATGTGCACAATTTTATTATGACTCTCTAATATAACAAATGTTTTATTATAATTAAAAAGGGAGATTGTTTAACTAAGGAAGGTTTCAATCGATATTTGGATGATAATAAAAGATAAGTACTACCGATAAGTTTATTATTGTAGTGAGAGGCAATACAAGAACAAGATATAGCTATAATTTAAGAAGATATTTTATGAATATGATAAAGTAAAGTTACAGTTTGCAACCTTCCAATTGAAGATTAAGTTATAAATAAAAGAAGATCAAGGCACATAAAGGTCATTCTATATTTTTTAATGTTAATTGTAATCTTATTTTGTTATTTTGAACAATATAGGCTAGAAGTTGACCAATGTAGATTAAATATATAACTGGGGTATTTTTTGAAACGTTAATCGACTAATATGGTGATATAATCAACTAATATCCCTCTAAAAGGCACATTGGTTAACGCATTTTATGTATTGAATGCATATTGGCATACCAACATACCGAGTGATCAACCAGTATGCTGGAACTGGTCATTTTGAGTTATAAGCTTTTATTATGGTGTTGTATATTTTATTTGGATGTGTTCCAAGTAGCATTAAAATTCCTCTTCACTATGAAGGAAAATAATAAAAGGGTTCTTTTTTATTGAAAAATATTTTACAAATGTTATTCTTTGCCTTAAAGGAAGATTTATAATGGAATTCCAATAATGTTCTAGGAGTAGATACATGTTAAGTGTTGTTTACCGAACTACTATAAATCAATTTATTTTTCTCTTCCCTTACACTTTTTACATTATTGCTTAAGTGTTTTATCGAAATTCATTATCATATATCTCATTTTATTCTTGAATAAATTATATTCACTAACATACTAAGTAATATTTCGTTTAAAATTTATTAACACCCATTTCACTACCCCTCTTAGCAGCCATTAAGGACTAAAAACTTTGTTAACCTATTTTGGAAAGGTTTGATATCATTCTATTAATAATTGTAGACCTATTAAAAATATTTCTAACATGTTTAAGATCCAAAATTGTTGCCTAAAGACAAATCTAAATAGATTCTATAATCCAATTCCAATTATTTGTGATCTCTTAATTTCTTTTAATTTTCTTTGTTATTAGATTCTTATTTATCCTTGCCTCCATCAAATTTGAGATTAATTGAATACTGTGATTTATTTCTTAGACTATTTTAGTTAGTTTAACAAAGAATCAAAATGAAAATGAGTGGTAAGAGGTAAGAATGTGAGAACAACATTAGTAGATAAAATTCAAAATTTTATAATGAAATACGAATGAAATGAGTGACATTAAATATAAGAAATACATGGGAGAGTATTGTGATGTTATTACTAACGTTCTTCAAAGGATATATGCAACAACTTCTTGACCATATAAATATAATGTTTAGTGATATTAGAGATCAATTAGGGGTACAAGATAGTATTATAGTCAATTAGCAAAAGAGGCGATCACCACAAATTCTTAATGTATATTGATAATAAAAGTGACTTATTCAAGATGATTTTGATGATGATGTAGAGTGATATCATGTGCTTGATGATAACTAACAACCAATAAATAATATAGGTAGATTTGCTTATTGAGGTGATTGGCAAGATAGAGGTTATGAAAGGTAAATTAGGTGGGATGGTAACCTTGGGAATAATAAAATGAAGATTTATTCATTTAAAAGGAGGTATGCCCTTGAGGAATATTTAAAGTGGGAAAAGAAGATCCAAATCATTTTTATTACCACCATTAGACTAAAGATTAAAAAAAAGTAAAACCCATTGATATTGAGTTTATTGATCATGCTATTATTTTGTGGAATCAACTTGTGGGTAAATGGGTGAAGAATTCATCAGAGGACTACTAATAATTAGGAGGATATAAAGGCAATCAAAAAGAGGCATTTTATCCTTAGCCACTACTATATGGATTTGTTATTATAACACCTCAATCAAAGGTCAAACATTGTTAAGGAGTTTCAAAAAGAGAGGAAGATGTTATGATTTGAACTAATTTAAGAGAGTATCAAGAAGCCATTATGTTATATTTTTAAATAGTTCAAATCAAAATATTATTGATGTGATAGATTTATAACATTATTAATTAGAATTTATGGTTCATATATCCATAAAAGTATAAAGGAAACTAAAAAGAAAGGAAATCTGTTCTTAAAAGAATTATATCTCATCCTCATGGAAATCAAGTTAGAAAAAGGATGACAAAGATGCTCTAAAGCTAAAGTCGAACTACTTAAAGAAGGAGGGAAAGTTCCTAGCAAAGTGGAAGGTAAATATGAAACCCAAACCCATAACCATAATAATAAGTTCTTTTGATATTTGGGGATAAGGAAGATAGCTTCATAATGTCTAAATAAAAAGGTAATGATCATAAAAGATGATAGGGAGATTGAGACTAAAGGAGAGAGTGATAAGGATTTCATACTATCATGAGAAAAATGTGAAGATGGTGGTGTTGAGTATTCAATGGATAAGGAGGTGCTTATAATTAGGCATGCTTAAAATATTTAAGTCAAAGAAAATACCGTTAATGAGTTATTGGAGAATAAAAATGACACATTAATAATAAGGTATATAATATGATTATTGATGGAGGTATTTACACAAACGTATCTAACATTACTTTGATTATAAATTTGGGTTTACCTACCAAAAAATGTCCTTAGCCAATATAAGATTCAATGGCTAAATGAATATGGTAAAGTGACGGCCAATCAACAAGTGTTAATTTTACTCTTAATTAGAAGATAATGTGATGAGGTGTTGTATGATGCAGTGCCTATGCATATTGGCTATGTTCTCTTAGTAAGACCTTCAGGAATTTGATATAAGGTCCATAAAAGATAGGTTTATAAATATATGTTCTTTTATTGAAAACAATTAACATATTACTCTTATGCCATTGACACCTAAACAAGTGTATAAAGATTACCTCAAGTTAAAAGGAAAGAGTCATGGAAAGAAGAGTGAGATTAAAAAATAAGGATGAGTGAAAAAAAAAGAGATAAGTAGGAAAACAAATTAAGAGAAAAGGGAAAGAGAATGTTGAGAGAAGAGAAAACAAGTGTGTTGAGAGAAACAAGTGAGCGTTTATGCTAGAGAAAGTGAGATCAAAGAGCTTTTTATTTGAACCAGCCTATAATTATAATTTTACACAAAGAGGCTAGTTTTAGTACTAATAATCTTGATTGTTTTCTTGTGTAGTATTTTTTATTTCTTTGTTTCAATTTTTAAGATATATTCTTAGAAGATGTTCCTAGTGTTTTACCAGCAATTAGGAAAATTGAACATTAAATTGATTTCATACCTAACATTACCATTTTAAAGTGACCAACCTATAAAAGTAATTTGGAGGAGAGTAAAGAACTTTACGACAAGTTAAGGAGCTTTTATTGAAATGGTATAGTAAAAAGAGCATGAGTCCATATGTTATTTTGGTTATAGTTATTCCCAATAAGGATTGGTAGAAGAGAACATGTATTGGTTGTTAAGCTATTAATAAAATAATGATAAAATATTAGCGTCTATTTGTAGATTAGACAATATGATAAATGCTAATATAACCTATCAATTCTCCCAATATGACTAATGTGCTAGCACTCTCTCAAAGAACTCCTAGAAACATACAATTTATTTTTCTTAAAAATTGTCATACTAATTGCATTAAATGTAGAAAACCTTCTTCAGTTTACGAGATCATTGCTGACATGCGACCCCCGACTGAGCACAGGGGGAGGATGAACTTGTTTGGGGGCCGGGACCGTCTGGGAAGTTTACAGTGGCCACAGCCTATGAATTAATTGTCAACTTGGACCCCACGCTGTGGAATCCCATCTGGATAGCGGTTGGGAAATGGGCAGGCCCCCAACGCATTCGCAGCTTCCTATGGCTTCTGGCACAAAGGAAATTGCTGACTAATCAACAGCGATTTGTTAGACATCTCACTACAGATAACAGTTGTTACCACTGTAGACAGGCCGAGACCTCACTGCATGCACTACGGGAATGTCCCCGCGTGGTTGCGGATTAGCGCACTTTTAACCCCGAGGCAATAGTGGCTGATTTTTTTCTACAGGATGAGGACAGGTGGATGGGATCAAATATTACTCAACATCGAGACACTGGTATCGATGTCTAGGCCACTGTTTATGGTGTCGCTTGTTGGTTTCTTAGGCAATGGCGGAATCAAAGCATATTTAAAGTAGAGTTTGTCTGGCCCGGGGCAAGATATCGCATTGTTTTAGATTATGTTCACTAGATAGGGAAAGCTCAGGAAGTGACCGGCCGAGTAATACCGCTATTGGGTTTGCCTTTAGGGCATGCAGTGAATTGGCAACCCGCAAGACAGGTGGATCAAATTAAATACCGATGGCGCTGTGCACCTTGGGACTGGGCGGGGTACAGCTGGGGGGTTACTCAGGGATGCCGCTGGGGAATGGTGTGGTGGGTTTGTCACTCATATAGGCTGTTGTTCGTCATTAACTGCCGAGCTTACAGGGGTGCAGGATGGCCTCCGCCTGGCTTGGAACTTGGGCATCCGACAACTCATCATCTTGTCAGACTCGCCAGAGGTTATCAATATTCTTTCTTCTTCGAATGATTGTGTGACCGAGGTTACCTTCTTGGTGCAGGTTATTCGGGAGATGTTAGGTCACAATTGGGTCATTTGTCTTCAGCATGTGTATCGAGAAGGGAATCAGAGCGCTGACCAACTGGCCTCCATGGTAGCATTCGCCAATCCTGGTCTGCATGTCCTGTCTGACATTCCGCCTGCTCTAATACCATGGGTTCGACGAGACAATCAAAGAGTGTCCTCTAGGAAAGGGGAGCATTAGTGTTTTTTAGATCCTTTGTTTCCTTTCCTTTGTATACAAAAAAAATGTAGAAATCCTAATCTAAATGGTATGTACACTCTTTTTCAGTTCCTAGTGAACCTTAGGTTGATATTTATGTGAATTTTGTTTTGATTTTACTTAGTCCAAAAGCAGTAAAGATTCTATCCAAGTTGTTGGTGATATGTTTAAAACTATTAACGCAACAAATATTATTGATTTGTTCTTTAAGGAGATAATCTTACTTTATGATATTCCTAGGAGTATTATGTTTAATAGAGATATTAAGTTCTTTGCTAATTTTGGAAGGTTTTGTGTGAAAGTTAAAAACCAAATTGTTGATTTAAACTACTTATCACCCTCAAATGAATGATCAAACTGTGGTAGTAAATAAGATTTTTACTACTTTATTATGTATTATCATTAAATTTTGAAAATTTGAGAAGATTGTTTGTCGTTCATTAAATTTGAATATAATAGTTATTTATATTATTATTGGTTATTTATCTTTTGATATTGTTTATGATTTTAATCCATTTATTCTATTGGATAAGAGGAGTAGCTTAGATGGTAAAAAGAAAGTTAACATGGTAAAATAACTACATTAAAATGTTCAATGACAAATTGAAAGGAAAAATGAGGAATATACATCCAAAGCTAATTAAGGGAGAAGGAAACTTATCTTTTACCGGACGATTAAGTATGGGTGCACATGAGAAAGGAGAGATTTTTAAATCAAAGAATATCTAAATTATAACTAAGAGGAGACTATTCATTTCAAGTTATTAAATAATTTAATGATAATACTTATAAATTAGATTTTCTAATATGACACAACTTTTAATATTTCTAATTTAACTCCGTTTGATGTAGGAGATGATTCAAAGACGAATCTTTTCAGTGAAGGAGGAAATGGCGTAAATCAAGTGGCCTTTGATCATTTGAGTTTGCCATATAGACCAATTACGTGAACAAAAAATAAAAAGGTTTCAATATGTACTTAAGATGGTCAGAGAAGTGATTATACATATGGAATTAAGACAAATTAAAGAACAAGCACCAAGTTAAGGTTTTAGAAGACTTATATATGAACATGACCTTTAACATCATCGTACATAAGTTCTTATAACTTGTTAGACAACTCATTAGAGAGACATGGTCATTAACATAAATATAGTCTAAACTGTGTCCATCTTTAAAAGTTACAATAGATTTATGGTCTCTATCCATTGGCATAGCTAAGAACATACACTAATTTGTAATTACAATAGATTTATGGTCTCCAACTACTGGCATAGCCAAGACCATATACTAATTTGCAAAGTTATAATGAGATTCACAATCTCCTACCATAAGCATATTCCAAAATATACCCAAATTTTTAGAGGTATAGAAAGGTCTACGATTTTTAGATATGGGCATGATCCAATCCATTCCCTATGGCGTTAAAATATTCATAGTTAAAATGACTTAACCCACAGTCGTGAACCAAATTGTGCCCAATCAAAAGCCTAACTTTTACTTAAGTTTAAAATAATTTTATACTTTAGTATTTAAGATTCTTTCTTTTCAGTTAGAGACATTATAAATCATTAATACAATAGCGAGATTTTTCTTTTTGATTCTTCAAAAAACTTTTCAAACTTTCAAGTTATTTACTTGTAATGTTCAAATCATCTTATAATTTTGGATCTAGTTCTTCATAAGATTCTTTTTATACCTTTAGTTTATGATTCCATATAATCGTTGGGTCAATATTCTATCCTTAATCTAGGTTTACCTTCCTTGGAGATTAATTATGAATCAAGTTTTTTGAATTTCAAGGTTTCGTCCTTAATACGTATGCAAAAATTTACAAATGAAATAATGTCTTTTGACCCTTTTCATTGTAACACCCCATTACCCTAGGGTACGCACCGGGACGCCCGTAGGTCATTCTGATACATATCCTAAGATAAGGGAGCGCTACGTGCGATCACTACAATACTCCACATGGCATCATATCAATTGAATAAT
>JANZXR010000006.1:7392538-7411195 GCA_027575705.1 Erythroxylum echinodendron | reverse complement strand
TAAAAATATTGTGGTTTACAATTAATGTTCTATTATTCAATTTGATGTGATGCCATGTGGAGTAACTGTAGTGATTGTACGTAGCACTCCCTTATCATAGAATATGTATCGGAATGACCTACGGGCGTCCCAGTGCGTACCCTACTGTAAGGGGGTGTTACATTTTAGGTACTAAATCTAGCGACCTATTCACTCCATCCTCTACAAATTTAGCTATAGAGGAAAAGCTATTGCAAGAAAGTGTGAAAAACCCTACAGTTGAGGGAACAAGTCTTACCGTTTCAATTGGTGAGTTTGAACGTGCAAGGACCCTTCTGAGGAATCTAGACATCGGGGACTCATTTACCTTTACCGACTCACATGTTACTTGGAATCCAAAAAAATAAATATATCATTGTCAGTTAACTAGTCAATCAACTGAACTCAGCTTTAAAGTTTATTTATTTTTGTATCTGTAATAATTTGTTAAACAACATATCTACACTTAGAGGTCAACTTACGACCTATTGACTGTGGACTGTTATTATTCTAGTTCTATAACTATATGATTTGGGTAACTTCAAGAAAAAACTTCATACTATATTGTTCTATAACTGTATTTTTCTGCTATATCATATTATTATATTCATAAAATTAATTAACTTTTTTATAATTTATTTTGCCAATTTTGTAAATACTAATGATAAATTAATTAATTTTAAGTGTTAAAATACTTAAAATTATGTTGACTTTTTTTAATATTATGTTCTAAACATTCAAATAAAATCTCGAATAAAACATATCTTAATTAACTATGATAGATTATAAAAATGTTAGGTTTAAAATTTTTGCAAATGTAAATCATTTAGCGATGATTCATAAAATCCTCACCAATTACAAACTTTCAACGATCTTTTACGTAATTCGTCATTTTATATTGGACATTTTGCAACGATTACAAAAATATCGTTGCTGAATACTGGACATTTAGTGACGCGTAGAAAAATTGTCGTAGAATACTAAAGTTTTTACGACTAAATAGAATTTTAGTTGCCAAATATGAACTTTTAGTGACGCTAATACATATCTTCACCAAAAGTGCAACATATTTAGTGACGATTGACATAATTCGTCGCAAAAGAAAGTATTTGGCGATGAATAGCGTTAAACATCACCAAATATTAAGCATTTTGTGACTATTAATTATATTTATCGCTAAATATTTTCTTTCAGTGACGCTTTATTTTATGTTAGTGACAACTAATTTTTTTCGTCGTACTATGTTCCATTTTTGTGACGAAAATAGTTTAGTCGTCAAAGAGCCTGTTTGTTGTAGTGCTAATTACTTTAGAGTAATGAATCATATCTTTATCACACAACTACCTCTACATACAATGAATACCGATTGACCAAATTATAATTAAATAAGTCATAAATAGTATCAAAACATAGCAATCCATATATATGATAACTTTAATGACCTTAAGTCACATTATCACTTATGCAATCATCACAATGAGAATTTCATAAACATACAAGTAATGTTCCAAATGGATTTCTCATATTGAGTATGTTCAGTGAATTTGTTCTCTAATACGCACTCACATGTTTGTTTAAGTATCTCTATACTTCGGTCTATGAGATTGACTAATTCCTTCATAAGGAAAAACAAAGCGTGTGCTAGTCTTTTTACGTTCTATTAGTGCCCAGTCTTAATAGAACAATGACTAAGACCATTTGGGGATAATGCATAAATGCAATACGAATCTCATAATTATAATTTCATTTGTAGTGTATAATTATCCCATGGACTTTATCATATACATCTAAACATGTATGAAATAAATAACTTCTTTAAATAATTATCACTAAACTACAACTAAACTGATTGAGTGTAGGGCATAAATTAACAATCTCCCAATTATACTGAGCCAATAATTTAAGTATTCTATACCATATCACCATATGAAGATTATACTACTGTTGGGTCATTGTCTTAATGAGAGAATTTTACAAGATTCTTTATAATTAGCACTCATTTAAATTTAACAACTTTCATCTTAATTATCATCATAATTAAGAAAAATTGCCTAAATGCATACTTGAATCTTTGACGAGACCTTAGCTCCTTTTACTTGCCTAATGGCTTTAATATTCTATAGTACATTAATGTCTTGAACAATACAATGAACTATATCAAGTTCACTAACGAACTTATTGAACCAAATAATAGTTTCTACTAAAAGAAAAATGTATTATGGCTTAATTGACAACCACTGCTACATTGTAACCTTTCCAATCTTGAATGTTATTATTCTAAGTAAATAAATCTTAATTAGGATTTACTTCTAAAGTTATATACTTATCATCTTGAACTCAAATATCAACTCATACATAGAGTAATAGATATCTTTAATACTTCGCAAGTATCTGATATCTCAAATACTAAACATCTTTAGTACATTATCTATGTACTTGGACTTAGAATAGGTAAACAACATCTAAGCTTTCTCTATAAATCTAATTACCAAAATTAAGTTGTTACCTTTTCTTATTCAATAAGAGTTGTTCTTCGCTAACTACATTTTCAATAATTAAAAGTTAGAATTGTTGTTCTCTACGAGCAATATGTCTCCACATCCTCCCATTATAGAGGACAACTATACTCTCATTGACCTTCTTGTAGACATGACACAATCATTTCTAAAATAAACTCTTCGAATTCATCATAAAAGTGAATCTTTCAACATCTTATAGCCTCCAACTATACATCAAATGTATCATCAAAGGCACTAGTTGCAGTTGGATGTATTTTTATGAGATTTGAACTTTTCAAATTTCATCTTACTCCCACTACTTATCCTAAGAACCATTCTCCCATAAGTATACATTGAAACAAACAATTTGTTCAATAGTTTTGTAAGATTATATCTAACCTTTGGACATCTCATAACCTTTCATTACCCAATTTAGTTATAAACTTAATGGATAATACATGCTTCAGCTAAGCATCACATCTTTAAATCCTTAACTTTAACTCTTTCAAATACTTAGCATTTCATATCTAATATGAAATCTTGCTAATTGATTCAATTGGAACCATTGAAGGTAAGTCATTGAACTAGGCATAGCTATAAAAGAAATAATATTGCATCATATATCTCATATTGTATTTTCCTCCTTATATAGATCCATACTCTTATGAATTTAGTTATGAAGGTATTCGATAGAGAATCTCATTCCCTATAGATAACCAAGAATTTAAAACTCATCACAACAATCTCACCGAAGTGCTTTAACATTCTCAATGTTAATTTGTACTTAGATTTAAACAATTTGAGCTTTAAAATTTTTTTTAAATCATTATTTCTTAATACATATAACTATATCACATAAGTCACTAGTAACTTAATGAAAGATAAGTATATCCTTTTATGAATTGTTATTCCATCCAAAACATTATATATATAAATTTAACAATTCAATACCATCATCATCCTTTCACCAAAGGTTGATTTGTTATTCTTCAACTTGACAAGTTTCACAAGTTTCTTACAATTCATAATCAAAAAGATATACATATCCTTGTATGTAACTTTAAGATTCTTGTCATGTTGATTTAATCAATATGGCATAAAAGGATAGTCTCAGTTATCTAGCTTTTATTCTTGTCATTTATGTTAAGCATAAGTCTCCTTTGATCAATCACATACAAAATATTTGTTTGAAATTGGATCGACTACTTTTACTTAACAATCTATTTCTTATTATGCTTTGAATATTATAATAATGTTGAATCTAAATTCAGTATCAAATACTCATAAACATGAATTGGAAATACATATGATCTCTATCATATCTTATATAGGCAAGAAAATTCATGATCTCTTTTTTCTTCTTATGATAACTATTATCATACTATAGCAAATGCCTTTAATTTATGTCCATCTTTTTAGTAGGCCAAATTAAGTAGAATAATTCGAACAAGGTACTATGTCTTTCAACTTTACTTTATGCAACCTTTTGTATCTTACTATCATGGTGTTAAGATACATTTTACATGTTGCCATCAAAGTTTATGAGACACTAGTCAACTCAAAATGTTAATAAATTTTGTCATCCATATGATTTTGACATATCTCTAAAACTTTATCACAAAATCCTCAACAAGGATTATAGCAAAATTACATAATGGGCATTCAATTTTCTTTTTTAACTTTGAGAACTTTTCTCAAATATATTCTACGTCCAAAAAGTTGGGTTCACTAACTTAGTATCAACTATATTAAACAAGGTATATTCTACTTAGAACAAAATATAAATGTAAGAAAAGCAAATAATTAATTATATGTCATGACTACTAAATAAAATTAGGACTTTAATTATGCATTTAGTTACTCTAACTATTTTATTTGAAATAATAGTCCTCACAACTATTCGGAAAGATTACTCTAATCTTTCTAGCGGACTAGGATTCTATTCAAATATAGTTGATCTTAAGTTTGCTTAACAAAACAACTAAACTTAAATTAGGTAGATAATAACTTTATCAATCACATCTCATGTGACTCCTAGATCCGTTAAGTGATAACTTTTGCTAAAACATATCTTATATGTCATTCCTAACCTTGCCTCTAAATTCATATGATCATGAGTTTGTCCATCCAAATCACACAAATTTAGTTAAGTAGAACCTAATGTTATAAGACTAAACATGTTTAGGTTAAAGTGGCCTTAAGTTTACTCGATAAGTCTAATAATAAATAGAACTCTGCTTTATTCTTATAGCAATAGAAGGCAACAATCACGTCATCGTGTACTTAATATTGTAATGAGGGATTTAATTTTGTTCGTCTCATCAAACAAAAAATTGTATGTAAAATATCACACGTATAAAACATATAATTTAACATCCATCTTATACATATATCAACCATATAAGTAAAGTATGCAACTTCTGCACTCATAATCAAATTGTATGCATAAAACATCAAGTTTTGTTTGATTATAGTTATTAATCTTCATAATCTAAAATAATATTTCTAACTCCTTGTAAAATTAAATTAGATTAAATATATTGATTCCTAAATAAACTAAATTCCTATTCCAAATAAAAATTTAATTTGATTTGAAAACAATTTTCAGATCTAGTTAAAAACTATTTCCAATTATCTTGATTCCTTTAAGAAAATTTAATTGAAAATAATTTTCAATAAATTATTCTTTTTTTAAAGGAAATAAATTATTCTTTTTACTTACTATAATTTAGAAAAAAAACTCCATTTTCAAAACTATATAATTGACATATTCTGATCTAATTAGAAAATTATTTCTATTCTAATTAGAAATTACTATTTCTAATCTCATTAGAAATTACATTTTCTTAATTAGAAAACTATTTTCTAATATTAAAAGGAAACTACTTTCAAAATTAAATAAAACACTTCTAAATTTAATTTAAAAAGTGATTTATATTATTTATTTAGAGTTTGATTTCTTAATTAATTAGAAAATCTTTCTTTAATAAATTAGAAACTATTTTCAAAAATATTAAAAAAATCTCATTTCTTAATTAATAAATGAAAACACTTTTCAAATTTTAACCAAAAAAAATACTTTTTCTATAAATCAAGAAACAATTTCTAAATAAATTGAATAATAATTCTCTAAACAAATAAAATTATAAGTTTAATTTATCTCAATCAAATTGAAATAAATAAATTTAATTAAAAAATATTTTTTAATTATTTAAAAAATACTTTTTATAATTTTAAGAAGTCTAATTAATTAATTTAAAACTATTAAAACAAAATAAAAAATGTGGGAGACTGACTGGCGCGTCGCATGCACCATAGTCATCTCCACCAGATACAGGCGCCTGTATTAAATTTTAGGTTTTCTTACCGCCATCGCCCTCTATCTTTCTGGTTTTATTCCGATGCCTCCTTCCAGTCGCGCCACAATGTTTTATGGATCTCTGGTAAGTCGCCATCGTACTGTTCCACCAGGCGTGTTTCTTTCATGGGTGTTTTAATGCCCTAACTAGTGGCTTCGTCACAGGTTTCAAGCCTCCACCAGCAATGACCGTCTCTGGTGGGTGACTCTCCAATGGCGATTTGCTAGTGGTTCCATCGCTGGAGCCACGCCATCTGATGGAGTAAACAAGGAGACAACGAGGGTTTTCCTTCTCCAAGGCATAGAAAATCATCACAACCCCCAACTTCACCACAAAATCAGACCGGCCATGTGCAGAAACTTCCACATTCAAAAACATGCGAACTTTTGTATTTCCAGAAACAAAAACAAAACATCTAATGTGATTTTTGTTTTAGGGTTTCCAAAACCAAACAATTTCAACGCAAAAAACATTCTCAGCAGATGCAATAAACATGGCTTATTCCTAAGTCGATTTCTAGGAACAGAATAATCAGAGGTGTGCATATTGAATTTCCAGAATTCACAAATTCCAGAATACACACAACTTGTTCTAGACAAAATTTTCATTTGTTTATTTAAATCAGTAACAATCTAGCAAATTTATTCAAATTATAGAATTAAAATTTACTCTGATATTAGCTCCTGACTACAGCGTAATAATTATGAAAAAAATTTTTGTAATTTTTGATTTCTCGAAAACCAATGTCCCTTTAATTTTATAAAATTATTAACACATATATTATAATAAAGCATGAATCGTGATTTGTACATTATTCTGAAGCTTGATCCTTATCTTGTTGTATCCCTTAAACGAAACTGATCCGTCTTAATCACCGTAGCCACACAAATGTTTGTCCTCTAACAATATCTACAGAATAAGTTGAAAGAACTTTGTAATTCTTACAGAGAGGTTTAAGCAAGAAGTGCTAGCTCCATAGAGCTTAAGCCTATTTATAATAGGTTTTGAACGTTTCAGTAATGTAATTGAAATTAAATCCTAATTTTAATTAAACTTTAATTAGAACTACAAATAATTCTAATTGAATACCAATTATGCCTAAATAAGATTCAATATCTCATATTGATTCTTATTTACTAAATATCCCATATTTAATTATAATGTTTCCCAAACTTTACAATAAAGTCTAATTTGATTAAAATATCTTTGCTCTCTTCAACTCATTCTATATGTGAAACCCATTAGGTTCCTAAATATGTTAGCAATGATTATAAATTATAGTTATAATTCAAAATTAGAATTAGATCAATTAAATTTTCTTTTAATTTATCTTTAATTCTCTAACAATTTATAATCATAGATTAAGATTGGCATCTAGCAACGCATCATGACAACTCAAATATTTAGGAATGCCAAAGTGACTTTGACTAACCTTTCTGTGCATGATTTTTTCATATAATTCAACTCTTTTATCTACAATGTTCTGATTAGACATAGAGTATGAAATTAATATCTATTATATTTTTAAGTTTAATCATATTCGTTCTCTATCATTAGTTATCGATTCAATTAATGACATTTGTAACTATTTACAAAGTATCATTCTACTTTAGCCAAGGATTTCTCAAATCAATACTAATCGATAATAATGGAACATTATCCCTATTTACTTTGGGGTTTTGAATCTGATCTTGATCATACAACTACCTTCATATAGTTCATGCTACATCTAATGATTACCGATTAACCGACATACGATTAAATAAGTCATAAGTAGTATTAAAACATAGCAATGCCTGTACAAGATAACTTTGGTGACTTCAAGTCAAAGGATCATTTATACAATCATCACAATGATAATTCCATAGATATATAAGTGATGTTTCAAATGGATTTCTCATATCGAGTTTGTTTAGTGAATTTATTCTCTAACAAGCACCCACACGTTTATTTAAGTATCTCTACACTTTCTTCTATGAGATCGACTACTTCTTTCATAAGGAAAAACAAAACATGTGCTAGTCTTTTTACGTTCTATTAGTGTCCAGTCTTAATAGAACAGTAACTAGGAACATTTAGGGATAATACATAAATGTAATATGAATCTTATAATTATGATATGATTATAATTTCAATTGCAATGTATAATTATCCTATGGACTTTATCATATACGTCTAAACATGTATAAAATAAATAATGTTTTTAAATAATTGTCACTAAGCTACAACCAAATCGATTAATTGTAGGACAGAAACTAACAAATCCATCATCTTCTTAAATTGTATTGTGTGTTTGTATTCATTTATCATTTCATTATATTGATCCTCTTGAATTTTGGCAATAAAAGCTCCAACCATAGGCTTATAGTGAAAGGGTTGTTGGTGTTGTTTCAAAAATTGGAACATTTCTCTCTCCTTGTTTTTTTGTGTCCCATATTGAAAAAAATAAGGGACTTTCCACTTAGTTTATATAATACAGTGTTTTATAAGAAATTGAATTAAGTCTCTTAAAGAGTATATGGATACCACGCACGTGTGCATGCCTCCCATCCCAACGAGGTATGGCGCATGTGACATAAACTTTATAGGGCCCACTTAGTTTAATGTTTATTTTCAGTACATTTGTAATGCTTGTTTTAGTTACTAAACTTTATTATTTTGACCTAATATAATCCCTCTTCTCCTGAAATCCCTCTGGATTCCCTATTATTCTTACTCATACTTATGACTGTTGTCGAATAACGTTCTCTTTGTTTTCCTATATATCCAGCCCCTATGTATAGTGCAAAACACACATAGAAGTTATATCTCTTATCGTCTCCATTTTTTATTTGTTTTCTAATAATCGAAGACAGTTCCTACTCCACCCTTTGGAGTGTACTGAAGTTGGTGAAGAAGGCGTTAACCTTAGGGTCAGATCCCGTTGTCCTACTATATAGTAAACGGGGATTTTTAACTTAGGGTAGTGGTTTTCACGACGCCTTGCATTCAGATAAGTTGTTTCAATTTTATTGCTATTTTGCTAACAATCTAAGTTTGAAAACTGTTTCATTCTTGGTGCTGTTTGTTCATTTGGGTATAAGTCATCTCTATTTCTACATTCAATAAGTCGTCTGTGAATGAAACTAATGTATTTGTGCAAATCAATTCCAATACAGCTTCACTACTGTTCCCTATATATGTTCTGCCCCTCTCACCATAGCCTAAAAAATTATGTCTGACCTTACTATATTAGAGCCTCTAAATGAGAGAAACTTTAAAAGATGGTTTGATAAAATTCTGTTTTACTTTCAGCAATTTGAAGTTGATTATGTGATGCTTCAAGATATTCCTAGTGATAATACTGACCCTAAGACAATTAAGGATAACCATACTACTAGAGTATTGCTCAACTATATAATCAACCTGTTATTTGATATCTATTGCAAGTATAAAATTGCCAAGGAAATTTAGGATGCCTTAGAAGTTAAATATAGGACTAATGATGATGATACAAACAAATATGTTGTTGCTAGCTGGTTAAAGTTTGCTGTTGTTGATGATAAACCTGTTATAAACCAATTACGTGAGTATGAAAACCTAGTTGCTAAAATCCTTATTGAGGGTATGAACATGTATAAACTATTTCAAGCTAATGCCCTTATTTAAAAAATGTTTCCCTCATGGAATGAGTATAAAAACTAATTGAGGCATAAGAAGAAGGACATGAAGCTAAGGAATTGATAGGACACATAAGATTGAGGATGCCAACGGTACACAAGACAAGGCCAAATCACTCACCCCTACCCTTGCTGTTAAGGCTAATGTTATTAAACATAAAAATGTAGGTAGTTCCAATAAGAATGGTGGACAAAACAAATCTTTCACCAATAACAAGTATGGTTAGTTCAAGCGCAAAAGGATTGTGGTGACTGTTGGTGGTGCCATAAGCCAGACCATCCTGTTGCTCTTTGTCAAGCTAGAATCAACCATAAGAGGAAGGATCAAGGACAGAAACCACAATAGTTTGATAAAGGAAACCAAAAGGGTTACCAATGGGGCAACCAAAAAAGTTTTGGTAAGCCTCAAGTTAATGTGGCCGAAGCTGTTGGTGGTAATAACGAGGAGATCATTACTACTATGGTGTCTGAATTCAACCTTGCTAGAAACTTGGTTAAATGGATTGTTAACAAAGGAGCCACACACCACATCTACACCAACAAGGACCTATTCAAAGAGTTGAATGATGTTACCTATGATGAGTTCATGTAGATGGGAAACTCTAGCAAAGTTCCTGTCCAAGGAGTTAGGAAGGTCAATCTCAAATTCACTTTTGGAAAAGTTTTGGCTTTAGAAAATGTTTTGTTTGTTCCTGATGTTCATAGAAACTTGATTTTTGGTGCCTTACTTATCAAGGTTGATATTAAACTTACTTTTGATTATGATAAGCTAGATTTGATTAGGAATGGGAACCTTATTAGTAAGGGCTTTTGTAATGAGGGCTTATTTACACTTGATGTTGAAATGAATGCTTCTACTTCTTCTGCTTATATTGTGAAGTCTCTAGACTTATGGCACTTTAGACTTAGGCATATGAATATCAGTTTAATTAAAAGGATGTAAACCTTAAACTTATTGCCTAACCAGATCAAAAATGAAATGGAAAAATGTCAAATTTGTATTGATGCTACCAAGAAACCTTTTAAGTCAGTGATCGAGAGAGAGCCACAATTGTTGGATTTAGTGCACATAGATTTTGGTGATTTTAAGAATTGTGTGAGTAAAGGAGGCATAAGATATTATATTACTTTTATATATGATTGTTCTCAATTTGCAAAGGTTTGTTTATAGAAAAATAAAAGTGATACAGAGGAAGTGTTTACAAAATACAAAGCTGAGATTAAAAACCAATTACAAAGGAGAATTAAAAGATTAAGGTTTGATCGAGGTGGTTATATAGTAGTGATTTCTTTATTGATTATTGTGGAAAAGTTATGATTATTGAACAAAATGGAATAACCGAGAGGAAAATCAAACAATTAAGGATATGATGAACGCAATATTGATTTCCTTGGGTTTACTTGACTTTATGTGGCAGGAAGCTATTCTTTTAGCTTGTTATGCTCTAAACAAAGTCCCTCATAATAAACTAGATTGAACCCCTTACAAAATTTAGAAAGGTTATCCACCTAACTTGAGTTTTTTGAATGTGTGGGGATGTCTTACTAAGGTTTCTCTATCTAAACATAAGAGGAAGAAAATTGGGCCTAAGACTATTGGTTTTATTTTTGTGGAATATGCCTCTAATAACAATACACATAGATTTATGGTTAAAGAAGAAGGATCCAGTACTTATGGACCAATTTTAGAGTCGAGAGATGCATTGTTCTTTGAGGATATACTTCCTATGAAAGTGAGTATATAAGCTCCTAAAGAGTCTGTCCCTAGTTCTTCTACCAATGTTGATATAAAGGAAGAGAAATTTGTTGAACTAAGTAGAAGCAAAAGAGCTAAAGTACCCACCAGTTTTGGTTCTAACTTTATTACTTTGTTTATGGTGGAAAAACCTGATGACATAGATGATGATTTTATGATCACTTATATTATTGAGGAAGATTCCAAAACTTGTGAGGAAACAATGAAATTTGTGGATGTTACTTTTGGAAGGAAGCCATAAATAGTGAGTTAGAGTCAATCATATCTAACAAAACTTGGGTTTTAGCTAATCTACCTCAACGTTGTAAGCCTTTAGAGTGTAAGTGGATCTTCAAAAAGAAATTGAGTCTAGAAGGAACCATTGAGAGGTTCAAGGTAATACTTGTGATTCAAGGCTTTAAAACAAAAGGAAGGATTGGACTTCTTTGATACCTACTCTCTTGTTACTAAAATTTCATTTATAAGGATATTGTTTGCTATTGCCTCAGTGTTTAAGTTTCATGTGTACCAAATAGATATTAAGATGACTTTCTTGAACGGTGATCTTGATAAAGAAATTTATAAGATCTAGCCTAAGGGGTTTAGAGTGCTTGGTCAAGAGCAAAAGGTGTGTAAGTAGGTCAAGTCTTTATATGGATGTAAACAAGCTCCTAAACAGTGGCATGAAAAATTTAAAAATGAGGTTTTTAAACATGGTTTCACCTCTTTTGATTATGATTCTTGCATTTATATGAAATTTGATGCCACTAGCTGTGTGATCATAACCCTTCGTGTGGATGATATGCTTATTTTTGGTATTAGCTTATCTTTCATTAATACTACCAACAGTCTGCTAAAGTCTTCTTTTGATATGAAAGATCTTAAAGCTGTAAACTTTATTTTGGGAATCAAAGTTGATATGACTAACTCTAATTTTAGGTTAAACTAAACTTATTATGTTGAGAAAATTTTGAAGAAGTTTTGTTACTATAATGTTGAGCCAGTCAAGACTCCCTATGATGCTAGTGTTGCTTTAAAGAAAAATCTTAGTGACAGTGTAAACCAAGGTCAGTATACTAAAATTTTTGGTAGTGTAATGTTCTTGATGAACTATTACCATTCTGATACTGCATATTATGTAAGTAAACTTAGTAGGTATACTCGTAATCCTAGTCAAGAGCATTGAAATGCATTGATTCATTTGTTGAGATATTTGATAGGTGCTATGCATTATGAATTATCTTTTGGTGTTCATCCTCCTATATTGGAGGAGTATTCCAATGCTAACTGCGTTATAGAGAGTGATGATATACACTCTACCAGTGGTTATATCTTTACTGTGATGGTCCCAAAAATTCTTAACCCATAATTATCTAAATTGTTCGCAAATCAAATCATTAACCATCAAATTCCCCATTAGTTCCAGAAGAGAGGATTGTTTATCAGACACAAAAACATTTTATATAACACAATTACCTAAACTATCACAAAAAATATTCAATCAAATAACTTTACTCAATTAATCTACTAGCCCCACTTAAACTCCACTCTTTCAATCCCATACACTAGATTTATCAGCAATCTCTCGATCTCCTGAAAAAATAGTGGCAAGGAGTGAGCTACCTACTCAGTAAGGGTAACCAACAGTACCCTTAAAATCAAATAACTCAATATATATGCCAAGGTCCAGTCCCTTTTGGTTTACTAAGTGGTATAGGAGGACAAACAAGAAAATCAGAATCAGTTAGCTAGAGTATATATATATATAACTTAGTCAAGAGATTAAACATTCATATAATATGAAGATACACAACATTACTTAGTAAAATCCAAATAATTAACAAACATCCCAAAATTTTACCAAACAATGATTAACAAAAATGTTAATTTATAACTACCATTTATGCTTTATCTCATAATTAACTGCATTGGCTAATTATGCTCAACCTAGTAAACTTACATTCAATGATCTATCAGCTTATCTCAACTCATTATAATCTCTCACCAAGTGGAAATGTAATTAAATATATAAATATCGACATAGGATACCTCAATCTCTCAATCTCTCTTAGTACCCCGCTACTATTCTAGTATCTAGCTACTGGCATAGGATATCTCCAAGACCCAAGATATGTCAGTACTACTCCAGTATCTAGCCATCAATATAGGACATCCCTGAGACTCAAGATGCCCTGGTATCTACTCCATGGATACATACGTAGCCACCGCTCGCTCATCTGTAAATAAACTATCAATCTATGACCATTGAATGTAGCCTATCCTAGGCAAGCCACCAATTCTCGATTTTTCACCAATTATTCACCACATATTATCAACCAATGTCTATTTACCACATTTTCTATCAAATTAACAAGCAATACACTTTATAAAATGTAACAAAATATAAAATAAAATTCCTTGTACTTCTTTAATTATTGTGAAATAAATAAACATAATTTATAAATTTAACTAAATATCATTCACAATAAAATAATTTATTAACAAAAAGTTTTATATTATTCTAAGATTAAAGTCTAAGGTTATCCTTACCTCAATTTCGGACTCATTTAATTAATAGTCCAATTTACTCTTTAGTCGGACCTCCGAATCTAGAAATTACAAAAATTCTATCTAACTAACTTAAAAAAATTTCAACTCAAATACACTTAATAATCCAACATTATTCCCTTTCCACTTTACTCTTAATTATAAAAACAATATCCTTACTAACCTAACCAACATAATTACGAAAATACCCTTAACTAATTAAAATTCCTATTTTACCCTTATTCATTTCAATTAATACCTAAAACACTGTTCTTGGAAGTAAATTCTAGGTTTACCCTTCACTATTTACACTTCCTATTTTGCCCCTTAATGCAACTTAAATTTCCAAAAATACCATCTTCTTCACTCTCTCCTCTTCTTTTATCTCCTCTTCGTTCTCATTTTCTAGTCACATTTTCAGCATTTTTCCCTTTCTATGACTTCAATCATTGTCCCAAACAACCACAATATGCAATCCAACTATAAACTAGTATAGGATGATCAAAAATCACAAAAAAGATAAATAGCAGTTAGAAATTTACCAAAGTGTTAAGGGGTTTTGGAGTTATTAACCTTTACATTTTCCTCCCAATTTTCTACAAAACAAACATAAGAAGGGAAATGATGAGAGAATTGTCACATACAGGAGAAAAAGTGGTGCTCTATACACTCACCAGGTAAAAAAGTTGAGGGAAAAATGAAGAAGAAGAAGGTAGTTTCACTGGTGTTTAATGTTTATTTCCAATTGATTACTTGTCTTTATACTCCTCTATTTAATGGTTTAATAGGATGGGCTACTATTTTTTTATTTTATGGGCTTTACAATTACCTTGGTAGGAGCTATTGTGTCTTGGAAATCATCCAAGCAAATATGTATTAAGAGATCAACAATGGAGGTTGAGTTTATGGCTTTAGAGTTGGCAGGGCGGGAAGCTGAGTGGCTAAGGAATCTCTTAGCAGATATCCCACTTTGGGAAAAGCCAATTCCTTTTGTGTCCTTCATTGTAATTTGCAGGTTGTCATTCATGTTGCCAAGAACAAAGCATATAATGGAAAAAATAAACATATCAGACTGAGACATAAAATTGTTTATACATTGATTAGACATGGTGTAATCTCTCTAAACTAGGTCAAGTTAGAGAGAAACTAAGTAGATATGTTTACAAAAGCTTTAAGTAAGAAACTAGTTTCAGAACATGCTAAAGGGATGAGTTTGAGCCAATTTTGTAATAACCTCGTGATGGACATCTATTTTGGAAAATCAAGTTCAATGGGTCAAACAAAGTCATACGGTGACTACTTACTTGTACTTTGTTTATGGAATAATACTAAGGTATAATCAGTTGTTGAATTGCATCCTTTAGTTTGACTTTATTGTGTTTGATGAGGTTGGATGGTTTAATCCTTAGTGAGTTTCATACCCAGGTTTGGGTGGTGTGAGCAGTACATACTTGATGAACTCACCTACCTGGTCGTGAGGGGCTAGCCAACCTCCTATGATAGCATTTAGGATATCTCTCTAGAACAATCATGATACTAAGGCATTTTGAGGTTGTTTGTTTCTCTAGCAAGTTCTGTCTCCAAATTTATTGGACTCCAGGTTTAAGAATTAATTCACTTTATTGTTCGCCTATCTTTCTTCTAAACTGTTACAATTTGTTTTTCAAGTTTTGGACCAAGTGGGTGATTGTTGGTATTGTTCTAAAACTTGGATCATTTCTCTTTCCTTGTTTTTTTTTATCCCACTTTGAAAGAGTAATGGACTTTCAATCTAGTTTATATACTATAGTGTTTTATGAGACTTTGAATCAAGTCTGTTGAGGAGGGTATGGATAACATGCACACACGTGTCATTTGACCTAACCTAGCTCGATTGTTGTGTGGCGCATGTGACATAAACTTTTAGGCCCCACTTGATTTAATTATTATTTTCGGTACGTTTTTAACGCTTGTTTTAGTTACTAAACATTATTATTTTGACCTGGTATTTCCCCACTTTTCCTAAAATCTCTCCATATTCCTTGTTATTCTCACTCATACTTATAACAGTTGCAGAATAATGTTCTCTTTGTTTTTCCTATATATTCATCCCCTCTATATAGTGCAAAACACACACAAAAATTATATCTTTTCTCTTCTCCATTCTTCAACTGTTTTAATAATACTCCATTCTTTGGAGTTCACCAAAGTTAGTGGATAAGACGTTAACTCCAAGGTCAAATCTCGTTGTCCTGTTGTATCGTAGATAGGGGATTTCTGACTTAGGGCAATGATTGTCATAGTACCTTTCATTCAAATAAGTTGTTCAAATTTTATTGCGATTTCGCTAACAAGGGTATTCCAAAGTTGACATAAGTATGTTCTTGGTCTTATTTTTGCTACCCATCAAATAATGTTAATTTTGCAATAGTATGCAGCAAGTAGGATTAAAGTATTGTTTCAATTTGTGGACCTTTCCTAAATTTTTGATCCATTATGGTAGGTTTCATCTAGTTTAACCTATTATGTGTTTTGAGGTAGTTTAGACTTAACCTTGTGAGTCTCTACTCGTGTGGATATAAACTGAAGAATTATGACTAAGGTATGTAGTTATTGTTGTACACTCTCCAATATTGATGGGTGATTCGTATAGTCAAGTTTGGAAGAAGTTATATGAATTGAGAAGAAGACTTCACTGATTCCATATTTTATCCAAAAAACAAAATATGAATTTGTGATCATCTAGTTTATAAGCTTCACTTTATCTAACTTGCAGAGCCACATACTGAATCTTTTTTTTTATTATTTGACCTCTTACGATCAAATTAGAAAAATATAAAAAAATGTTATATTTAGGGAGAGAATGGGATTATATGAATGACGTCATTATTAAGAATACTAATTACTTATATTGTGATTTATAGATGAATATAAAGGTATCATTTATCTCAAAATCCTTAATTTATTGTATCATTTATTAGAATTGGTTTCATAAAAATTTAATCCATATGTCTACCAATTCAAAGGCCTAACAATTAGAGAGGTTTCAGGATTAAAACAGGATTCTCGCTTGTGTGACAGGGCATAGGTTTTCTTCAAAAAAATTTTGCTGCCTTTAAAAAGAAAGTAAAACAAAATTGGCTTACGTTCAAAATTGATTGGGGTATACTACTCGAGCTTTGAAAATTTAATTCTATTTAAAGCTTTACGTGGAATGTGGAGAATTAAGTGGTTCATTCCCTTAGTAGTACTTTCAGCTTCGTCATTGTGAAGGTCATGACTACTGCCACATGGATGTCTTGTACTCGTTTGGTCAGTCCTTACAACTTTTCTGAAGATTATGTTTTAATCTTTCTTATTGTTGGCAGTTTAACAAATAAATAACGACCATAATAGTTATTTGTTCCCTTTATAAGGGAAGGTTAACGAATGAAACAAATATATGATTTTTCATTCAACGCAACACCAAAAAATACAGAAATCAAGTTTTCTAAACATTACTTCCTCACGTTAAGCAAATCATCAAGGCTTAGAGTTTGGGGCATGAATTATTGGTGACTTTGGTAGCCAACCGTGAGACGTGGAATAGTAAATAACAAATTGATCTAACGCTTCTGCATAAGGTTAGTCCTTTATATATTATTCTACAGTGGTATTAGAACAGAAAAATATAGGTCCTAGACTCCGAAGAAGTGAGCATGGAAGAATTCCTCGACGATATTTTCAAATTGAAGAGGAAATATTCCTTTGTACTCCTTTGGAAATAGAAGAACCAACCTCTTTTCAAGAGGCTGTTGATTCACCTAACCACACAGAGTGGATGGATGCCATGAGGGATGAAATGGACTCAATGACAAAAAATTAGGTTTGGGAACTAGTTGATCTTCAGCCTCAACGAAAGTCAATTGGAAACAAACGGGTTTTCAAGATAAAACGTCAGGCAGATGAATCGATCGACAAGTTCAAGGCTCGTTTGGTAGTGAAAGGCTATACCCAAATAAAGGGGATAGACTATGAAGAGACATTTTCTCCTGTGGTGTGATTTGCCTCTATTCGCTTACTTCTGGATCTGGTTGCCCATTTGAACCTGGAGTTGTTTCAAAAAGTTATAAAGACTGCTTTCCTCAATGGTAACCTTGAGGAAGAGATTTATATTAATCAACCTATTGGTTTTGTATCAAAAGGTCAAGAAGACAAAGTGTATCGTCTTAAAATATCCATATATGGTCTTAAACAGTCTTCCAAATCGTGGTATTTCAGATTCCATGAAGCCATTACTTCTTTTGGTTTATTCATGGTTTCAGAAGACCATTGTTTGTATGGAAAGAGAACAACAAGTGGAATTATGTTTTTCACTTTGTATGTTATTGACATATTACTAGCCGGCAATGATATGGAGATGCTCAAAATCACTAAAGAGTGGTTGTCCTCTATCTTTGATATGAAGGACATAGGTGAAGCTAGGTGTTGGCCCCCTGAAATTTTTTTTCATAAAATTAAGCATAATAGCTTATGGAATAAATACATAAGAAGGAATTGAGGGCATTTTTGGCATATGACTTAATTACCAAGGATAAAGTGGAATTTTGGGACTCATTGAGGGCATATTGGAAAAAAGGAATTATGGACTTGTCATTTCAGAAGTATGGTAGGCGAGTATGGGAGAGAAAAGAAGATTGGTAGCGTGAATGAGAGAAAGACAAGAAGAAGAGAGTCTTCGGTGAAAAATGGAAAGAATGGAGTTTTGAACTAAGTTGCCATTTTTCTAAGGCTTAAAGAGAGAGCCTGAGTTGATTCAAGAAGGGAAAAAGGAAGAGGGAAGAAAGAGTTTTCTTTTGAGTCAAGAATCTCATTTCTTGGTA
>JANZXR010000006.1:7374364-7392438 GCA_027575705.1 Erythroxylum echinodendron | reverse complement strand
TGGTATCAGAGCAAGCATGAATAAGCATGCATGAAAGGGTTAGACTCCGAAAACGGGGTCTGACACATTTATGGTATCAGAGCAAGCAAGTAGGAGTTGGACTCCGATAACGGGGCCTAATAGTTGTGGTATCAGAGTAAGCAAGTAAGAGTTGGACTCCAATATCGAGGTCTAACACTAGGTATGTCCTAGGTGTGGAAATAACTCGAAATCCCAAGAAGCTTCTTGGTTTAAGTCAGGAACCATATATTAATAAAATCTTGGAACGTTTTCGAATGCATTATTCCAAACCTGTTGATACTATAGTTAAACAGGGTCTAACTT
Organism: Erythroxylum echinodendron; assembly: GCA_027575705.1. Lineage (NCBI taxonomy): Eukaryota > Viridiplantae > Streptophyta > Magnoliopsida > Malpighiales > Erythroxylaceae > Erythroxylum > Erythroxylum echinodendron. The sequence goes on along the minus strand of JANZXR010000006.1, from coordinate 7,392,114 downwards.
TGAGTCTTGATCAATGCCCTAAAACAGATAAGGAAAAAGAAAAAATGAGCAATGTTCCCTATGTTAGTTCCGTAGGAAGCTTAATGTATGCTATGTTGTGTACACAGCCTGACATTTGCTTTGCAGTTAGTTTGGTAAGTCGTTACTAAAGCAACCCAGCACCTACTCATTGTCAAGCAGTTAAAAGGATTTTTCGCTACCTTCGTGGTACTTCAGACCTTGTCCTTTACTATCGAGGTGAGGATTTAAGTTTAAGGGTATATTCGGATGCCGATTGGGTTGGTGACCCGAATGAGTCTAGGTCAACCTCAGGATATGTCTTCACCTAGGGAGGTGGAGCCATATTTTGGTATAGCAAGAAGCAAGACTGCATAGCATTATCAACAATTGAAGCAGAATACATTGCTTGTTATCTTGCCACTCAGGAGGCAATATGGTTGAGAAGTTTTCTTCAGGATCTTAATCTTACTCCTAGAGTTAATGATCCTGTTGAAATGTTATGTGACAACACTGCTGCCATACAGTTTGCTAAAGATCCGAAGTTTCATAGAAAATCTAAGCATATCAAAAGACGTTATCATTTTGTAAGAGACGTCATAAAAAATAAAGAGGTTGCCATAAAGTATATACCTACTAACAAGATGGTAGCTGATCCCTTAACTAAACCTATTCCTCGAGATTCATTCAAGGCTTATGTGATGAGTTTAGGTTTACGTAGGGTTTAGTTTTTCATTGAATTGTATCTTGTTGTATATTGGACGTGTTTTATTGTAATGAGAATTTGTTTAATAAAATTTTTTCTCCAATGTTGATTAGTATGCAATTAAATGATAAGGCACATTGTAATGTCACCAGGCTTCTGATTGGCCTTGTCACACAGGTAATCCCCCTAACGCTTAAGTAGTGCATAGGATGAGACTTCACAATATTAATATTGAGTGTATGTAATATTGTGTTATCTTCATATTTGTGTAGTATGCATGACAATTTTTTATTATTATTTATTTTATTTTAATAGTCGCCTTAGTGAGTATAAGATGAGACTCTAATGAGTCGGATGTGATAGATTCAGATTTCACATTGAAGTCTTAAAAGCCAAATCTCGAGTGTCAATATTAGTATTAGGTATGTTAATCTAGTGGCTCGGATTAGTTTTTTAGTAAAGCTAGAATCATGATTTGCATGGCATAAAAGAGTGACATTCCTAACTTAGTGGGAGCTATGCTATGACACACATTTCATACTGCGTGTGCTATATAACGACCTTCTTGTGGAGTGACAGTTAAATCCCTTCTTCTGTCACTGTGTGATCCTATAGACTTTAATGTCTAATCGAATAAAACTCTTCGACTTAGAACTATGATATGAAGTCAAGGCTTGATGTTGCTACTTTAGTGTGTTTTTCCAAGGGCTAAGATATATACAGTCCAGCGGAGCACATTAGGAAAGCAGTTAAGCTAAAATGGATTATTATGAGTGTCTAAGAAAGAATTTTTTCCTTCATCACCATATCAGCTCGAGCGATTACACTTGGCGTATAATCATATGATATATCTATGAGCATAAGGGACAGTGTATGCGTTCGGTGATGTTTTGGATGATTTGGGATATCTGAATATGTAAAAGTGTTATGTTAGTTAGATAGTGACTTAATATAACACTATTGGTTCTTTAATGGTCGCACGCCCCATTCTCAGTATGACATGTGAAATTTTAGAGAAAAGATGTAACCTGTGGCTTATGTGGCCGAGTGGGAGTTGTTGGCAGTTTAATAAATAGATAACGGCCACAACAGTTATTTTTCCCTTTATAAGGGAAGGTTAACGAATGAAACAAATATGTGTTTTTTCATTCAACGCAACACCACAAAATACGAAAATCAAGTTTGCTTAACATTACTTCCTCATGTTAAGCAAATCATCAAGGCTTAGAGTTTGGGGCGTGAATTATCGGTGACTCTAGTAGCCAACCGTGAGACGTGAACTAGTAAACAATAAATTGATCTAACGCTTCCGCATAAGGTTAGTCTTTTACATATTATTCTACACTTATATTGGCAATCCTTATCGCAGTAAATAGAACATGTGTTTTGTTAGTCAAATTGTGATAAAGATAGATATGATCATCTCCACTCTCTGTACTAATACTCGTCTTCAAATGTGCATGTATCATATTATTTTATTGCAAAGTTCCATGTCTTCGAACAAGATACTCATAGAATATTGTACTTTACTCTTTGCCGAGTTTAAAACAACAGATTATGTTTAACCAATTTTTCTTTTGTTCGTCTCTTTTTTGAGTTCCCATCGCGATGGATACTTTGTTGTTGGTCTTAAGATCTTGTGATGCTTTACAATGAATAATATCCAAAACACAAAGACAAACACTGTAGAAATTAATATCCAAAGGAATCTGAAGAATATCAACCCATTGGACGACCAGAATTACAAACTTCTGTTTCAGGTTTCCTTTGTGACCATTGATTCTGAAAACTGGAGAAATTTCTAGGTACATATAAAACAAACCCAAACAATTGAGTCTGTTGAAGATTGAATGAACAGAAACAGTGGACATTAGTAAACCCAGAACTGATGAGTTATTGGAAAAACATATCCTAAAACAAATTGTCGGCATAGGCATGAACCAGTGACCGGCATGACTTGGGTTTTGACTCCTGGCCATGACCAATTATGGGCCAGCAAGAACAAACTATAGGCCTAGTCTTTTTGGTGTCATTGAGTTGTAAAACAACAAAAAATAAATGGCTCGAATTCTTTCTAGATTTGGGCCGTAAAAATTTTGGTTTAGAGGATTAGATAAGTAATAATACAATTTGGAGAAACATATACATGTATATAGATATATACACACACACACACTACATAATATGATTAATTAAATGATATATTTTACTTAGAAACAAGCTTCTAAGTTTGCAATTATGATGAATTTGAATTTTTGGTAACACTTAGAAATAAGTTTATGAACATATTATAATTTATAATTATTAAAATTGATTAGTTCAATTATAATTGCACATAAGCTTATAATTGAATTCAAATATTTAAGTTCATATGTTTAATAACAATAAAAAATAAGTTTCTAATTAAATTGAAAATTTTACTATGATCAGTCGAATAACAGTTAGAAGTAAGTTTCTCATTCAATCAAATTCATAGTTTAATGTGATTAATTCAATAATAATTACACATGAGTTTATAATTAAAATGAAACAATTTAAATTTAAATTTAATTATTTCAATAATGATTGAAAATGAGTGTTTTAAGTTAATTATAATAATCATAAGTTCATTATGAGCATGAGCTTATTATTATGTTAGTAAAATAATTTATTTTATGATTTTTAGATTTTGTAACTATTTCTATTTTCTGAAAATTTGTTTTTCAAGAAAATACTCATTATGATATGGACACCCAAATTTATATGAACTGCAACACAAATGATACAAGTCATCATTATATTAGTGCAGTAATTCCAAATACAATATATGTCTACAGAAGATCTGATAAACATATTATTATTACTAATAAATTAATACAAAAGTTGTATTCAGAAGGTTGTTTGGCTTTCACATATTATATATATTATGTTCATTTAAATATGTCACACTTGATATTTTTAATTTCTCAATATCCATTTTAAATAAATTCTTCTTGATAATTATATTTGAGCATGATGCTTGGTATTTAATTGTCACACGAATGATGATTAAAACATACTTGCTCTTTCGATTTTGTGATAATTAAATTTTGATTATTCACTATATGTATGTGTGACATGACAATATCGTGCAACTATAATATATCTGTCTTTATATAGAAACTTTGTATTTCAATGATGGCTACTTTATCAAAAAATATTATTGTTGAACTCAACACGGGTTAGAAATTAAATAGTGACAATTATGAAATCTGAAGCAAAAAAATTCAATATGTACTGGAGGAGCAAGAGACTCTATAACCATTAAACATGTAAGGAAAGCAAAATGACCTATATAAAATATGGAGAAAAAAGAACTCATCAAATCATATTATATTATTGAGTAGCATAGATAACGATGTAATGCGTAAGTTTTAAAAATATGAAACTGCTAAAAACATATGGTCTATATTAACTACAAGTTTTGGAGGTAACTCAGTGACCAAAGTAAGGTCACTCACTATCACTTGACACATATAAGAAGCAATCAGATTGAACAATTCCAAAGAAATTGAGACATATATCAAATATGATAAGTGAGTTATGTAACAATGGTTATGAATTATCAAATGAGCAACAAGTACAAGTTGTGATCTGTTTATTTCCTCTTAGTTGGGAGAATATAAATATGCATTTGAACTACAATGAGAGCATTAAAACAATGGAAGATGCTACAAGACATCTTATACTAAAAGAAGAACATCTTGAAACCTTCAGAAATCCTCTGAGTTATATGTAGATGGTTCTATCTCACATAGAGCTATGAATAAGAAGTGTAAACATCATGATAGGCCCAAATGGATAAAAGGTTAAAAAATACCTACTATACCCAGGGCTCAAAGAAGGCAAAGCGGGACCATTATGAAAAAAATCCTTTTAAAAAACAAAATATGAAAAAAAAAATCAAATGCTTTAATTTTGGCAATAAAAATCACTTTGCTCACAATTATAGCAAGCCTAAAAGGTACAATTTTATTCTACAAACAATTAAGTTGTGAATATCTCTTGTTTTATATTTCTAACTAAACTTCATCAATTATAAATTGTAGACTTAGGAGCAATTAACTATAAAGCAAAGGATAAGGATGCCTTTATAGAATTCTAGAAAATCATATATGAACATGTTGGATTTATGCAGGAGATAACTCAAGAGTTGTTATACTAGCAATTAGAACATGCAAATTAGACATATGTGGTGGCTAATCCCTGATCTTACATGAACTATTGTCTGCTCTAAAGATTCAAAGGATTTTTTTTATGTTGGTATTAATTAGTCTTGGTTTAACGTAAATTTCCACAATGCTGATATGAACTTATATCATGGAACTATTTATTATGATAATGGATCTATATTAGATGATTTTATTATTTTGGTGATTCTAATGACGATGTAATTTTGTAACATGCTAGACTATATCACATTGGTCAAAATCAAATAAGATGACTAACCAAAGAAGGCTTTTAAGTGATTTACATCAAGTAAATTTACCTATTGTGAATATTGTATAGCTGGTAAAATGAAAAAAATGTCAATTGAAAAGGGAACATGAGCTTCCTATCCATTATATTTAACTCATCTTAACATCTATGGTCCAACGAATATAAGGGCACGATGTGGGACTATATATTTAATCAGTTTTATTAATGACTATACTTAGTATGATCACAAATGGTTGATTTCTCATAAGTATAAAGCATTAAATTATTTCATAAAGTATATGAATTTGTTGAGAATCAATTAGACAAGAAAGTAAAAGCATTAAGAACTAATTGAGGACAAGAAAACATGTCTGATAAGTTCAAGATCATATGTGATGAAAAAGGAATAGAAAGACAATTAACTATTCCTCAAATCTTACAATAAAATGGTTTTACGAAAAGACCTAATAAAATGTTACTAGAAATGGTTAGGCTTATGATGGAATAACCAAATTTACTAATCACCTATCAGAGTGATGTACTGCTTACAATCACTTATGTATTTAATCAAATGCTATAAAATTAGTTATTAACATTTCTTACGAGTTATATATAGTTAAAAAACCGACATGGAAATTTTAAGATCATAAAGATGTGTTACCTACATTCATGATCTCTCTCACAAATATAGAAAACTAGGCCCCAGAGAAAAGCAAATTTTCTTTATTAATATTCTAAACTATCAAAAGGATATATGTTCATAAGTAAATAAGGTAATAAAGGAGTAACTAAATTTGAAAACTAGATTTCATATTTTATAAACTAAATTTCTAAAGTAGGGTGAAATAGGAAAAATAGTATTTTTGTATTATACTTTTCATTAAAATGATTATATTGTAAGGAATCATGAAGAGGGACTTTATCCGAATAGGAGTAGTTTAGAATTTGAAGAATTAACTCAGGGACAATTAAGGTCACAACTTACTGAAAGTTTATCCATCATATATGATCCAACTAAGAGTAATTAGGATGTTTATAAATATGTTTCTCTTAAACCTCATTCACCTTATAGTAATCTTAGAATAATTCTTTGACGTTATTTTGAAATCAAAGGAAAAATTCACATAATTATACCACAAGAAGAGAATAAGTCAAGGAATGTACATGAGGCTTTTACTAGTCATGCTAAAGAAGAATAGATGAAAGAAATGAAAGAAGAAATGACTTTTTTAAAGCTAAAATCAAGTATAGTACTTGGTTGAACTCTATGATAGGCACAAAGAAATTGAGAACATATGGGTTCTTAAAATAAAATGAAAAGCTGATGGCAGTATCCAAGGATACAAGGCATGCTCATAGCTCAAGGATATTCATAATAAGAGAGAATTGATTATAATGAGACATTTTTGTTTTTTGTGAGGTTTGTTTCAATTCATCTAAGCTTAACTATATTATCCATTTTTGGATCTTAAATTACATTAAATTGATGTGAAGACTACTTTTTCTAAATGGATAATTAGAAGAAGAAATTTATATAAATAATATTTAGGTTTCGTTGAGACAAGTCAAGAACATAAAGTATATAAGTTATTAAAATTAATTTATGATCTAAAGCAGTCCTTAAGGCAATAGTACATTCATTTTCATAACATAATTGTTTAATATGATTTTCATATGCTTAATGAAGACCGCTATGCATATATTATTTGTGGTTTCATATTTATATATGGATGAAATTTTGGTTGCTTGTAGTTACTATGAGTTTGTAAACAAATCAAAGATTAGTTGTCATCTAAATTTGAGATAAAAGACATGAGTGAAGCCACATATATTCTTAGGGTAATATTTCAAGAGATGTTTCAAAGAGATTATTATCGCTTCCTCAAACGACTAAATTAAAAAGGTTTTAAAATGACTCCATATGTAATATTGCAAACTAATTGATAACCATATTGCTAAAGGCAAATAGCTCAACAAGAACTTTTACCCATCCACATTATAAGAAATGGAACAAATGAAGAAAGTTCTATGTTCCAGTGCAGTTAGAAGTCTTATATATGCAATGATATATACAAGGCTAAATATTTATTTCATTGTTGGAATGTTAAGTAGATATCAATCAAAAAAAGTAGATATCAATCAAACTTAAGACAAGTATATTAAAAAACAGTAAAAAGAATACTGAGGTATCTATAAGGTATTTTTGATTATGTATTGATAGCAAGGCAACGACCTATATATACAAAGGTATACAGATACAGATTATAGAAAAGATTTAAATGAGAAGAAAATATACCTCTAAATTTGTTTTCTTACTCAATAATGGTGCTATATCATGGAAAAATAAGAAACAGTCGTGTATTGCATTATCTAAAATATAAGCTAAATTTATAACATTTTTAGTAGTAGTACAAGAAGTCATGTGGCTTAGGCATTTATTGGTTAAGTTGGAAGTCGCTAAAAATGAGACTGATCCAATAATAATTAACTATGATAGTTAAACAACAATCATTATACTAAAGATTCCAAATTTTATCGTAAAACCAAATATATAGATATCAAGAACAATTATATGAAAGATATAGTTTCATGAGAAGAAGTAAGAATTAAGAATATATCAACACAAGATACAATAGTATGCTTAATAAAAAAACCAATTTCTCAAGATACATATATTGGGCTTGTGAAGTTACTAGGATTACTATATATTGAAATGTGATTGATTAACATTTCTCTATATATGTTCATTTAATGTGTTTTCATTTTCATTTGCAAATATGAGTTGACATTATTTATTATGTAATAAGCAATGTTATGGTACTTGATTCTAAAATATGTTTACTTTATATGACATATATTTTATAACAATCAAAGAGTATATCAAATAGATAAAAGATTAGCCCTCTCACATGGTCAATAACCTCTAGTCTTTGTGATGACTAAAGATGAGACAAGTTTTAAGTTTATTATCAAGATGATAATTAAAAGCAAGAGCAAGAAACTTAAAGCAAAAATACTGACTTAGATAATAAGTAAAAGAAAATTAGTTTTAAGTGATTATATGGTCACTATATCTATCTTAAGTTGCCAAATGAGAGTTCAAAAAGATGAATCTAAGAGTAAATAAGTGAACTCAGGGTAAACATTAAGTATATTTGAAATAACACTTGTATGATATTACATTAACAAAATATCTACACTTTAAATCAAAACGACCTAATACTATAGCACAAGACTCTTACCATGTATGCATAAATGACTATGAAATGGGCTTCATGTAAGTTATAAGATCTTAACTTAAATTTTGTGAGACCTTAGAGGTTGAATGAGCCTCGTAGTATACTCTTACAACTCTTCTGTAATTTTTAAGAATTCAATTTATGGTTTATTGCTTTAGAATATTACCAGAAGATTATATTTGATGCAATCTTCAAGGAAAGCAAATTAAATTCAATTTAAGAGAATTTTGAATAGAGGAAAGTCATTTTAATTGATAACTTGCATAAGAAAAGTTTTGTATTCAAAAGTGGCCATTGATTTTTAGTAAGAGAATTGAATACATTTGTAACATGATGAAATAAACAAGGTCAAAGAAGATTAAAACATGAGATATACCCTATGGTATAGCATACTAAATTTACCTAAGATTTAATTGAATACATTTGTAACATGATGAAATAAACGAGGTCAAAGAAGATTAAAATGCGAGATATAGCCTATGGTATAGCATTCTAAATTTACTTAAGATTTAATTTATGAATTGAAATGTCATATATTCCTTACAAACACTACAGCAAAAAGAGCTTTAGGCAACAATGTTGAATGGACATAACAATAGTTTGAATCTTTATAAGGCAATGAATTGGATTTTTTAAGCAACAATTTGTAATAATAAAAGCAACAATTTATTCTTTCGCTACTAATAATCTGCTAATGTAAAAGCAAACTCTTGTAATTAAATAGATAACATTCATATATACATTAAGAGCAGTATATATACGTTAACGTATGTCTTACTTATGTACATACTATTAAATGTCAACTACCAAAAAATTTCATTTATATACGCTATATAGTCTAAAAGGACTTGTAGAATGTAACCTTTAACATATTCAAAATAAAATAGTCAAAAATCACTAGCTAAAATATTCACCTACATTATCTTCCTCCATTTCATATGGAATATAAGTTAATTAACCAAAATATATAACAAAACTAATATGTATGGGCACTCTAAAATCCTTCATCAAGTACCTCATTATCCACTCTTAATCATCACCTTCCTACATAAAAAAGCAAGAAGTAAATAGAATTTATAAAACTACTATGCTTATAAACTAGTTAATATATATAAAAAAATGAAATACGAACTATTTGATTGTGACCCTCATTTAATCAAGACAAATAATGTAGTCGAAAAACTAACAATACAATGATTTAGTTCTTTTTATGAACAAATTCATAAAGCATGAACATAAGCAATTAATCTCAACAAAAAAGATTACAAGAAGATGTACAAAAATAGTGAATTAAGGAAATTTGTCCTCTCTTTCATTTTTCTATCCATAGAAACAATTACTAATTATAATTTTTATATAATTTAGAAAATTTAAGTAGTTTCCTGATAAATTATAACACATTAAGAACTTACCAACTTAGCATAAATACTTGAAAGCTATTAGGACCAACTATGTGCATTTCAATTTCTTATTTTACATTTTAATTTTTGTAAGAATTTACTACACATTAAAACATTATATTAATTATATATCACGTAACTAATTTTTACAAATTTGGGTGGTTCCAATAAGAAATGAGTTCCTTAAAGACTTCTTTGCTTATGTAGTTAGAATGATTGGCCATTCTTTTTATATCTATCATATATTGTTTGAAATGCTTTCACTTCATTATGGATTTGTAAGTTCTCCAAGTATCCCTAATGGAAGAATATATCTCTTCTACAATGTAATAAATGTTCATTTAAATTTGACAAATAAAAAATTGAAAGGAGCATTAAGATGATTGTTTCTTACATTAACATATTCCCAAATAGATTCTTTTGGAATCTTACACCAATGCCTATCTTCCTTTTCCATAGGCAACTTACTATTCATCAAAGTAACATATTCAATATATATTAGGTTAATGACTAAGAAAATTTCATTGTGACATAATAAACCATGAAGCTTTATAGTGGCTAATATATAGTACAGAAATTTACCTTATGACGTAATAAACCAATTTGAATTACTAGTAGATTGTCTTAGAGAAATGTACCTGAAGTATCACAATAGCAATAAGCTTGTCAATTCTAGGTTTTACTTTAAATAGATTTAAACATGCATTAGTAGTAATTTTGTAACCTATAAAAAACATGCATAATGAACTTATATGTTATTACTATACATTTGAAACTAAGAGCTTGTGAGATTAAAATTTTAAATTTAATAATATAGATAGAAAATAAATAAATAAATATTATTATTTAACATGAAATTCATCTAATTGTAAATTTGAAAGGTATCGAAAATATAATAAAATTCAATAAAAATTAGATTGTGATTTTGCAAAGCGATTAAAGTTAAAACGTAGCAGGTTACAGCAAATGTAAGAAATGTTACAGGAATATGTTCAAAACTAAGAGTTTCCTTTTAATATCAACAACCCAATAGACATATAACAAGACATTTTCATAACTTATTTTATAAATGAAGTAAATTTGTAGTTACTAATAAAACATTGGTGGAAATTTTTTACAAATCAATGAACACTTTGGCTCCTCCTTTAGTTGCTTGCTTCTTTCCAATTTAAAGTTACTTTTTTTCTACTACTATAGGCTTTTATCTAGCAATATATCTTGATTGTCAAATGTTCCTAATTCTAAATGGATTGAATTGCAACCAAAGCTACAGGAGTATTGAGAATTGGAAGAAAGGATAGTTAATAAAGCGAAGAGAAGTATTATATCACTAGTTCAGTTCCTTTCTTTTCACTATAGAATAATGTGTTATATCTAAATAGGTTAGGAAGACTCTGAAAACAAAAGGAAAACCAATAAATTAGTGTTCAATTGCACATGCCAACATCCTCTATGGACCATGAGATAGAGAGACAAAGTGGATCCTAAATTGTAGGTAATTTGTTAATAATAATGAAAGTTGAAAGCTTCTATTATACATCAGTATCACAAAACAAGAAATTCTAGTCAATGTTCAAAATAACTATATTACTTCAAGGTTTGAACTTTATTTGGGGGGAAAAAGAAAGTTCTCAGTTGTATGTATTGTTTTATCGAAAAGAAACTCTTGGGAATCAGAGGGTAAGCCTTAGTGCAATTGATAAGGATACTCTTTTGTGATCAGAAGGTTAAGAGCTTAAGTCACGGAAATAATCTCTTTGTCAAATACAAAAGGAAGGCTGCATACAATTGATTATTAGATTATCCCATATTGACTAAACATGAAAATATTAAAAGGTTTATAGGTGGTAAGGGCTAACTATCCAAATGACTAGTTCTAGTCATTTTGGTAATAGTTGACCCAAGCCCAATTATAATATTGATGACTCTCTCTCCACCCTCGTAAAGCAGGGAGCCTTGTGCACTAAAGTTTGCCCTAAACTTTTAGGAATTAAATTATGTGACATAAATAACTTAACAAATGATTATAGAAATTATGGGTGAGTTAACTATTTAGGAATCTACGAGAAGGATTGAAATACAAAAAAAAACATTTCATTATGTTACTGTGAGTAGTGACCTTGACCAAAGGTTTGGTTTGCAACATATGATGTGCGTAGTAATAGCCATCATTATCACTGCAATGCAAGGTTGTAAAATGAACTGAACCACCTTTGAACATTTGAGCCCTTTCTCATGGTCTCCTACTCTTACACCTTTAAATTAAACAACACACTCCCTCTAACTTTGGTTGTGGGACAATATAGTTCATTTTAAATGACACCCTGTAGGCCTTCCCTCAAGTAATTCATTTTTATCAGTTACTACTATGCTACCTGAAAGGTATCAAAAATATTATAAAATCACACCATATGAACCTAAAGAGTTATCTTTTATTCTTCACGAAAGGTATCAAAAATATTATAAAATCACACTATGTTAACCCAAAGAGGTATATGTTATACCACCTAAAATCTCCAATAGTTTTTCTAATTTTTCAAATAATTAATACCAACCATTATAGGGAAATCCATCAATATCGGATGAGAAAACTAATTGATGAGAAATTATTGCCATTGGATGAGAAAACTAAAAATGCAGATAAAGATACAAACAAAACTACAACAACTAGCTTTGCATTTAAATACGATAAAACAAGTGGAAAATCAAAATCCAGAACTTGCATAGAGCTTTATAAAGTTTAACTTTGTGTTTAAATCTACCACACTTGTATGATTGATGGAGAAGACCGGAAGAAACTTAAGGCACAATAATGAAGAGTTCTTGGTAAAGCCTAAATAATAAAGGGGAGCAAAAAGGAAGAAAATGATTTTGGTATCCAATGCCAAACTTATTATGTATAATCATCTAATACATATTTATCTATTATCATTATATTATTATGTAAAAGTTAAATATAGTTCTTTTTATTTTTTCCCTAAAATATTATATAGGATATAATGTTTGAAATAACAATATTTGTTTAAAGATGACAAAAACAGTCTAGTGTAGACTGCTTTGGCCTATTTCGACCTGGCGCGGCTGGAACCAAAATTTAGGTCTAGTGCAAACTTGTCTTAAAAAAATTTGGAGTTCAAGCCACACTTGAGCTTGAATTGTCAAACTCAAAACCCAAATTTTTTACGTAAAATAATGTCATTTTGAATAAAATAATATCATTTTTAATTTTTAAAAATTATAAAAATAAATTTAGTTGAGCTTAAGTTCAAGCTTTATTTATTACTTAATCGACCAAACTCATTATCAATCTCATACTTATTGCTTATTAATACTTTATTAATTACTTAAAATAGCAATAGTTTTTGTTGTGGCAATGGCATATCTAAAATTTTAAGGCAACTCTTTTAAATTTTGTTGTCTTTTAAAATATATGACAACAAATCACCATTAGCGTTGCTTTTTAATGTTATTAAAGGCAATACTTTAAAAATTGTTACGTTATACGAGTTTTAAGCAATGTATTTTAAATTGTTACAAATTGATTATTGGCTCAAGTTCTTTTTGCTGTAATGAAATATATGACAATGAGCTCCATTGTATGATGGTGGCACAGGTTAATGTTAATCAACTAACCAATCCTCTATCAATGAGAGAAGATAAATATTGGATACATATGATGACTTTAGGATGCAACTTTTGATTCAAATTGTTAGAGAGTATTTAGAAATTTGAACTTCTATATAACATGATCATTTAGGTTATGTTTGGTCAGACGTAAAGTTTTTAATGGAATGGAATAGTTTATAATGGAATGAAACGTAAACGGATGTAATATTAGAAAATTGTTGTTTGCGAGAAATGGAAGGGTTCATAATGTAATGTATTGAAATGTTGTTTGGATAAAGGATTTATAATGTAATATAGTGTAAAGTTCTTTATTATTTTACATTCCATCCTAAACCTCCCAAATCGGAGGTTTTTCATTTTTATTGTTTAGGATGGATTGAGATGTAAAATGAAACTGTCCTCTTCCATCCCATTCCATTTCATTCCATTATAAAATCTCCTCTCAAATAATGGAATAATATTACATTCTATTTCATTATATTATAAAACCCCCAACCAAACATGGCCTTAAATTTCTAAAGAAAAATTATAAAGATCAATCAATTAATTTTCAAAAATAAAGTTGTGTTCTCTCCAAATTCAGTATCTTCTAATTTATGGAAAGAATCAACAATGCATAATCGTCATTAAAGTTTGTGTTTAACTTTTCTTACATGTTTATTGATATACGAATCCGGTAACTGAAATTGGTGAGACATCTAAAAGATTGTTTTAGTCTTTTGATTCTTTACAGACATTGGATGGAAAACTGATTGAACATGGGTGAAGTTTAGAGTATGGACCAAGTGTTTGCTAGAAAGCCTGATTAGCAATGATGACAAGTAAATCATCTTCTTTAAATGTTTCCAGATTGGTGCAAAGACCTTTTAACCACAATTATTTTCTGAATCATAGTGATTTGTTGAAGGACATTTTTGTCCTTTACCTATTAAGTGAACAACGTAAATTGTAATCTTTAGTTTTTTAACAAATTATCGGTTAAGTTACGTAATTTGATCTGGATAAGGGTAATAAAGTGGCCCAATAAATGATCTATATAAATGGGTCAAATTTTGGGTGAAAATGGATCCCTATTAGTGTAGATCAAGTCCATATTGGCCTTGTGATAGGGAAGCTCAATATGGAAGCTATATAAAGATTAAGGTCTCCTACAGTTGCTCATATCAATCGTAAGCATACGAATTTTCTAACCCGTTAAGAGAGCTTGTGTATTGAAAAAATTGTACAAAGGCCTAAATCACTTGCTGGAGAATACTTTCTGTAAAGTTCCCGAGAGATTGGAGCTCGATTAGTGCTCAAAAAATTCTTTGGAATCAGAGATGGAACTGAAATCAGGTATTCTGTATTCCTTCATTTTTAATCCTTTCATGTATGATTCTGGGTACGTAATAAGGTCTTTGCTGTGTATTACACGTGGTATCAGAGTGGTTACGTAATCGGATTGCCAGAAATGAAGGTTTTTTGTTTTTCATTTCATATAGTTTTTCTTCATTTTTATTCGTTTTTTAGTATTTTTATGTATATGATTATGTAAAACTGGCATACATAAGGTTAGCTATGAAAAACGGACCAAATGGAGCAAAAAGGGCATCCTAGGATGTCAAAAATTGCCCTCCCCAATGGAGGGTGATGCCAACGGTGCTATAGTACCGTCGGGAGAGGCAGTGTGTCTGACGGGCCAATCACGTGCCACCACGTTGCTCCACGGAGTGACGGACACTTTTCGTGCTTGCGCCGCACGTGCAGGACACGACCTACGCTCCCACCTTCGTGGAAAAACTAACGTGTGCAACGCACGCACCGTATCCCACCTGACGCATGTACAGTCAAATTTTTGACACGTGGAGGCATGTGCATTGCACATGTCATACACTAACCGCGCGTATGCACGTAGAGTGTGCGTGACACGTACGCGTCAAAAGCATCGGCGCACACGAGGGCAGTACACGAGTGCCTCAGTGCCATGCTTAGCTGACCACTGGCTAACATCAGCACACAGTACTGCGCTGACGTCAACGCTACAGTAGGTTGACGTCACCACAAGGAAAAAAATTCAGAAATTTCCATAAAGTAGTCTCGAGTCTTCGGGTCGTGGGAATTTTTAAAAAGTTTTTTCAATTTTTCGAATTTATTGCGTTAGTAATTGGATTTCAGAAAAATTTTTAAAGCTTTTTAAAACTAATTTTGAGTGTGGTTTCATACTCCGAACTACACATAAGAGAGGCACTTAAAGTTTTATGTCTCGTGTGGTAGGTTCGATATTCAGAAAAGTACGATGGTCACTCTCATTTCAATACTTGTATGTGATTATTTGACTATGCATTTAGTTTTTGCATTTATAATTGATTTTCACATACGTTATGCCCATATAGAATGCGAGGATGACATAAAATTATGTGCCTTATGTTTGTGAACTTTCTAAGGTACTGATGAAAATATAGTTACCAAAATGTCCTTTCAAGTCAGTATTTTTGGATTGTTCTACTCACATGTTGAGAGATGTCTCTGGCTTTATATTTGGGTATTCTGCCCAAAGGTACTGGCATTACATAGGGTTTTGAGATGTTCATAAAGGCATTAGATGGAGGAAAGTCGTTGCTTAAATGATATATTCACCCAAAGGTGTTAGTGTCATGAGAGTTGATGATTTGTATTCTGATCGCTTTTATGTGTGGGGTCTAATTGCGTATGTTATGTATTCAACCCAAAGGTATTTCCTAATATATGCGATCAGATTCTCAGTATAGATACTGCTTTAATGCTTTAAGTATCTCTGTTATCCTGCATTTTTACTGATAATTGTCTTTTCAATTTTTCAGTTACCTTTTCTATGAACAATAATGTTATCATGGTTGAAACATTGACTGGTTTGAATTTCAAGAATTGGAAAAAGGACATCGAGTTTGCTCTGGAGATGGCTAACGTCAATATAACAATGCAGACTGAGAGGCCTTCTCCACTCACTGATGGCAACTCGGAGACTGATAAAGCGGCAATGGCAGCTTGGGAGCGATCAAATAAGATGTGCTATTTGACCATCAAGAGGTTAATCTCGGACCATCTACTGAGTAGATTGGTAGACACAAACATAGCAAGGAAGTTTATGGATAGCACATCCCAGAGGTATAAGATATCTTCCTATATAGAGCAGAGCTCCCTGATAAAGGAATTATTCTCCATGAGTTACATGGAAGAAGGAGGCGTTCAGGGGTATATCATAAGGATGGTGTACCTTCAAAGTAGGCTGAAGGCACTAGAGATACTGATCGTTGACACATTCATAGTGCATCAGGCACTAAATACTCTCCCCCAAGAGTTTGAGATGTTGGCTACTTCCTACATCTCACAGGATGAGAACTGGGACGTTAATGCCTTGATTTCCAGGTGTGTTGTAGCTAAGGAGAAGATTTTGAGTTCTCCTCATACAGCCATGTATGCAGTTGTCAAAGACAAGGGGAAGGCTAAACCCCATCCTAAGGGTAAGGGTAAGAAACCCAAACCCTCTCCTCAATTTCAGATTGGGCAATCTAGCATTACAAAGGGCCCACATGAGCTAGAGAATATGAGGTGCTTCTTCTGCAAGAAGAAGGGGCATAAAAAGGTCGATTGCTCGAAGTACAAGATATGGAAGATCAAGCAGGAACTGTCAAGTAACTCCTCGGCCCATATGATTCATGAATCCAATGTAGCTATAACCACATCAAGTTCTTGGTGGTTAGATAAGGGAGCTTCTAATCATGTTTCTTCCACAATGTAGGGGTTCAGATCTAGGAAAAGGTCAACTAAAGGAGAGGAGAGACTGATGGTCGGTAACAATGAAGAGGTTGAAGTTTTCTTTGTAGGAGATGGAGGTTTAAACCTTGATACGGGGTTTGTATTGGTTTTAAGGGACACATTTTGCAACATCCCACTACCATAAGATACATTCCTAAGCTTTTAGGAACATAACCTACAATAATGGTATGTTGGAGCAATAACAATTATAACTTACACATGGCATCATCTAACACACTCGAAAATCATAATAATTTTCTCTTAAAACATTTGCTTCATTCATTTATAAAATTTACACTGTTCTGATTAGCAATTGTTTATAAGACCCTATACAAGTTCTAACAAAACTACAGTACAGCAACAACTATATTCCTTCGAGAGTCAGCTAATAGACCTCTGATCTATTTGTTTATCCACAGACACTTTACGTCCTGACTAAAGCTTAAGTCTCCTGTCTAGTACCTGAAAAGTCACAGTGCAATTTTTTGATGAATTTTGCGAACTCAATGAGTGAACCATCATTGATGATTTCACCGGATTACACAAATACAACACATATATCACAATTAT
>JANZXR010000006.1:7338608-7361572 GCA_027575705.1 Erythroxylum echinodendron | reverse complement strand
TTCCAACCCAACAAGGCAGCAACACAATCAATTAACCAGAAATAATTTCATTCCTCACCAACACAAACAATTAACAACACAAACAATTAACAAAAACATTCAAAAATTGGAAAAAAACACACCAAATATACAGTCAAATTTAGATATTCGGATCAACTCAGGTCGGGTGACTCGGGTCGGGTCCAGATCTAGGTAATAATCCCAGATCTGTCGTCAGATGGCGGCAACAGGCGACGACTCGCCAATAGGAGGACGCGGCGACAGGCGGAGGATGCGGAGACACGCGGAAGAAAGGACGTGGCAACAGGCGGCGGCGAAGAGGCGACCCTCAACAGGAGGAGATGACAAGTCCGCAATAGGAGGCGAGTTTGCGACAACCGGAGGAGCAACACACACAGACCTGCGACACCGAAAGACGAGAGGACAGAGGCGAGGAGAGTAGAGTTAGTAGACGGTGAGAGAGAGCGAGAGAGCAAAGAGAGAAATAAAATTAGAGTAGACAACAGAGCAGAGGTCAGGGGGGTAGGTTAATAAAAATTTTTCTAAAAATTGCACATAGGTCCCTGAAAAGGGGTTTTTTGCAGTACCATCCGGTATAGTTGGTACCAGCTGGTACAAGGCGAAAACACCCGGTACCAACCAGTACCTGTGGCCGGTACCATTAGCTTTGGTACCGTTCTATTTTCAGATTGGTACGGTACCGGCTGGCACGAAACAGTACCAAAAACACTGGTATCGATGTAAAGTGAAAAGTGTTCATAATTCTTGAAATGTCACGATGAACATCAAAATTCCAACCAATGTTGTCGTCGTAATCCTGAGGCCATTTTTGGTTAGATGTAAAATTTTTAATGTAAAAAAATAGAATGAAATGAAATGAAATGATTTATAACGAAATGTAACATAAGTTGATGTGATATAAAAATATTGTTTGGAAGAAATAGAAGGGTTCATAATGTAATATAGTGAAATGTTGTTTAGATAAAGAGTTTATAATGCAATATAATGTATCATTTTACATTCCATCAAAAACATCCCAAATTAGAGGTTTGCTATTTTCACTGTTTAGAATGAAATGTGATGTAATATGAAATCCTCCTCTTCCATCTCAATCTATTCTATTCTATTAAAAAACCTCCTCTTAAATAATATAATAATATTACATTCCATTCTATTTCATTTCTTTATAAAACCTTCAATCAAATATAGCTTAAGATTACCTAATTTTCAGCTAAATTATTGCCTTATTTTCAGCTAAATTCCAACCAAGGTTGTCTCTATAATCTTAAGGTTATATTTGGTTAGACGTAAAATTGTAATAAAATAAAATAGAATGAAATAGAATGAAATAATTTATAACGGAATAGAATGTAAATTGATGAGATATAAAAAATTATTATTTGGAAGAAATAGAAGGGTTCATAATGTAATATAGCGAAATGTTATTTAGATGAAGACTTTATAATGTAATATAGTGTATCATTTTGCATTCCATCTTAAATATCCCAAATTGGAGGTTTTCTATTTTTATTATTTAGGATGGAATGTAATGTAATATGAAACCCTTCTCTTTCATCTCATTCTATTCTATTCTATTATAAAACCTACTCTTTAAAAATATAATAATATTAAATTCCATTATCAAACTTTAAGTCGAATATAGCTTAAGATTGCCCGATTTTCAGCTAAATTCCAACAAAGGCTGTCTCTATAATCCTAAGGTTATATTTGATTGGACGTAAATTTTTTAATAAAATAAAATAAAATAGAATGAAATGAAATGATTTATAACGGAATGGAACGTAAATTGTTGTGATATAAAAAATTATTATTTAGAAGAAATAGAAGGGTTCATCATGTAGTAGAGTGAAATATTGTTTAGATGAAGAGTTTATAATGTAATATAGTGTATCATTTTACATTTCATCTGAAACATCCCAAATTGGAGGTTTTCTATTTTTACTGTTTAGGATGGAATGTGATGTAATATGAAACCCTTCACTTCTATTTCATTCTATTCTGTTCTATTATAAAACCTACTCTTAAATAATATAATAATATTACATTCCATTATAAAACCTTCAATCAAATATACCTTAAGATTGACCGATTTTCAACTAGATTCCAACCAAGGTTGTCTTCATAATCTTAAGGTTACATTTGGTTAGATTTAAAGTTTAAAATAAAATAAAATAAAATAGAATGAAAAAATGAAACGATTTATAACGAAATGGAACGGAAATTGATGTGATATAAAAAATTATTATTTGGAAGAAATAGAAAGGTTCATAATGTAATATAGTGAAATGTTGTTTAGATGAAGAGTTTATAATGTAATATAGTGTATCATTTTGCATTCCATCTGAAACATCCCAAATTGTAAGTTTTTTATTTTTACTATTTAGGATGGAATGTGATGTAATATGAAACCCTTCTCTTCCATCTCATTCTATTCTATTCTATTCTAAAACCTCCTCTTAAATAATATAATAATATTACATTCTATTATAAAACTTTCAGTTAAATATAGCTTAAGATTGCCCGATTTTCAGCTAAATTCCAACCAAGGTTGTCTCCATAATCCTAAAGTTATATTTGGTTAGACGTAAATTTTTTAATAAAATAAAATAAAATAGAATGGAATGAAATAATTTATAGCAGAATGGAACGTAAATTGTTGTGATATAAAAAATTATTGTTTAGAAGAAATAGAAGGGTTCATAGTGTAATAGAGTAAAAAGTCATTTAGATGAAGAGTTTATAATGTAATATAGTGTATCATTTTACGTTCCCTCCGAAACATCCTAAGTTGGAGGTTTTCTATTTTTAATGTTTAGGTTGGAATGTGATGTAATATGAAATCCTCCTCTTCCATCTCAATCTATTCTATTCTATTATAAAACCTCCTCTTAAATAATATAATAATATTACATTCCATTCTATTTCATTCCATTATACTTACATTGCCTGATTTTCAGCTAAATTCCAACCAAGGTTGTCTGCATAATCTTAAGGTTATACTTGGCTAGACATAAAGTTTTTAATAAAATAAAATGAAATAGAATGAAATAAAATGAAATGATTTATAACGGAATGGAACGTAAATTGACGTGATATAAAAAATTACTATTTGGAAGAAATAGAAGGGTTCATAATGTGATATAGTGAAATGTTGTTTAGATGAAGAGTTTATAATGGTATATAGTGTATCATTTTACATTCCATCTGAAACATCCCAAATTGGAGGTTTTCTATGTTTACTGTTTAGGATGGAATGTGATGTAATACGAAACCTTTCTCTTCCATCTCATTCTATTATAAAAACTCCTCTTAAATAATATAATAATATTATATTCCATTACAAAACCTTCAATCAAATATAGCTTAAGATTGCTTGATTTTCATCTAAATTCCAACCAAGGTTGTCTCCATAATTTTAAGGATATATTTAGTTGGACATAAAGTTTTTAATAAAATAAAAACAATAGAATGAAATGAAATGATTTATAGTGAAATGGAACGTAAACTAACGTGATACAAAAAATTATTGTTTAGAAGAAATAGAAGGGTTCATAATGTAATAGAGTGAAATGCTGTTTAGATAAAGAGTTTACAATGTAATATATTGTATCATTTCACATTCCATTCGAAACATCCCAAATTGGAGGTATTCTATTTCTACGGTTTAGGATGAATAGTGATGTAATATGAAACCCTCCTATTCCATCTCATTTTATTCTATTCTAATATAAAACCTTCTCTTAAATAATATAATAATATTACATTCTATTCTATTTCATTACATTATAAAACCTTCAATCAAATATAGATTAAGATTGCACGATTTTCAAGTAAATTACTGCCTAATTTCCATCTAAATTCCAAATAAGGTTGTCTCCATAATCTTAAGGCTATATTTGGATAGACGTAAAGTTCTAAATAAAATAAAATGAAATGATTTATAACGGAATGGAACGTAAATCGATGTGATATAAAAAATTATTATTTGGAAGAAATAGAAGGGTTCATAATGTAATAGAGTGAAATGTTGTTTAGATGAAGAGTTTATAATGTAATATAGTGTATCATTTTGCATTCCATCTGAAACATCCCAAATTGTAAGTTTTTTATTTTTACTATTTAGGATGGAATGTGATGTAATATGAAACCCTTCTCTTCCATCTCATTCTATTCTATTCTATTCTAAAACCTCCTCTTAAATAATATAATAATATTACATTCTATTATAAAACTTTCAGTTAAATATAGCTTAAGATTGCCCGATTTTCAGCTAAATTCCAACCAAGGTTGTCTCCATAATCCTAAAGTTATATTTGGTTAGACGTAAATTTTTTAATAAAATAAAATAAAATAGAATGGAATGAAATAATTTATAGCAGAATGGAACGTAAATTGTTGTGATATAAAAAATTATTGTTTAGAAGAAATAGAAGGGTTCATAGTGTAATAGAGTAAAAAGTCATTTAGATGAAGAGTTTATAATGTAATATAGTGTATCATTTTACGTTCCCTCCGAAACATCCTAAGTTGGAGGTTTTCTATTTTTAATGTTTAGGTTGGAATGTGATGTAATATGAAATCCTCCTCTTCCATCTCAATCTATTCTATTCTATTATAAAACCTCCTCTTAAATAATATAATAATATTACATTCCATTCTATTTCATTCCATTATACTTACATTGCCTGATTTTCAGCTAAATTCCAACCAAGGTTGTCTGCATAATCTTAAGGTTATACTTGGCTAGACATAAAGTTTTTAATAAAATAAAATGAAATAGAATGAAATAAAATGAAATGATTTATAACGGAATGGAACGTAAATTGACGTGATATAAAAAATTACTATTTGGAAGAAATAGAAGGGTTCATAATGTGATATAGTGAAATGTTGTTTAGATGAAGAGTTTATAATGGTATATAGTGTATCATTTTACATTCCATCTGAAACATCCCAAATTGGAGGTTTTCTATGTTTACTGTTTAGGATGGAATGTGATGTAATACGAAACCTTTCTCTTCCATCTCATTCTATTATAAAAACTCCTCTTAAATAATATAATAATATTATATTCCATTACAAAACCTTCAATCAAATATAGCTTAAGATTGCTTGATTTTCATCTAAATTCCAACCAAGGTTGTCTCCATAATTTTAAGGATATATTTAGTTGGACATAAAGTTTTTAATAAAATAAAAACAATAGAATGAAATGAAATGATTTATAGTGAAATGGAACGTAAACTAACGTGATACAAAAAATTATTGTTTAGAAGAAATAGAAGGGTTCATAATGTAATAGAGTGAAATGCTGTTTAGATAAAGAGTTTACAATGTAATATATTGTATCATTTCACATTCCATTCGAAACATCCCAAATTGGAGGTATTCTATTTCTACGGTTTAGGATGAATAGTGATGTAATATGAAACCCTCCTATTCCATCTCATTTTATTCTATTCTAATATAAAACCTTCTCTTAAATAATATAATAATATTACATTCTATTCTATTTCATTACATTATAAAACCTTCAATCAAATATAGATTAAGATTGCACGATTTTCAAGTAAATTACTGCCTAATTTCCATCTAAATTCCAAATAAGGTTGTCTCCATAATCTTAAGGCTATATTTGGATAGACGTAAAGTTCTAAATAAAATAAAATGAAATGATTTATAACGGAATGGAACGTAAATCGATGTGATATAAAAAATTATTATTTGGAAGAAATAGAAGGGTTCATAATGTAATAGAGTGAAATGTTGTTTAGATGAAGAGTTTATAATGTAATATAGTGTATAATTTTGCATTCCATCTGAAACATCCCAAATTGGAGGTTTTTTATTTTTACTGTTTATGATGGAATGTGATGGAATGTGATGGAATGTGATGTAATATGAAACCCTTCACTTCCATCTCATTCTACTCTATTCTATTATAAAACCTCCACTTAAATAATATAATAATATTACATTCCATTATAAAAACATCAATGAAATATAGCTTAAGATTGCCCGATTTTCAGCTAAATTCTAACCAAGTTTGTCTCCATAATCCTAAGGCTGTATTTGGTTGGACGTAAAATTTTTAATAGAATAAAATAAAATAGAATAAAATGAAATGATTTATAACGGAATGGAACGTAAACTGATTTGACATAAAAAATTATTGTTTAGAAGAAATAGACGGGTTCAAAATGTAATAGAGTGAAATGTTGTTTAGATGAAGAGTTTATAAAATAATATAACGTATCATTTTACATTCCATCCGAAACATCCCAAACTGGAGGTTTTCTATTTTTAATGTTTAAGATGAATGTGATGTACTATGAAACCCTCATCCTCCATCTCATTCTATTCTATTATAAAACCACCTCTTAAATAATATAATAATATTACATTCCATTCCACTTCATTCCAATATAAAACTTGCAATCAAATATAGCTTAAGATTACCTGATTTTCAGCTAAATTATTGCCTGCTTTTTAGCTAAATTCTGACCAAGGTTGGCTCTATAATCTTCAGGTTATATTTGGTTAGACGTAAATTTTTTAATAAAACAAAACAAAATGAAATGAAATAAAATGAAATGATTTATAACAGAATGAAACGTAAATTGATGTGATATAAAAAATTATTATTTGGTCGAAATAGAAAAGTTCATAATGTAATATAGTAAAATGTCGTTTAAATGAAGAGTTTATAATGTAATATAGTGTATCATTTTAAATCCCATATTAAACATCCCAAACTAGAGGTTTTCTATTTTTACTGCTTATGATGGAATGTGATGTAATATGAAACCCTTCTCTTCCTTCTTATTCTATTCTATTCTATTATAAAACCTCCTCTTGAGTAATATAATAATATTACATTTCATTATAAGACCTTTAATCAAATATAGCTTAAGATTGTCCAATTTTAAGCTAAATTCCAACCAAGGTTGCCTCCATAATCTTAAGGTTATATTTGATTGGACGTAAAGTTTTTAATAAAATAAAATAAAGTAGAATGAAAAGAAATGAAATGATTTATAACAAAATGGAACGTAAACAAATTTGATATAAAAAATTATTGTTTAGAAGAAATAGAGGGGTTCATAATGGAATAGAGTACAATGTTGTTTAGATTAAGAGTTTATAATTTAATATAGTGTATCATTTTTCCTTCCATCTGAAACATCCCAAATTGGAGGTTTTTTATTTTTAATGTTTAGGATGGAATGTGACGCATTATGAAACCCTCCTCTTCCATCTCATTCTATTCTATTCTATTATAAAATCTCCTCTTAAATAATATAATAATATTACATTCCATTCTATGTCATTCCATTATAAATCCTTCAATCAAATATAGCTTAAGATTGCCTGATTTTCAACTAAATTCTAGCCAAGGTTGTCTCTATAATCTTAAGGTTATAATTGGTTGGATGTAAAGGTTTTAATAAAATAAAATAAAATAGAATTAAATAAAATGAAATGATTTATAACGAAATGTAACATAAACTGATTTGATATAGAAAATTATTGTTTAGAAGAAATAGAAGGGTTCATAATGTAATAGAGTGAAATGTTGTTAGATGAAGAGTTTATAATGTAATATAGTGTATCATTTCATATTCCATCTGAAACATCCGAAGTTGGAGGTTTTCTATTTCTAATGTTTAGGATGAAATGTAATGTAATATAAAACTCTCCTCTTCTATCTCATTCTATTATATTCTATTATAAAACCTCCTCTTAAATAATATAATAATATTACATTCAATTCTGTTTCATTCTATTATAAAACCTTCAATCAGATATAGCTTAAGATTTCCTGATTTTCAGCTAAATTATTGACTAATTTTCAGCTAAATTCTAATCAAGGTTTGACTTCATAATCTTAAGGTTATATTTGGTTAGACGTAAAGTTTTTAATAAAATAAAATAAAATAGAATGAAATAAAATGAAATGATTTATAACGGAATGGAACGTAAATTGATGTGATATAAAAAGTTATTATTTGGAAGAAATAGAAGGATTCATAATGTAATATAGTGAAAAGTTGTTTAGACGAAGAGTTTATAATGTAATATAGTGTATCATTTTATATTCCATCTGAAACATCCCAAATTTGAGGTTTTTTATTTTTACTTTTTAGGATGTAATGTGATGTAATATGAAACCCTTATCTCCCATCTCATTCTATTCTATTCTATTATAAAACTTCCTCTTAAATAATATAATAACATTACATTCAATTCTATTTCATTCATTATAAGACCTTCAATCAAATATAGCTTAAGATTGCCCGATTTTCAACTCAATTCCAACCAAGGTTGTCTCCATAATCTTAAGGTTATATTTGGTTAGACACAAAGTTTTTAATAAAATAAAATGAAATAGAATGAAATAAAATGAAATGATTTATAACGAAATGGAACGTAAACTGATTTGATATAGAAAATTATTGTTTAGAAGAAATAGAGGGGTTTATAATGTAATAGAGTGAAATATTGTTTAGATGAAGAGTTTATAATGTAATATAGTGTATCATTTTACATTCCATCCGAAACATCCCAAGTTGGAGATTTTCTATTATTAATGTTTAGGATGGAATGTGATGTAATATGAAACCCTCCTCTTCCATCTCATTCTATTCTAATCTATTATAAAACCTCCTCTTAAATAGTATAATAATATTACATTCCATTCTATTTCATTACATTATAAAACCTTCAATCAAATATAGCTTAAGATTGCCTGATTTTTAGCTAAATTATTGCCTCATTTTCAGCTAAATCCTAACCAAGATTTGACTCCATAATGTCAAGGTTATATTTGGTTAGACGTAAGGTTTTTAATAAAATAAAATAAAATAAAATGAACTAAAATGAAATGATTTATAACAGAATAGAACGTAAATTGATGTGATATAAAAAATTATTATTTGGAAGAAATAAAAGGGTTTATAATGTAATATAGTGAAATGTTGTTTAGATGAAGAGTTTATAATGTAATATAGTGTATCACTTTGGGTTCCATCTGAAACATCCCAAACTGGAGGTTTTCTATTTTTACTGTTTATGATCGAATGTGATGTAATATGAAACCCTTCTCTTCCATCTTATTCTATTCTATTCTATTATAAAACCTCCTCTTAAATAATATAATAATATTACATTCCATTACAAAACTTTCAATCAAATATAGCTTAAGATTGCCAGATTTTCAGCTAAATTCCAACTAAGGTTATCTCCATAATCTTAAGGTTATATTTAGTTGGACGTAAAGTTTTTGATAAAATAAAAATAAATAGAATGAAATAAAATGATTTATAACGGAATGGAACGTCATTTGATATGATATAAGAAATTATTGTTTAGAAGAAATAGAAGGGTTCATAATTTAATAGAGTGAAAATGTTGTTTAGATGAAGAGTTTATAATGTAATATAGTGTATCACTTTACATTCCATCCGAAACATCCCAAATTGGAGGTTTTCTATTTTTACTGTTTAGGATGGAATGTGATGTAATATGAAACTCTCATCTCCCATCTCATTCTATTCTATTCTATTATAAAACCTCCTCTTAAATAGTATAATAATATTACATTCCATTCTATTTCATTACATTATAAAACCTTCAATCAAATATAGCTTAAGATTGCCTAATTTTTAGCTAAATTATTGCCTAATTTTCAGCTAAATTCTAACCAAGATTTGAATCCATAATCTTAAGGTTATATTTGATTAGACGTAAAGTTTTTAGTAAAATAAAATAAAATGAAATGAAATGATTTATAGCTGAATGGAACATAAATTGATGTGATATAAAAAGTTATTATTTGGAAGAAATATAAGAGTTCATAATGTAATATAGTGAAATGTTATTTAGACGAAGAGTTTATAATGTAATATAGTGTATCATTTTATATTCCATCTGAAACATCCCAAATTGGAGGTTTTCTATTTTTACTGTTTAGGATGTAGTTTAATGTAATATGAAACCCTTTTTTCCCATCTCATTCTATTCTATTCTATTATAAAACTTCCTCTTAAATAATATAATAATATTACATTCCATTATAAAACTTTCAATCAAATATAGCTTAAGGTTGTCTCCATAATCTTAAGGTTATATTTAGTTGGACGTAAAGTTTTTAATAAAAGAAAATAAAATGGAATGGAATGAAATGATTTATAACGGAATGGAACGTCATTTGATGTGTTATAAGAAATTATTGTTTAGAAGAAATAGAAGGGTTCATAATTTAATAGAGTGAAAATGTTGTTTAGAATAAGAGTTTATAATGTAATATAGTGTATCACTTTACATTTTATCCGAAACATCCCAAATTGGAGGTTTTCTATTTTTACTGTTTAGGATGGAATGTGAAGTAATATGAAACTCTCATCTCCCATCTCATTCTATTCTATTATATTATAAAATCTCCTTTTAAATAATATAATAATATTACAATGAATTCTATTATAAAAGCTTCAATCAAATATAGCTTAAAATTTCCTGATTTTCAGCTAAATTCCAACCAAGGTTGTCTACATAATCTTAAGGTTATATTTGGTTAGACGTAAAGTTTTTAATAAAATAAAATGAAATAGAATGAAATAAAATGAAATGATTTATAACGAAATTGAACGTAAATTGATGTGATATAAAAAATTATTATTTGGAATAAATAAAAGGATTCATAATGTAATATAGTGAAATGTTTTTTAGATGAAGAGTTTATATTGTAATATAGTGTATCATTTTGCATTCCATCTGAAACATCCCACCCTGGAGGTTTTTTATTTTTACTGTTTAGGATGGAATTTGATGTAATATGAAACCCTTCTCTTCCTTCTCATTGTATTCTATTCTATTATAAAACCTCCTCTTAAATAATATAATACTATTACATTCTATTATAAAACCTTCAATCAAATATGGCTTAAGATTGCCCGATTTTCAGCTAAATTCCAACCAAGGTTGTCTCCATAATCTTAAGGTTATATTTGGTTGGACGTAAAGTGTTTAATAAAATAAAATAAAATAGAATGAAATGAAATGATTTATAATGGAATGAAACATAAATTGATGTGATATAAAAATTATTATTTAGAAGAAATAGAAGGGTTCATAATTTAGTAGAGTGAAATGTTGTTTGGATGAAGAGTTTATAATGTAATATAGTGTATCATTTTACATTCCATCCGAAACATCCCAAATTGGAAGTTTTCTATTTTTACTATTTAGGATAGAATGTGATGTAATATAAAACCCTCCTCTTCCATCTCATTCTATTATATTTTATTGTAAAACCTCCTTTTAAATAATATAATAATATTACATTCCATTCTATAAATCCTTCAATCAAATATAGCTTAAGATTGACTAATTTTCAGCTAAATTATTGCCTGATTTTCAGCTAAATTCCAACAAGGTTGTCTCCATAATCTTAAGGTTATATTTGGTTAGACGTAAAGTTTTTAATAAAGTAAAATAAAATATAATGGAATAAATAGAAGGGTTCATAATGTAATATAATGAAATGTTATTTAGATAAAGAGTTTATAATATAATATAGTGTATCATTTGCATTCGATCTGAAACATCCTTGATTGGAGGATTTTTATTTTTACTGTTTAGAATGGAATGTAATGTAATATGAAACCCTTCTCTTCCATCTTATTATATTCTATTCTATTATAAAACCTCCTCTTAAATAATATAATGATATTACATTCCGTTATAAAACCTTCAATCAAATATAGCTTAAGATTGCCTGATTTTTAGCTAAATTCCAACTAAGGTTGTCTCCATAATCTTAAGGTTATATTTGGTTGGACGTAGAGTTTTTAATAAAATAAAATAAAATATAATGAAAAGAAATGATTTGTAAGGGAATGGAATGTAAATTTATGTGATATAAAAAGTTATTGTTTAGAAGAAATAGAAGATTTCATAATGTAATAGAGTGAAATGTTATTTAGATGAAGAGTTTTTAATGTAATATAGTGTATTATTTTACATTCCATTCGAAACATCCCAAATTGGAGATTTTTTATTTTTACTGTTTAGGATGGAATGTGATGTAATATGAAATCCTCTGCTTCCATCTCATTCTATTCTATTCTATTATAAAACCTTCTCTTAAGTAATGTAATAATATTACATTCCATTTTATTTTATTACATTATAAAATCTTCAATCAAATATAGCTTAAGATTGCCTGATTTTCAGCTGAATTATTGTCTGATTTTCAGCTAAATTTCAACTAAAGTTGTCTCCATAATCTTAAGGTTATATTTGGTTAGACGTAAAGTTTTAATAAAATAAAATAAAATAAAATAGAATGAAATAAAATGAAATGATTTATAAAGGAATAGAATGTAAATTGATGTGATATAAAAAATTATTATTTGGAAGAAATAAAAGAGTTCGTAATATAATATAGTGAAATGTTGTTTAGTAACATAGTGTATCATTTTGCATTCAATTTGAAACATACTAAATTGGAGGGTTTCTTTTTTTACTGTTTAGGATAGAATGTGATGTAATATGAAGCCCTTCTCTTGCATCTCATTCCATTATATTTTATTATAAAGCCTCCTTGTAAATAATATAATAATATTACATTCCATTATAAAACCTTCAATCAAATGTAGCTTAAGAATGCCTGATTTTCAGCTAAATTCTAACTAAGGTTGTCTCTGTAATCTTAAAGTTATATTTGGTTGGACGTAAAGTTTTTAATAAAATAAAATAAAATAGAATGAATTGATATTATTTATAACGGAATGAAACATAAATTGTTGTGATTTAAAAATTATTGTTTAGAAGAAATAGAAAGGTTCATAATGTAATAGAGTGAAATGTTGTTTAGATGAAGAGTTTATAATGCAATATAGTGTATCATTTTACATTACATCCGAAATATCCCAAATTTGAAGTTTTCTATTTTATTGTTTAGGATAAAATGTGATGTAATATGAAACTTTTCTCTTCTATCTCATTCTATTCTATTTTATTTGTAATAATTTTACATTTTATTTCTTTCTATTTTATTATAAAACATTCGACTATAGCTGAAGATTGCTAAATTTCAGCTAGAGGGCCAACAGAAGTCCGTGGAATTTAAGCCCAACCGGAAACAACGAGAGTGTGTAAACACAGTCCTTCCAGACGATGCACGAAATTTGGGCTCTATTTCTGGAATAAAAGAGACGGGCTCTTTCGTTTGAATCCTCAAATCATGTCATCAACACAAAAAAGTCGAAACAGCTGCTTCTACAGTAAATTGTAACAGCTGCCATTTGCTTACGTAAATTGGAATCCTCTTCCTTGAAATTCAATCTTAGTTTTGGTCTAGTATTATAAATTATAAAATGTGAAGTCGTAGCCTTGTTCTAGGCTTGAACCCAATAATTTGGTAAGAAGGCGCAGCGACTAGTTAACAGAAGGAAACAATCATGAATCAAAATCAGAACCGCGTGGATGAATCCAACAACACGACGACGAAAACGATCAAACCCCAATTACCAGAATCCCAAGAACAGGAGACCGAGCCTCACACGTCCGATTATGCGCCATACCCAAAGCTTGACCCAAACGACGTCACCCCTCCTCCGGAGAATTGGTCCAGCATCTCTGTAGGGACGCAACAGCCTCCACCGGTGACCCACCAGCCCGCAGCTCCGATCACCGGAAACGCCGCCACCACCATGCCTCCGGAGTCCAATCCCTATGTTTCCGCGGCACCAGTTGGGTCATCCTCTTCGAAAAGTAAGCATCGTTGGCTTTGTACATGTGACTCTGAGAGCAAATGGGTTGACTTAATTAGTGCAAATTGCTTTTTGAATTGAAGTATGCAAATTTTAGTTGTTCTGTTTGTGGTGTTTTTGATTTGGAGAAGATAAGGTGGACTCGGTGAAAGACACGTTAGGAAAATGGGGGAAGAAAGCGGCAGAAGCCACCAAAAAGGCGGAGGATCTTGCTGGGAACATGTGGCAACACTGTAAGTATGTTTAGTGATTTTTAGTTCTTAATGTTGTCTGCTTCTTAGATACATGGCGTTCAAGTTTTGGGGCTGTAGCTCCGGATGGCATATACGTGGTGAATTGTGTGTTTAGTTTTTGGTCTATTTAAAATTTTAATGATCTAATCTAATTGTTTTTGCTAATAAATGCTTTGATGAATGACAAAACAACCATAACACAATTATAGCAATAATAAGCAGTAAATGGTTTGATGAATGACATCCGTAAAACAATTATAACAATAATGAATAAAAATTTAATTAAAAAGAATAAAACTGATGATTTATAGTGATTCAGTTAACTCTAATTTGTAAATTCTATTTGAAAATTTTATTATTTTTCTTTTTTCAATAGGTAAAAAATAACACTTTTTTTAAAGGTAAAAAAGAATTCTTTACAATGTCTTTTCTACTACTAATGAAGGAAAACCTTAAACTAATCAATTATTCTCTCAATTGATATTTTGATTATTTAAATACAATACAAGAATTCCTTTTTGATCATGCAATGTACTAAGGATTCATATCATGCTCAAACACACATGAATATAATAAAGTTCTCTCAAAGGCTTCTCTAGACAACTCATATATGGTCTATTTTTATTCAAAACAACCAAGTTTGCTTGTTAGAGATACAAACTAGTTGTTATAATGACTAATAACAAAAATATTGATCGACACAAATCATTTAAAATGTACTTTGGAACGTCAATGTTTATAGCAGAGTACAAAACGAATCCTAACGGTTTGAAACGTTCAAATTGAACCCCAAGTTTTTCAAAACGTTCAAAAAAGATCTTAAATAGATGAAAAATTTAACGTGGTTAACTCTCTGTTTGAATGTCACGTTTTTTAATCTTTTTAACCAAGAAATTGGGCTTTATTTGCAAGGTGACAAGTGGGACCTGTTGTCAGAAATATATAAAATACGTCCCATTGACTCGTGACAGTGGAGCTCACTTTCTAATTAATTTTTAAAAAATAATTTCATGGTTATGAGACCTACTCCTATTTAAAATATATAAAAATAGTCACGTCAGTATTGATGAAGCATTTAACTGATGAGGAGTTAATTTCGTTAAATTCTTCATCCATTTGAGATCTGTTTTGAAAACGTTGGGATTTAATTTGAACGCTTTAAAATGTTAATGTTCAAGTTGTATTATGTTGTAAATGTTGAGTTCTGGAATACACTTTTGGCCTTTAAAAAAAAGCTAACATAGGTCAATCTAACTCCATGGAAGGTCAATCAAATTTCTTAAGACACGTTTTTCAAAAATTTTCAAGTTCCTTCAAATATCAAGATACACTTATTTGACAAAAACTTGATTCAAAACTGTTTTAAAACTTTTCTAAATGTATTTAGATGCATGAAGGGATTTTTTAAAAAAGATTAAAACTAATTAGTCTCTTGATTATGAAAAGATTTATGAATTATGCACAATAAAATGGTTATGCAATGTTTGAACCTTTGAACTATTAAAGTGACCAAGATAGTGTTATAAGAAAGATTGCAGTGATTTGTTAAATATAGAAATGTTCCGGAATTTTTTGTTCTTGGTCCACTTGACTTGAATGGACTTGAAGCTATTTTGAATTGTATTTGTACTCTACTTTACTCATTTTGCTCAATTCATTCAATTGGCTTTTTTATTTTTTCCCCTTTCATTAAAATTTGATCTTTCAAATATATATTTTTTATTTCATTACAAAAGAGCTGTTATTGTCACCAAAAATAAATTCATTAATGATTCTCATCATTTCTTGTTAGTATTACCCTATTCTTTCTCCTCATAATGAAGAATCCATTTAAAACCGTTTTAGAGTGATGATATAGTCTTTTTGAATTGCTGCTGGGGAAATTCCATTGTTCATCTTCTATCATCTTTAAGTTAGCTTTTTTGAACTAACTTAAAGAATTCTATGTGCTTAGAGATTATCGATGGTGATGGTGTGTCAAAATTTGGATCTTCAATTCTGGCAGTAGCAGTAACTATTCATTGATTGTTTTTACCAATCCAGTGCTCTAGTTCTAAATTGGTATGCTTTTGTTCTATGTGTAATTTGCCCAGTTGATAATTCTATGTTATCTCGCTCTAAATTTTTCTTTTTCAAATGATTAGCAAGAACTACAAGCTTTATTTCTTTCTCTGTGATGTCATGAACTTTTACTCTCTTGACGAGCTTTTACATTCTTGGTGGTAGCAATACTATGTTGGTGCTCATGATTTCGGAAAAACAAAATTTAGTCACTTTTCAGATAAACAAGTATTCTGAGCCTCTTTTTGTTTCTCTTCCCTTTTTCTGTTCAGTGAAAACGGGCCCTAGTTTTGCCGATGCTGCTGTGGGAAGAATTGCTCAAGGAACTAAAGTTCTTGCGGAAGGTGGTTATGAAAAGATTTTTCCCGAAACTTTTGAGACTGTTCCTGGGGAGAAACTTTTGAAGACATATGCGTGCTACTTATCCACTTCTGCTGGTCCAGTTATGGGGGTGCTCTATTTGTCAACCGCAAAGCTTGCATTTTGTAGCGACAACGCATTGTCTTACAAAGTTGGCGATCAAACTCAATGGAGCTATTATAAGGTGTGCTCATTTAGCTTGTCACGACTTGAAATGGTCGTCATTCTTTATCTAAGCTAGAAGCCTTTCTTTCATGTGAATTTACATAGATGTACATGGATAGATTTTTTAACATCTAGATTTGTGATGTGCAAGCACACTCCTTAGTACATTTGGTTCTTTACTATATAAAAGGTCATATTTCCATGAGCTCCTGACCCACTAGATTCATCTGTTTGCAAGCCTGTATATTTTGCCTTTACTTCGATGTGATGCTGAGCCTCCTAGAAGATGTTATGGCATATGGTTTAATTCTGGAAGTTTTAATCATGGATCTGTGGACTTAAAATTTTTCATCTTTAATTTTAATCTCAATTTTTGTTATGATCATAGTTGGGACTTAGTAGATTGTTAATTTGCAATCTTAAATATTTCCAATTTACCATTTTCCTAGTTCGACGATCAAAGTTCCTCACAAGGGGTAAAGCTTACAGTCGTTGAGGGTGTTTTTGCCAAATAATATGCATGTCCTCTGGTACTATTCCTATATTCTTTTTATGGTCCAATCTTGCTGCCTCGCATTTCTCGTAATGTCGTGTGATGAAGTTGCTTATCTTCCTCTTTAATGACTTGGTGTTTGATT
Organism: Erythroxylum echinodendron; assembly: GCA_027575705.1. Taxonomy (NCBI): domain Eukaryota; kingdom Viridiplantae; phylum Streptophyta; class Magnoliopsida; order Malpighiales; family Erythroxylaceae; genus Erythroxylum; species Erythroxylum echinodendron. The sequence continues at coordinate 7,344,319 of JANZXR010000006.1, read as the reverse complement.
CCTCTTTGCGCGTAGGTTGCTATTCCACTGCATCAGGTGAAGGCGGTAAATCCATCAACAAGCAAAGTCAACCCAGCAGAAAAATACATCCAGATCATCTCCTTGGATAACCATGAATTCTGGTTCATGGGCTTTGTGCACTATGACAGTGCTGTGAAAAATCTGAAAGGATCATTGCAGCAGCCTACCTTCTGATGAGATTATTATGGAGATTTCGTGACGATTTGTTTGTCCTTTTTTTATAATTATGTTGCCAATAGATTTCGTTGATTTTAAGCTCTGTACATAATACATATATATATGTAAACACATGTTTGTTATTGTCAAGATAATGTTACTTTATGGGATGACACATTTGAGCTTTACCTTTTCAAACATAAAGCACTTCCTCTCCTAAGAAAAACACAATAAAATAAAGAAGAAAGAAGACAGAAGAAAGGAGGCTGTTCATCGTTTCTACAAGGGAAGAGGTCATTGGGAGCATTGCTTTGGATGTATGGTAAAAAATCTCGGCTAGGCTTGATTGGCAGAGAAATGTGAATGAGCTAAAACATGAACAGGCCTGGTAAGTAAGGGGTCGGGAATTGTAGGTAGTTGTGTTTGGTTTTTGGATTGGCCATGACAAACTGGTGTGGACGGCTTACCTGTCTGTCTGTAACCCAACTGGCAATCTGAAAAGTGGAAACAGAACACCGTCAGTGGGACTGGCCCATAACACTTGCAACTTCATCAGTTGTGTGGGTCACTGTTTAGACGCAGTTTGGCTCTCTTGTTGGAAACAGCTTCTTACTGTGGAGCCCTCGCCCTATCACCAATATGGTCTTTTGACTACTCTCTACGCCCCTGAAGTTTCGAAATACTCCAACTTATATGCAATTTTATTTATTTAACTAAAGATGATCAGGAGAAAATTAATCTCCATAACTAAGTAAATAAATAAATAAGAACTCATCAACACCATACAATTCTTTGAAGGCCATGTTGACTATTTTCTGACCATATCGTTCTTTGTCTTCTATTCTTGCGTTTTGATTGATTATATGTACTTTAAGGACCAGACTCGCCTGACAATTAACTAAGCAAGTCATTTCGTGACTGTTGAGAGTTAGAATTGCATGAAAATTTCGACTTTGAGTTTATTGGTTTGAAAAATCCTTGCAGTTCCATAACTAATTAATCTCTTCAAAATCCTTAAGTCATATATGTACCAAGCAAAAGATATTTCTTGTTTCCTTCAATAAATAATCTACCTATATTAAATTAACTTTGAAACTCTAGCACATGAGCTTTTTTTTAAAGTTGAAAAATGATTATGCCAAATTATTAATATATTTTTTCTTTCAATAAAATTCCCTTGATAAAAATATAAGATGGTTTTTCAGGTGTTGTTTTGTTATTTGGGTAATCAGTGGGTACATATTTTGCATAACTTCTACAAAATGATGGCAGCATGTTTTGGCACAGATTTGATAAAACCAAATTGTCTAGGAAATTAGCTAAGGCACCAAAAGATTAAGTTGTCTATTTTGAATAAATGCAGTAGCGTTCACGATTGGAGTAATTGAGGATTTGACGCAGCTGAGAATGCAAGTTCATGACTGGCTAAAGCACATTTAAGCTCTTCAAAATGACAGTTATTTTTCGATAATTTATGTTGATTGTTCCGGTTAGTTAGTTATGTCAGTTAGTCAATTAGTCGATTAAGTTAGCTGAGAGTTACTTGTTCTCAACAGTCGTATTAAATTTGCAGATACTTATTTGAATAAGTTTAGGACCTAAGCAGTTATAATGGTTGATGGAAAACTATCATTAACTTCTCTAGCTGTTGGTTTATATACACGTGTAATGTAAGGTAGAAAAGGGTTGGCTTTACCTTTTTTCCGACCATCGTCCCATATAATATCTATTATGATTTGATTGGGTTGTTTGGTTGTATGTAAGTTTCATTTGTTATCCTCCGATAATATGCAAGTGCACGGTTCATTAGCGTAGTACTAAAGGCGTCGATCTCATGATGAAGGAGTTAATCTAATCCTAAAATCTAAGGTCATAAACAATAACAGAAATCCAAGATACAACGAAACTAAAAACGAGAATTTAATTCAATCAATCAAATTAAGAATCAAACACGAAATAGTAAATATTAAGCAATTGCAACAGACCCAAGAATCAACCTAAAGAAATTACCAATTGAGACAAAGAAAATTTTATCTATTTTTAATGCTAACCTAATTGATTATAAATTATCATATTTTTAGTTCTAGACTATCCTAGGGTTAATTACTCTCTTTCGTTTTATAACCATTAATCCTAAATCATAAACTCTAATCAGATTATGGATGTTGCATTTCTCAATTCACAACCTATCTAAAACCCTAATTAGTTTTGAAGTTCTCCAATAAACTATCAGAAACTTATGCAAGATCTCTCTTCACACAATTTCTCGATTTAATTTAATTCTTGTTCTATTAAATTACCTAACTCTTGTTAGTCCAATTTAATCATTTTTCATTCAATTCACCCTCTCAGTTTATTACCAAAATATGTAATCGTAGAATCAAACCACTACAAATCCATTAAACACATAAGTAATCAGATTCCCCTTAATTTAAGAGTAAAATTTTGAATGTGAGTTTAGAACATCCTAGATCCTATCATCAACTATTCAAATCAATTCTATATATTACTAAAACTAAAATTAAATAGGAAATACAAACTAAATGGATGATGGGAGGCAGTGACGTCAGGAAACTTCTATTCTGGAAGTACTTCGAGTCAACTTCTTCACCTCTTCTCTTTTCCTTCTTCTCTTCCTCTATCTCTCGATAATTTCTCTCTAGGATTTCTCAAGATGGCTGATGCAAAAACTCTTCTTTTCCTCTTTTCTTGTTCTTTAAATATCCTCTTGTGTTGTGAAAAGCCCTACGATTTTTCGAGGTCCGAAATGTGCAAAACATCCCTCGAAACTTGATGTTTTTGAGTGTCTGCCTGACACATACCACGACCGTAGCCCTACAAACCACATTCTTAGGCTATATCTGAGCCTTTTGTCACAATCGTGGCATGTAGGCCACAATCGTAGGTCATTCCTTGGGCTTCTGTCACGATTGTGGCATGCAGGCCACAATCGTGTGTCAACTTTAGTGCTTATGTCATAATTGCTGCCTAACATGTCACCATCGTGGACCATTGTTTTCGTCAAAATGTCTCTGAAACTTCTCTATTCTTCGATGTTGGCCCTAAAACACTAGAAAACACATCATGGTACCTCAAAAATATAATATTTAAACTCAAAGACTTGTACTAACCCATAAAACACTTAAAACATAAATAATTAACAAATTAACACAATTCTAATCTAAACACATACTAAATGATTGATTAACAGCTAAACACATATCAAACTATGCCCTAAAACATAATACGATTTACATTTATCAACATCCCTACACTTAAACGTTTGCTTGTCCTCAAGCAAACAAAACAACAAACACACAAAATTACATAGTACACAATGCAATAATGAGATAATGGTTTCAACTTCATGAAATAAATTTAACTTTAAACACAATCTTTCAAGTTCTTTCAAATCATTAACATACAAAATCTGCATCTAAGAGCTCTGGACTAAACATATATATTAATCAAGACTCAAATGTCAAGTTATTTACCCTTTTTAATTGTACACACACAATAATAATTATTTGATCATTCAAACTCTGTAACTACTCCTAAGTACGTTTTCATGAAAAGTCAAGTTATTTACAAATTTGGTAGGTTTTTATTAGAAAATATTTTTTTATTTACTTTTGTAGACATGGACATAGTCTTTTGCACAGAGGCAAACATTGGTGATAAATGTCGATCCGATTACTCAGCTACATTATATTTTCAACTAGCTATTAGCTCTATTTATAATCCGAAGGCCAGGGAAATAGTTATTTATTTAAAATTAGCAAACACAGTTTTTTACTTACCTTGTTGCTTTAGCTACTTGTTTTCACGAAAAAAATACTAGCAAAGCTATTTTAGTCGAAAGATCTAAAATTATAAATGAATGTGACAACTTATAGAGTGATAAACTAACACTAAATCCTAATTAACTTGCGTTTTTAGCCATAAAACCCATGTTACTAATTTCGCAAGCTAATGACTCTTCATAACCTAATAGATTATGTTCAAAATTAAATCAATTTCAATCCATCTAAGCCATCGACACATTCACTCAATTCACAATATGCAATCTAAATAAACTATCATACAATATGCAAAGTTCACACTCAAAGGAAAACACATAACTATCCTCACACTTGAATAACATATTGTCCTCAATGTAATAAGGCGACAAACAAACACACATGGTAGGAAGAAACATAAAATAAAATAAAATAAAATAAAACAAAAACAAAAAATAAAATAAAGACTAACTTTAAAAGAAAATGGTTAGAAACAAAGCCTCACAATGATGTAGGTGGGGATGGTGTCGAAGGTAATAATTGGACCCCTTGAGCCTCAAAGTATCAATGAATACAACGTATATCCTGACTCTGACGTCATTGAGTTCATCCCATCTCCTTCATCCTTCTGGAGTTCTTCGCAAGTGTATCTATAATTACCTTGGCGTTAGTGGAGATTGTATCGAGCACTTTCTTCCAGTCCGGTTCTTCTGTGTCTTCTTCCTCTTCGGACTCCTTGCTAGTCTAGTCCTCTTTTGCCTACTGAAGTTGAGCTATGCTCGAACTCGCCTGACTATCCTTGATTTTCACATGAGTCTTTTGGCTAATGTCCCGAAGTTCCATGTTATGGGACTTAAGGATTTCAGTAAGCCACAAATGATGGTGATTTAGAAAATCAGGAAGGTAGACGGTTAGGTCACTAACATCCACGTCATAGTACTTAGCAATGGCGGAAACTAAATACCTCATACCCAAATTATTGGTCATTTTACACAAAGTCACAACAATAGCATTCAACACATTTGTGGAGGTGCACACTGGAATGTTGTCATCTATGCACCACAACAGAAAAAGTTTCTTTGTTGAACACTTGTTGGTTTCTGATTTGTCAAAAACCATTTCACATATGAATTTATGCAATAACAAGTGCTTATGGGTTCTTATAATGTTGTTATAGGCATTCTTAGCATAGAATCACTCTAACCCACTGAGCTCATTCTAATAATGAGAAGTATGAAAATTATCGTGCTGATCGATAATGGAATATTTGGGGAAATACTACACATGATTTTAATGTTCCCCGCAACCTAAATCACATTTCTTTGAGGTTACTAGGTTCGAAATAAAGGGAAGTGAAGAATTCGAGAGTGAGCTCTTGGTAGACAGGATATTGGAAGAATATAAACTTTGCCCACTGAATTATTTTTGCTAGATTGTCTACCTTATCTCGCAATTCTAGCCTATCAAGCGTATCAAAATCAAAATATTTCAGGACTACTATTTTTTTAATGTTAAGGGATTAGAAACAAATATGTAACATCCCGTCACCTATACATATGGCTATTATGTGAGACATTTATATGACTTAAGTTAAATGAACATTAGACATAAGTTATGATATACTGTTGACACATGCATACAATTCGATATATATATATGCATTCGTTTAGCATTTTCAGGTAAGTATGACAAATTGTAATGATGACAAATGGTGAATGAGTGGAGATAAATAGTACACGTGAGGAGCATGGGGAT
>JANZXR010000006.1:7319060-7333717 GCA_027575705.1 Erythroxylum echinodendron | reverse complement strand
AAAACAAATCCCAAACATTGATTTCTTTCATTACAACAATTACACAAACACTCCTTGTAGATATGATCCTTAGTAATCACCGCTATAAATCTTAATGTACAGAGTTAGGTTTATTTTCTGGTGCAATGGACATGTATCAAAATTTTTGGTGCCGTTGTCAAGGAGTGTGATACTTCAGTTTTTATATTTGATTTTAATTGGTGTTTTGTATATATTTGTTTATAATTATTTTTTTAGTTATTTCTTGATCTTTTCATGTTTTTTTATTGTTTATGTAAAGAAAGGACACAGCAAGGGAGTATGTTAATGCTGGAGTTTGATAATGTTAGGGGAAATTTTTCCTATAACCCATTTTCCCAATCTTATAGCTCAGGTTGGATAGATCATTTGAACTTACTTATTTAGGAGATTTTCATCAAAACTACTTCCTAGATAGGCCACAAGGTGCACAACAATTCCTGCATAGACCAAAAGCCTCTTATTCCAACTCAGGTACATCTCTGGTAGACCTAGTTATGTCTCTTACTACTAATACTCTGCAATTTCAGTAGGATGTAAAATAATTCTAGCAAAAGATAAGCTCTATAATCTAGAACTTGGTAAGCTAGATGGGTCAGTTGATGGTAGTTATTAACCACCTAGAACCACAAAACGAAGAGAATCAACCATCTCAACCTGAGGTGAATCCAAGTAATGTTAATGTAGTAATCTTAAAGAGTGAAGAGGAGCTTGAGAATCTTGAAAGGACTACTTAAGCGAATGCTACTGAAGAAGAAGTGAAGAAGGAGCTTAAAGGAGAAAAGGATATATCATGTAGCTCGAAGGTGAGTACTGAGTCCTTAATTGTTGTTAAGGCTAAGCCTTCCCCTTTATCTAGCAGATTGGAGAAATTAAATGAGGAGTAAGAGGGTGAAGAGATATTGGAGATTTTTCAAGAGTGCAAGGACTCAGTAGAGATTAAGAGTTTAAAGATAAGAAAGACATTATGTGAGTGGTCATCAACTCAAGACCTATCCTAAAAAACATAAACTGGAAAAATGGATGTTGTGACACATGATGATCATAATTTTTTCATGTAATAAAGAAAACAAGGAGCCGAGCTTGCAACAATAAACAAAGGAGCTACTTAGAAGGCACCCTAAGGGAAGTTTGTTTATTTTCCCTTTACATTTTCCATTGGTTCTTTCTGTTAAATTCTCCATTTCTTACATTTGATGTTACATTGGGGACAATGTAAGTTTTAAGTGTGGGGGTGGGGATCTTAGTTTTCATGTATGTCTTTTTTTAAGTTTGTGTATTGCTCATATGTATTTCTTAGGTTAAAAATAAAAAAATTGATTCTCTTTTTCTTTTGTTTATAAGACTATATAATTATAATTAGGGAGTTAATTAACTAGAAAAATTCATGGAAACTTGAGCATGTACTTTTATGCATATGATTAGTTAATATAAATTATCTTTAGAAGAGGAGGGACTAGTGATTAGATACAAGCCAGCGAGATTTTGAGCCTTTACAGACTAACACATCCATATCAATCTCATTGTTTTTTGTTTATGTGTGACTTTCATGATATGCACATCCTAACATTGCTTTGATTTTCTATTCAAGACCACATTCTGACATGTATTAATATGGAAATTGTATAAGGATTTTTTTTTATTTCATAAGTTACATTAGTCAAAAAGCCTACCTATTGATATGAATTTTCCTTTATTAAGCCCCCTTAAGTTTTATTAGCCTTTCTTTTTGTGCTAACTACATTGCATTCTTTTAACCTAACTAAAAGTCCTATCCAAGCCTTAAAACTAGTGTAACATTTGTTGATCATCGATGATTGTGATTGCATAAAAGTGTAAGTGTGGGGGTGTGCATATATATGGGTTGGAATGTCATTTTATCTCTTATCAATGAATTCCAAATGTTAATATAGCTTCTTTAAATTCTTATAGAAAAATAAAGAAAAAAGAGAAAAGAAAATGAAAAAGAAAAAGAAAGAAAAGAAAGAAAATTATGTTTAAATAAAAGAAAGAAAATATGTTTAAATAAAATTATCGAGGAAGAAATGCATTTGTTTTGCAAAGTTATTCATGATTTTTTTTCTTCCTTAACGTGTATAGAATGAGTGATTTAAGTACGATGCATATAGGGTAGATGTTGTTTTGAAGCATCACCACTTATGGTTATAACGTATTGGTTATCATTGATTTTTATGAGTGATCCCTTCTAATTGGTCTTTCTTTATGTGATTTATGGTGTGAGGGCTTGAATCTGAGATGTGGAATATAGGATTTACATTCATTATAGTTTTAAGTGAATGTTAGTTTTTCCGCTTGATATTCCATTAAGTACTTTCTTATTTCACTAGCTTTGATGGCTTTTTCGCTACTCTATCCAAATACATCTCAACTTGACCTTTACCCACATTACAACCTTAAAATTCCTTTGATTCAAAGTTATGCATGTGAATCCTAATGGTGAGAAATGAAATGATATGCAAAGTTGTGGAATGTTATGATTATGAATGGCGTTTAAGTGTACTTATGGCTCAATTTCTAAAGGTGATGATTGTTAATTGATAATGAACAAAAGCATTTAATGTTTAGTTCTTGCCATGATTCTGAAAGTTATTCATCTTTTCTTATGACTATCTATTCTTAGAAAATATGGAAAATGAGTAAGTGTTTTGGTTTGTAACTTTGATTTTATTATTTTTCTCGAGGAAAGTCAAGAGCCAAATGTGGGGGAATTTGATGTGTGTTTAATTGTATATACATTCAATTTTTAATACTTAGTGATTATTGTTATGAAATGCTTAATATTTTCATTTTAGTTCATATTTGGTATTAGGTACAAGTTTGAAGCATAAGAACTAAAATGGGTTAAGAGAACATTTCTTGAGCCAACATCTTGATGTTAAAACTTAATTGACCTTATGGAATAAGAAGGAGATGTATTAGGGTGAGGATTGTAAAGACAAAAAATTATAAGAAGAACAACAATTTAACTAAAAATGGGAGATACATAGTCATGTATACAATTGGAAGATATTCTTAAACTTGCATGGTCATGTAACAAACTGTATATCTTCTTGAGCTTCACGTTTTTTGGTTTGCATGGTTAGATGCATGGTCGTGCACCTAACTATGCATATACCCATAAACCTAGTTTTTGCTATAAACTAACATTCTGGGCAGCTAAAGGGAGAAGAATCATTTTTAGAAGAAAAGGAGGGGCAGAGCACGAAGAGAGCTATGAAGGGCTAATCTTCCTTCTTCCAATTGGGAGGTGAAACTGAAGCTAAAGAACACATTTAGATGTATCTTTATTTTGTAATATTGTTCTTTCTCTCTCTAGAAATTGTTTATGTTATCCTTTGCTTATTGATTTGGGTATTCATGTATGGATAATTAGTGTTCTCGATCTCATTTAATTGTTTAGATATAGACCTAATGCCATGATATGAAATACAATACTTAATAGCTATGTTTTAGATTCATTTGTGACAACTAATGGTGTTGAATTATTAGGGATAATGTAATATAGGTTAAATGACCCGAGCTTGTGTGATTGTTTCCTAGATTAATCTGCTTTTCTAGTTTTTAATATGGTTATCCTACTAAATGTAAAGATCTTATTCTTGGTTTTTCGATAGCCAAGTTTAGTTAAAGAGCTTGTTTTAATTAAATATGACTTAAGGGAAATTTGGGGTTAGCAGACCTTATTGTTAACTTATGATTAATACTTCTGAAGAGAGGTGTAAGAATAACAAAAAAATGAAGTATGTTTATTTGTATGTAGGTTAAGAATGAACCAACAACCAGATTCTAAAATCATTCATCAATTTTCACAGTTTCATGCTTTATAATTTCATTTTTCCTTATTTAAAATTTACTTTATTTTGTTATTTGCATCTAACCAACCCCTTATATCCTAAACATTGATTTCTTTCATTGCAAAAGCTACACAAACCCTCCCTGTGGATACGATCCTTACTTACTGCTGCTATAAATCTTATTGTCCAAAGTTAAGTTTACTTTATAGTGAATTCCATACATATCAAGAAACCCCACATGACCAGAACCAAAATTCTTCAAATCTTCACATGTTTACAGAGACTTATATAGTCACTATACACAGTCTTGTAGGTCCAAGTCAGTTTACATATTCGTTTGATGCCACAATTTCATCCGAATTCTTCTCCGTTTGATACAAGAAGGCAATTATCACCTATAAATGTACTTTAAGCAAATTAAGTACCAAAAATACTATAAGACTATTAAATAACAAACAAAACACATTAAATATAAGTATATAATCTTAGTCAAATAAGCATTTATCAAACATCCCTATACTTAATCTTTTTCTTATCCTCAAGCAAATCATAATCTAAATTATCAATCTTACAAACATCCATCCCTTATTAACTTCAACCTATCCATCAACACTCTAAATCATCATATCATATTAATCAAATTAATATGAAATTAGATTTAATTCATCATAAAACTAGCCTTTATAAGTCAATATCAATAATAATCATAGCCATAATCTTTTTGAAATCAAAAGTACAAAACCTTACACCCTCAGCGAGATTTCACTCAATGCACTAAAGTGTTTTGGGTAAAAAGTATAAAAACTCTCAAATCAATACATAATAGAACTAATCTATAGGCTTGAAATATTATCATATCTCCACCACCTAAAAGTAAATTTGAAACAAAAATCAAAAGGTATTAATATAATGTTTTAATAGGGCTTAGGTAAGGTATGATTGGGATAATAAAAGGATGATTAAATTGAAAGGAATTTACAAAAATAAGATTTAAAAAATTATAAGAAAATTATTCTTTCACGCTCTAGGTCATTCAGATTTTAAAACCATTAGTACCATATCTTAAACACACTTTGTTTTAAAACTTAATAAATCATGTACCAATAATTAAAGAATTATTGGACATTTTTAAATTTTAACTTTGAAACAATCAAGTAATGTAAATAACTTTCAGGGTTCAAATTAATTTAAAAAAAGCTTTAATAAAGATAAGATAAAGGTTAATAATGGGGTTATAGTCAATGAAAAGGCTCAAAATTGGTTCCTTCTGAGGAATAAAATATGGTAGGATAATTATTAAGGAAATAGGCTAAAGAATTGTTTAATCTAAGAGTTGTTATCACTCCAATGCTTCAAGTTTAATATATGTGGTCTCAATATGCATATTAAAAACAAGTTCTAGAATTAACCAACTGTGCATAATAACACATATAAAAAACTAAAAGAGTTTAAATATTGATTATTTGCTCTTAAGCTAAGCTTTAAAGCTCTTATAAAAAAAAGTTCTTATGTGTGTAAATAATATGCAAATTTCATTCAAATTGACTATCTCAATGACAACTAAAAATATGACTTATAAAAGAAAGTTTATTCTAACTTTCATCTTTTTTCATACTAATTCACTTTAATAATCAATAAAGATCTTAAGAATTTCTGGATAGATTTTTAACTAATTCAGGATATCAATTAATAAAATGTAATAACCAAGATTAAAATAATCTTAAGAAAATTATAATCCCCTTCCTTACACTTAAAATTGTACATTGTCCCCATCTTACACTATATAAGCAAAGATAAATAAAAAGTGAGAAAGTGTAAGAATTTGGTACTTCCTTAAGTAATAAGAATTTCATAATTTTGATTTTGATGAGGGATCCATATGATATTCGATACAATCATTCGTGAAAAATATAAATAAAAAGGGATAACAAGATAAATAATAATAAAGAAACAAAATATGGAAATACGGAAATAACAATGACATTAAATAACATTGCATTAATGTTTAGACAAAAGAAAATAATAAAGGAAAGTAAATAAGAAATTACTGTTGATAAGAAAAGAAAAGAAAAGACCACTTTGCAGCATCCTTTAATCATGTTGTGACTCTAGTATATCCATCGATGGAGGACCCTCAGGTTGTATATCCTCAAAATGTTAAGGAGCTAATGATGATATACATGCTCCAGATGATGGAGGTTGAAAAGCTATACTTTGATGGCTCGCCATCTACAACAATTAATCCCCTATCCATCTAATAGAACTCTGACGTTGTCCTATCCATTCCATAATCTCCACCTACTATATCTAGATAGTTCATTGGATTGTGACTTTCATTTCGATGATTTGCCCAACGGTTAAAATCAAAGCATGGGGGAACTTGATATGTGCTTAATTGTTGATACATTTAATCCATGTCACTTAATGATTAATGCTTTGAAATTCTTAAGACACTCACTTAAGTTCATATTTGATTTTAGGTATAATTTGGAAGCATAATAGCTAAAGTGAGCCGAAAGCATACTCATTGAGCCATCTTATTAGGATTCATAATTAATTATCTTCATAGAACAAGAAGGAGAAGGATTAGAGCAAGAGGAAATAAAAAAGTGTCAAAAGTAATGAAGAATAACAAATCATGGCCATGAGATACATCTCACGACCATGACAAATTAGTCATGGCTGTGAGACTCATGTCACACCCATGACAAACCATGTCACTCCCATAGAGGCTAGTAATAATCGTAACACTCTAAGTCACAACTGTGACTTTTTGCCAGCTCACCTGAAAATCTAGTTTTTGATATAAATACAACGTTTATATATTTTGAAATGATTCATTATTCTTGTTTAGGGTTTCGAGAAGACAGAGGCTATAGAGAGAACTACTTTTTGGATACCCATAGAGGGGATAGGGGGTTAGGCTTTCCGATAATGAATCTAAGGTGAAATCGATGCTTGAGTCATGGTTAAACATACATTTCTATTGTTTAATGTTAAATATCTCTTTTCGAATTGTTATTGTTGTTCAATGTTGATTGACTTGGGTAATGTAAAGATAATATTAATACATTCATTAAATTGTTTAATTACGAAATCATTTCTAGAATCTTAAATATAATATGTAATTGTTATGTTTAAGATTTTTTAGTAGCCATTAATGACCTTGAATCATTTGGAACAATGTAACTTAAGTAAGATAACCTGAGTTTATGATGCTACTATCTATATTGATCTATTTTCCATTTCGTAGTGCAATTGCCTAATCAAATCTAGAGAGTGTGTTATAGGTTATTTAGTAGTTAGGTTTAATTAGCGAGCTTATCTTAATTAAATATGACCTAAAGGAAAATCGTGTTGTTAGTTGACGATCAATGGTCCTAAGAGAGGCATGAAAGTATTATAACAATGAAATGTGTTTAATCATGTGTAGACCAAGATTGATGTAAGAATCGAGTTTCACACATATTCATCACTTTTATCATTTGTTCTATTTTCAATAAATTGCTTATGTTAGTTTAATTTTATTTTGTTTTCTCAATTGCATCTAATAACATTTATTTCCTTAACATCAATTATTGTCATTGCAAGCGTTAATCGAACATTCCCTATGGATACGATCCTAACTCACCATAACTACAAATATTTTTTGTGCAGAGCTAGTTAAATTTTGAAGTGAATTCGACACAGGCTGCCAAATTTTGGCATTATTGCTGGGGAGTATGATTATTTATTTTATTTTATTTTAGATGATATTTTGTGTATATATTTTTCATAATTATTTCTTTTAGTTATTTATTAATCTTTAAACATTTTTTAGTGTTGGTGTATGTTAGTGACGAGATCTCCTTATAGAACCTGTAGAATTTGACCTAAAGATCAAGAGGACACTACGAAGATTACTAAAGGAGGCTAGAACAAATCTAGAAGTAGAACCAGAATTTAAATTTAAAGAAACAATGGCAAATCTGAGAACGCTAAAGGAGCTACCTGTACCAGACCTAACTTAAAAGCCTTTATGCATTACATTTCCTAATTTTGTTGAGCATGTACTTTTGAAATTAAGTATGGGCTAATACATTTGTTGCCTAATTTTCATGCTTACAGGTAAGGATGAGCATAAGAATTTCAAGGAACTCGATATGATGTGTCAAAGTATGAAGCTTCTAGGCATGACAAACGAGCAAATCATGTTGACGGCTTTCCCATTCTCACTAAAAGATGCAGCGAGGGAATGGTTGTCTGGTCTACATGTTGGGAGTGTAAACACTTGGTTAGAGATGAAGAGGCTATTTTTAGAAAAATATTTTCCAGTATCGAAGACGACAAGTATATGAAAGGAAATATGTGGCATAAAGCAACATAATTGAGAGTCCCTTTATGAGTATTTGGAACATTTTAAGAAGCTATGTGCTAGTTGGCTGCATCACAACATTCTAGAACAACTTATTATCCAATATTTCTACAAAGATCACTACCAATGGAGAGGAGTTTAATTGATGCAACAAGAAGTGGGGAGCTATGTAAGAAGAATCTCATCGAAGCCAGAATTTTACTTGAGTGCATAACCTCTAATACTTAACAATTTGGCACTTACAATGATGTTTTCTGTGTAAACTAGGTAGGTGCTTCATCTATCAAACATCATTTAGATGAGCTAACATCTTTTGTTAGACAAATTGAGCAAGCATAAGTAAAGGCATAATGCAAGCCATCTAACTAATGAGTGCCTAACATTACAAGAAGGGAGCATGAAATACTTGAATGTTGTGGGAGGGAACTTTCCTAACTAGTACAAACTGTACTCTTAGATGTATAACCCAGGCTAAAGGGATCATCTTAACTTGAATTATAAGAGGAACAGGCAACAGGGTTACTTCAAGAATAGGCCACAAAGATCATAATAATTTCAACCAATGCCACAAGACTCTTCATCCAGTTTAGTTACATCTTCAAACAACTTTATGAAGACTTTCCCAGGTAACAATCTTCAATTTCAACAAGGTATGCATTAGCTTCAATAGGGCATGCAATAGCTTTAACAAGGCACGACAATTTCAATAGAGTGTAAAATAGTCTTAACAGGAGATAAACCTGAGTATACAAAATGTATAAAACCAAATGGTTCATATAGCATCACAAAGTAAAGGAAAACTACCATCTCAACTCAAGGTTAACCAGAAGAATGTTGTTACTATAACCTTAAGGAGCATAAAGGAGATTGAGGTTCCCAAGAGAACTCCACCACGGATTCCCAATGAAGAAGAAATTGGGAAAGGAAGAAAACCCCTTATCTAGCATAAAGGTAAACTTTGAAAGCCCTAAATCATTAATACTAATCCTCCACCTTTTCTTAGCAGATATACAAGACTGAACAAGGAGTAAAAAGATAAGGAGATATTATAGACTTTTTGAAAAGTGGAAGGGAATATGCCTTTGTTCGATGTAATCAAGCAAGTATCGAGGTACACAAAATTCCTCAAAGAACTGTGTACATATAAAAGAAGGTTGGGAGGTAATGAAAAGGAGATGATGGGTGAGAACATACCTGCAGTTGTTAAGAAGAAGATACCTCCAAAATTTTAGGATCCAGGTATGTTTACCATTCCCTGCAAAATTGTTAACACTGTGATTAATAGAGCTATGTTGGATTTAGGAGCTTCAATTAATGTTATGTATCATTCAATTTATACTTCCTTGAATTTAGGCCCTTTGAAATAAACAAATGTTATCATACAAATAGTTGACTGCATTAACGCTTAACCTGATGGTCTAGTTGAGGATATTATGGTGCAGGTAAATAAGTAAGTATTTCTTACAGATTTTTATGTTGTTGATATGAATGACGAAATTGATACATGATCGCGTCGTTTGAACTTTAAAATTTATAAACCCTTAAATATCACAAGCTCACAAGTCGCAACTATAGTATAAAAGGTGTAGATCTCATGAAGAGGGTACTAGCCTAATCCTAAGTCATTTAAGGCTCAAAGAAAAAACTGAAAAGAAATAAAAAAATGCACAAATGAACACAAAAAGTAAATATGAGAATTTATTTCAAGAATTGTAAAGCGGACACTTCAACAAAATAAAATTAAACTGAATAGTAACAAAGGTCACAATGGAAATCCAATAAGAGAGTTAATCAAGAATTGAGTGAGGAGATTTTACCTATCGTTAATGCTAATCTAGCCATTTATATGTTTATGGAGTGTCAGTTCTAGACATTCCTAGGATTAATTACTCTCTCTCAAGTTATAACTATTAAGTCCTAAATTGTAAACCCTAATTGAATTATGAAACTTGCAATCTCTCAATTCACAAGTTACCCACAATTACAATTAGTTCTAAAGCTTTCTAATAAACAATCGGGTCTTGTACAGGATCTCTCTATGAAATTACGGACTAGATTGATTAAATGGTCAATTAGATGACCTAACTCTCATTAATCCAATCTAATCATTTTTATTCAGCTCACCCTCTTGTTTTGTTACTGAAACATGTAATTACATTAATCAATCACTACACCGAAAACAATAAAAAAAAACTAAATCAACATTAACTCAAAGTAAAATCCTATGCAAGATCTATCTTTGCACAATTTATTGATTTGATTTAATTCTTATTCTATTAAATCACCTAACTCTCATTAGCACAATTTAATTATTTTTTATTCGATTCACCCTCTCAATTTGTTATCGAATTATACAATAGATTCAAATAACACATAAATAATTAGATTTCATTAAATCAAAGATAAAACCCTAAAGGTGAGTTTAGAACATCATCAACATCTAAAAATCCTATCATCAACTATTATTCCAATTCCATACAATAATAAAACTGAAAATAGCAAGAAATACAAATTGAACAGACGACGAGAGGCAGCGACATTGGGAAACTCCTGATTTAGGAAGTACGTCAAGTCGGATTCTTCTCCTCTTCTCTCTTCCTTATTCTCTTTCTCTATCTCTCGACAATTCTCTCTAGGGTTTCTCTAAAAATGGTTGATGCAAAAGCTCACTTGGCCTCTTTGTGTTATTCTTTATATACCTTTTATGTTTTAAGTAGCCTTAGGGTTTTTCTAGGGTCCAAAATGTCTAAAAAATCCCACGAAATTTAATGTTTTTCAGAGTCTATGTGTCTGTCAGATGCAGGTCATGATCATGAGCCATATCCGAGCCTTCTGTCACGATCGTGGCATGCAAGCCATTATCGTGGGCTATGTCCTAGGTTTCAGCCACGAACGTGGGCCAACTCCAGTGCTTTTGTCACAATCATGGCCCATGGGCTGTTGTTTCGGCCCAAATGTCTCCGAAAATTCTTTGTTTTTCGATGTTGACCTGAAACACTAACAAACACATCAAGGTACCTAAAAATATAATAATTAAGCTCAAAGACTTGTATTAACCTATAAAACACTTAAAACATAAATAATTAACAAACTAACACAATTCTAACCTAAAGACATTCTAAATGATTGAATTAACAATGAAATACATATCAAAGTAAGCCCTAAAACACGATGCAATTCATAATTATCAACATCCCCACACTTAAACTTTTGCTTGTCCTCAAGCAAACACACAAAAATCACAAAACACAATGCAATAATGAGACAATGACTTCAACTTTATTAAATAAATTTAACTTTAAACATAATCATTCAACTTATTTGAAATCATTAACATGTAAAATCTGCATTTAGGAGCCCTGGACTAAACATACATATTAATCAAAACTCAAATGCCAAGTTACTCACCCTTTTCAATTGTACACACGCATTAATAATTCTTTGGTCATTCAAACTTTGTAACTACTCCTAAGAATATGTTCATGAAAAGTTAAACTATTTACAAGTTCGGTAGGTTTTATTAGACACACTTTTTTTTATTGAGCACAGACCTAGTATTTTACTCGAAAGAAAACATTGGTGATGAATGTCAATTCGGTTACATGACTAAGTCATTTTTTTATTAAACCGCTTGGTTGAAACATCATTATAGCCTTTTGATCTAGAGGAACACATTTGTGATGCGTATCGATCTGATTACTCGGCCATATCATGTTCTCAACTGGTTACTAGCTCTATTCATAACCCAAAAGTTAGTAGAATAGTTATTTATTTAAAATTAACCAACATTTTTTATTGCCTACATTGTTGCTTAAGCTACTCATTTTCATGAAAAAAATACTAGCATAGCTACTTAAGTCGAAAGACCCAAAATTATGAATGAGTACGATAATTTAGAGGGTGAAAAACTCACACTAAATCCTAATTAACTTGCATTTTTAACCAAGAAACCTAATTCACTAATTTTGTGAGCTAATGACTCTTTACAACCTAATAGACTCAGCTCAAAATTAAATCAATTTCAATCCATCTAAGCCATTGCCACATTCCGATAATTCGTAAAATGCAACCTAACAAACTATCATACAATATGCCAAATTCACGCTCAATGTAAAATATATAACCCTCCCCATACTTGAACAACAAATTATCCTTAATGTGAGAAGGAGACAAACAAACAAGGATGGCAAAAAGAAACATAAATTATAGTAAAATAAAATAAAATAAAGAATAAATTTAAACAGAAAAGAGAGTTAGAAACAAAGCCTCATGGTGATAGAGGTGGGGATGGTGTCAGAGGTGGCAGTTAGATGCTTTAAGCCTCGAAGTAACGATGGATATGATATATATCCTGGAACTGACTTGAGTTCGGGCCATCTCCTTCATTCTTCTAGAGTTCTTTACAACTTTATCTATAATTAACTTTGTGTTCATGGAGATTGCATTGAGCACTTTCTTCTAGCCCAGTTCATCCATATCTTCCTCCTCTTGAACCTCCTCACTAGTTGAGTCCTCCTGATTGAATCCAAGTTTTCTCAATTATATATTTTCATGGTTTTTCATTATACTTTTCTGCCCTTTTGGTTGGATATTGTGTTTAATTTAGCTTAAGAGTGCTTGTTTTGAATTAATGTAGTTTGAGGGTAAAATTGTCATAATTTGTTAGTAATTGCACTCACTTGGTTTCTAGGACAATTGATATTGCAAACTATTGCTTTTCATTGCAGGACACTTAAAAAGTAGAGCCACGAGTGAAGACCAAAAAACTGCAAAGTCACAAGATCAAAAAAGAAAACCTCTGAAGTTAACCGCAGCGAACTTGGAAGTTTATTGCAATGAACCCCACGAATCAGCAACCTAAACCCGAGCCATTTTTGAAAAATTCACTTACCCATTTGTGCTTACCCATTTGTGCAAATCGGCCTGAATATTGATTAAAATCCCTATTTTTGGGATAAATGGAGAGGGAGGAGCCACCCATGACCACTTATCATCTTTCTCTCATCTAACTCGAATTTCTTCCATTTTTCCACTACAAACCTCCACCATGGGTGACTTAGATTCATTCCTACTTGTGAAGCTTCTAAGTTCAATGAGTGGCTAGGTGTTTCCTTTCCTCTTGAAGGTGCAGTAATGGCTGGAGTTCAATGAGCTTAAAAAAGGAATAGTTTAATCCATAGTTCAACTATGAATTTATGAATGCCTAGGTAGGATTTATGATTTGTAGTTGAACTTCTTGATTATAGTTTAATCAAATGTTTGATATTCATTATGTGTAGTTTGAATTAGTTTATGTAGAACTTTGAGCTTAAATATATGAAGTTTTATATATGTCTATTTGTAATCTTATTAATTCTCTCTTATCTTGAGTGGTTATGTTTGATATTGAGTTGATTCTAGAATTCATTTGACCTATTGCATTCGTTGATCCTACTACACACACTAAGAGCACTTAACAAGATCTTAAGAAATGGAGTCCCATTGATTAAAATTCTAGAATTAAAAAGTACTTTAAGGTTTATCATTTTGAAGCTTAATGATTCCTACTCTAGCTGAAATCAATTTCGAACCATGATAGCCATAGCTCACTTTCAAGAGGATCTTATCACTGTTTAATATCCTGTTTTTCATCTTTCCATTTTCTATATCCCAAAAATCCAAAATACATTTTACAATTCAATTTGGTTTAATTAATGATTTCAAAAATCAAAACCCTATTTTTTCCAAATAGTTTGCATAGCATAATACATAGGTTAACTTAGGTCTATTCATTTTAGGTTCTAATTAAGAGAACAACCCAAGGTTGCACCCTATAGTGCTATTCTTAGATTATTTTGATTCAACCTCCAAAGGCTTAACGACCAGGTTTGAATCAAATGGCAGCGTTGCTGGGGAGCCAAGAAATTGGTTCTCTAGGATAACTTCTGTCATTTAGTTGCTAAGTGGGTTTGCATTCTAGATAGTTTAGCTTTATGCTTGTCAATAGTATAGGTTTTCATTTTACATAGCATCAAAATTTTTGGAAATACAAACAAAGATACTGATTTTCTTCATTTTTCATATTTAGCATTTTACATCTGCACAGTTCAAAGATCTATTTTTTGCTTTCTGTGAACGTTCGCCGCGGTAAACCAATTATTTCGCCATGGCTAACTTGCAGGATTTTACGAGAATTCCTCTCGAGACTTTTTTGCCTCGGCCAACTTTCCTCAACAACTTTGAAAATTTCTTTACCTATGCATACATAATTTCGCACACCCATACACTTGCATCCATCACATCTTAACTTTTTACTTGACTTTATGAGCTTGCAAGTCAATTTTTTTCACTTTTATTCTCTTTTGAATTTTTCCCTTGCATGCCTCAGAAAATCAAACTCCTACTTTGCAACCTTGAAATTGAGAGATGTCTGAGAAAAATTAGAAAGGAGAAGAGAGTAGAAGGGACAAGCAAGGTAGTTGTTGAAGAGG
>JANZXR010000006.1:7305103-7318960 GCA_027575705.1 Erythroxylum echinodendron | reverse complement strand
TTCCTAACTTCTCCGATTGACCTCACTTGGGCCTGTTTCTCAGGCCCGACCCGTTCTATGGAAACGGGATGTTACATGTTGTCTCACATAGTTAATCTCTAAATTTAAGATGGCTATGAGAGGAAGCATAACTTGCATTAATGATATCTTGACTACGAGTAAAGAAATCTCTTCAAATTCAATCCCCCTTTTTCTGGTTTAAACCTTTTATAACTAACCTTGCCTTGTACTATGGCTATGAGTTATTCTCCTTTGCTTTTAAGATGAACACCTACTTGTTCTTACCTGCTCTCTCCTATGGAAACTTTATTAGCTTAAATATATGGTTCTTATGCAAAGATTACATCTTTTCTTGCATAGCATTGACATGCAATGCATCATAACACTAGTCAAAATAAACTAGAACTACTACTATAACAATGGAGAGTCTAAGTTGATCCCACAGAGAGTGTTTAGTTAACTTTTGCCAAAAAGTTAATCGGTGCTTAGATTTAAGGGGTTTTGGTTTAATAACAAAATAAAATGAAACTAAACTAACAAAAGTAAATTAAATAAAACATGAAAAATGATGAAAGAGGTGAACTCATTAGGTACCCAGTTCTTTGGTTCAATCTCGGCTTACACCTAATTAAACATATTTTGTTGAATTGATATCTTCATATCTCTATTGAACTATTGGTTGTAGATTAACATCAAACTCTGTTAATTGCGATTTTTCCTTAGGTCATAGTTAATTAAGGAGAGCTCGTCAATTAACCCTAGCTATCAGATAACCTAGGAGATGCTCTTTGGATTTAATCAGACAATCGCCTTAAGAATGAGAAAAGCAAACGAATCTAAGCAATAATCACACAAGCTTAGATTATTTAACCTAGGTTATGTTATCCTTAATGATTACGAACCATTAGTTGCTATAAATGAAAATCAATATAACTATCACATATGACATCAAATATTCTAGCAATGGGTTTTTAATAATACAATCCAATGAGCACATTCAAACCATCTTTTCAAAATACCCAAATTCATACACATAGGATAACATAATCAATTTCTAAAGAGAGAAAGAAAACAATAAATACAAGGAAAGGTTGCTTAACCAAGTCGTGGCATCAATATCCTCGTTGAACTGATGTCAGGATGCTAACCTTCCGCGGGTCTCTCATAGATGAGGAGATTGCTCCTTTTTCTCAACTCTCCTAAAGCTCCCTTTCTATTTTTCTCCCAGATGAAAATGCTCCAATCTTTTATAAAAACCCTCGTCGTCACATGTCTCGATTTATATTAAAGATATAGGGTTAAATTGGTATTGTAACCCTCACGGTAGTGCATAAGGTTGTCACTAGTGTGACTGTGTGTCACACCCTCGACTTAACATTGCATGGGAGTAAGAGTGACTCATGACCATGCATGTATATTACACATCTGTGAGTTAAATCCCACAGTTGTGTAATAATTTGGCATGGTTATGAGTTAATGCTCACGGCCATGCCAAATTAATATGGTCGTGAATTATTCTTAATCCTTTTCCAATTATCTTGCTCTAACCAAAGTGTAGCCTTCCATCATCTATCAGCTAGCCATTACTCACCACACTTCTCTAATAATAAAATGCAAGGTTATTGTTAAATGGACAAGTGGTGGCCATGCAAATCTATGCACGACTGTGAATGATTGTTTACAACTGTGCATTTTATTTACAACTTTAGCTGTGAACAATATAAGTTGGTTCTTCTTCTTTGTGTTTTCATTTTCTTTTCTTTTTCTTATCTTTTAATCCTCTTCTTCTTGCTCCATAATGACATAAGATTATGAATCTTCAGAAAATGTCTCAAATGTAGTTCTTTTGGCTCACTTTATCTCTTTTGCTTCTAAATTGTATCTAAAACCATATATCAACTAAATTGAGTATCTTAAGCAATTTCATATCATTAATCACTAAGTGTAATGGAGTAAATGTAAAATAAATTAAACACATATCAAGCATTTTACCATTTATCTTTATGATCCTATGAGATAGCCTCATAACTTTCTGGCTTTCCCTTATCAGTCAACAACATATATGGAGGGAATCTCTGTGAAGGATGATACTGTCTAGTAGAACTTCTCACTTAAGGCTCAATTGTTGGTGCTGGTTCTGGTGGAGCTAGTTTAACAGACATATCAATATCGGTATATAGTACAGGCTTATTTTTTATATTCTCACCTAATCGAAGGTTCCGATATGATAAGTTTTAATATTTTTAAGCCTTAATATTTTTACAAGCGCACAAGTCGTTCACACAGTATCTAAGGTGTTGATCCCATAAAGAGGAACAATATAATCCTACAATCTAAGGCTTAACTCAAATTCATACTAATTCAAAATAAACAACTAAGGCAGAAAATTATTCAATCAAGCAATCAATTTCAAGAATTAAATTCGAAATTATAAATAAGATAGTAATTGCATAACCAAATCAGGAATTACCAGGTCTAGACGATCCTATGGTAGATTACTCTCTCTCGAGTTATAATTCTTAACCCTAATTTATAAGCCCTAACTAGATTATAGAATTGCAACCTCTCAATTGACAACTTACCCAAGCCTAAATTAGATCTGAATTTGTCCAATAACCAACCGAAAACCTATGCACGATCTCTCGTTACTTAATTTTATCAGTTCGATTAATTTCTTAATCTATTAAACTACCTAACTCTCGTTAGCGCAATTTAATGACTTTCACTCGATTCACCCTCTCAATTTATTATCGAATTATTAAGTGCAAAAATTAAATCAGAAATAACTCAATAAAAGCACAATCAAGCAACTTTCATTAATATCAAGACAAAATTCTCGAAGGTGAGTTTAAACATATCTCAACATTCAACAAATCCTATTCTCAACAAATATCCCAATTCTATACATCAATAAAATTGAAATAAATTGGAAAATACGAGTCGAACGGATTGATGGAAGTAACGGCGGGAAACCTCCTGTTCCAGGAAGTACTTCACATAGGCTTCTTTTTTGTGTCTCTCTTCCTACGTTTCCTTCCTCAAATCTCTTGATAAAGTTCTCTAGGGTTCTTAGGACGTGGCTAATGCTAAAGCTTCCATCTTCTGTTCTTTAAATACCTTGGCAACCCCTAGGGTTTCTTTGGGCTGAAATGATTCAAAAAATCTCTCGAAACCTGACTTTTTCTCTTGTTTACATGTCTGCCCAATGCAGGCCATGATCATGGCAGGTCAACATCCAACCTCTCTGTCATAATCATGGCCCAAATGCCAAAATTGTGGGTTATAGTAAAGTCTTTCTATCACGATCGTGTCCCTTAGGCCACGATCGTGGTCTGGTTCACATGTCTCTATCATGATTGGGGCTATGGTTTTGGCCCGAAAGTCTCCGAAACTCCTCTATTCTTCAATATTTGCCCTGAAACACTAACAAACACATCAAGATACCTCGAAAACATATCATTTAAGCTCAAAGACTTATATGAACCTATAAAAACACTTAAACACATAAATTAACACAATTCTAACCTAAACACACACTAAACACTCAACTTAACACTTAATACACAATAAATTAAATCCTAAAACATGATGTAAATCACAAATATCTACATTCCCACACTTAAACGTTTGATTATCCTCAAGCAAAAAAAACAACAAACACACAATATGCAATGCAATAATGAGGCAATGGCTTCGTCTTTATGAAATCAATTTAATCTTAAAGACAATCATACAAGTTATATCTATTCATTAACATGCAAAATCTATATATAGGGGCTTTGAAGTAAATATAAAATATAATTGAGATCTAAGTGTTAATTTATTTATCATTTTCAATTGCACACCACATTAATAATTCTTTGGTCTTTTAGACTCTATAATTTTTCCCAAATATATTTTTAAGTCAAGTTTATTACAAGCCTAGTAGGTTTTTATCAGGAAAAGTTTTTTCATTTATTTATTTAAACAAGAAATTAATCTTTTACTCAGAGGCAAATATTGGTGAAGAATGTCGATCCAGTTACTTGACTACGTCATTTTTATTAAACAACTTAGTTGAAATGTCATTATAGCTTTTTGACGTCAAGGCACACATTTGTGATGCGTATTGATCCAGTTACTCAACTATATCACATTTTCAACTAGCTACTAGCTCTATTCATAACCCGAAGGCCAACAAAATAGTGATTTATTTAACTTTTTTTTGTTGCCTACCTTGTTGTTTTAGCTGCTCATTTTCATAAAAATATAGTAGTAAAGCTACTTAAGTTGAAAGGCCTCAAATTATGAATGAATGTGGTAATTTAGAGGGTGATAGACTAACACTAAATCCTAATTAACCTTTATATTTATCTAAAGACCTCAATTCACTGATTTTGCGAGCTAAGGATTATTCACAACCTAATAGACTATGTTAAAAGTTAAATCAATTTCAGTCCATCTAAGCCATTAACACTTTCAAGCAATTCACAAAATCCAACCTAACACTATCATACCATCTGCAAAATCACATGAAAAGTAAAACACATAACACTTCTCACACTTGAGCAACACATTGTCCTCAATGTGAGAAGGGAACAAGCAAGCACATAAAATGTTGGCCCTGGGTCTTGGTTCTTATTTTGAAGTGACAAAGCACCAAAATTTGGAGACTTTTTAAAATAAAAGTGTATATACATATATATATATATATATCAAGATAAAAATAATTAATTTCTTTATGGGAGTAGAAATAAATAAGCAACAAATAAATAAATAAATAAATAAAAGAAAATTTTCATAGTCGTGCATAGTAAAAAGTCACGGTCGTGAAAATGGAGAAATCACGGGCATGAAAGGGGGGCGTAGTGACTGCGCTTATGCACGATCGCAAGGTTCCTGTTAAAACAAGCACGATCCTGCAAATCGATGAATAGTGTAGTTTTGCACTCCTACTTCAAATCATCGTAACTTTCAATCCTGAAGTCTAAAAATTATAAACATTATGCCACTAGAAAGCTAAGAGAAAGAGCTACAACTTTTAAGAAGACAATTTTATCTAATTATGCATAGATCAATACAATTTATTCATTGAAATTTTAGAACACATTTTTCTTTCCTTTTTCTCTCTATACTGCTATCTATAAAAACAAAAGAACCGAATACAACAAACGTAAACCATTCACACAAAACTTCCAATAAAACAATTGCTTCATAAAAATCTACTCAAAAGTCTTCTACATCTATCAGTTTCATTGTTAACCAAAAATATAGAAATTTTTAACAGAAGAGGAAATTTTCTGCACATATACAAAAGAAGTTCTTCAATCTTTACTGTCATTCATTTCTCAAATAAACAGAGTATGTACATTTTTCCAATTACAAACACAAGCCACATTAGTAGTATAATCCATAAATACATATGAATGCTCATACCTAACATGCTTATAAAGCTACCAAAAATGATCCAAACTTGCTTAGTTACGAATAAAATGTTTCTTGGAGATTGTCGAAGTTTTTACAAGGTTCACTATTGATCTGCTGATTCTTGCATCTGAGAAGTGGAAAATGATGGGATGAGCTACGAAGATCAGTGACTAATATGTTTACAGCCATCAATGATGAGCAATGATGAGCTACACACACAAAATCAAATATGTATATATATATATATATATATATATATATAGACACACACACACACACACATATATATATATTCATTGCATTTTAGACTTAGCATATCACACTATCCACATTCCAAGTTTTGAGAATTTACATAGACATGAATACATCACCACATAAATCAGATTATATGTTTCATTTATTCATCACAAAATAACACTCAATTATGCTCCATATTCAAAAAATTAAGATGCAATACACAAACATAATGGCTCGAGAGAATCCCATCAAATAGAATAGTGAAATCGAAGTTTACAACATGAACAGAATGAGTCCATTTTTCAAAGCTCATGTGCCATAAGCGAACAGCCAGAAGAAGGCTTTAGGTCAACATGTATATGATGAACAGAATGGTATCTCTCTTACCCACACAAGCAAATTTTCCAAAGCTTACATATTCTATATCATACTCATACTTTCATGCTTTTTATGCTTTTTTTCTATTCATTAATACCAAATACAGCAAAATCTTTAAAATCATAATGCATTTTTCCCACATTCACAATGTTTCAAAAGCAAGCATTTAAGCACACTTAAACATATAATAGATCAGCCCATCATCATAATAACCATAAACATATTACCCACCTCTTTTCTTAGAAATCCAAGCTCAAACTTGTCTTTCCTCTTGTTCATGATTTCAACTTTTCTTGGTTCCCTTCAAATAAACATGTTTTCATTGAATCAACATACACGAATAGAATTTCCATAAAGCTATATTCTCTAAAAATAATCTTAGGCTTAATCTACTCTTAGTTTATCTAAGCTACAAGAACTAAGATCAAGTTAAAAGTTCATAAAAATCTAATAACATAAATCTCTTATTTCTCTTCATTCTGTTTTCATTTTCAGCATAAAACTTAGTTTCTCTACTTTCTTCTTCTATCAAAAGAAGAAAATAAATGAAGATTCCCTATAAACTCAGCTGAATAATTTTCTTCCATTTCTTTTCTCCTTTATAATTCTTTCCTTCATCTTTTCTAGTTCAGTTTTTGCTCTTCTTCAACTTCTTTCTACATTTTCTCTCTTTTTTTCTTTTTTATTTTCATGACTCTCTTTTTCATAACCTCTCAAACATGTCTCTCCCCTTTTTTCTTATTGTTACACGACTCTCTTCCTCTTTCTTTAGCTTCTTCTAGGCTCTTATATGATTTCTCTCTTTCTTTCATTCTTACACGACTTTCTTCACCTTTTTTTCTTATAAATTTCAAGACAACTTCTAGCTTTCCAAACTTACCCTTCCATATTTACTCTAATACCTTCTAACTCCTTAACTTAATTCTAACACTTCCATTTAATCCAAGCAATCATATGTAATTAAAATATATTCATAAATAAACTTCATAAATTTCTAATTTAAAATTTTTTATTTTTACTCATGACTAAACGCCAACAAATTCTCATTTAATAATTCTAACTTCCAAGAAAAGTTCGGGGTCCAACATAAAAGACAAGAGAGATATAGAATTAAGGTAAACAAAAAATAAATAAAAATAAAAATAAAAATGATGATTAATTTTAAAAAGTAAATTGGGTCAGCCAAAATCTCATGGAGATGGAGGTGGTGATGGTGTCGAATGAGGCAATTGAACGCCTTGAGCCTCGAAATATGACAAATATTTTGGCTCTAGTATCATTATGTTCGAGCCATCTCCTTCATCATTCTGGTGTTCTCTGCAAGTGTCTTATTGATTTCGGAGAATGCATCCAAAACTTCCTTCCAGCCATGTTTTTCCTCTTCCTCAGACTCTTTATTGGTGGAGTCCTCGTCTACTTACTAAGGCAGCACTAAACTCAAGCTCACCTAGCTGGCCTAATCTTCACATGTGTTTTTTGGCTAATATCCCTAAGTTCCATGTTTTGGGACTTAAGGATTTTAGCCTGCCATAAATGGTGATGGTTCAGGAAGTTAGAGATGTGTACAGTTAACTCACCATGGTCCACATCATAATATTCAGCAATTGCAGACACTAGGTACTCCATTCTTAAATTGTTGTTCCTCTTACGTGGAGTCGCAACAATAGCATTTAGCACACGTGTGGATGTGCATACTGGAATGTTGTGGCCCATACACCACAGCATAAAGAGCTCCTTTATAGAACACTTGTTGGTTTCTGATTTATCAGAAACCAGCTGACACACGAATTTATGCAGCAATAAGTGTTCGTGGGACCTTATTATGTTGTTATGAGTATTCTTAGCATGAAATTACTCTATTCCAATGAGTTCATTCCAATACTAAGACGAAGAAAAATCATCATGCTGATCGATGATGGAGGATTCTGGGAATCCACACATATCATGCAATAATTATATGTTCAATTCATAAGCTCTTCATCTTAACCTAAACCAAAATTCCTTGGAGTTCCTAGGGAAGTGAAAAATTCCAAAGTGAGCTCCTAATAGAAAGGAAATTGGAAACATATAAATCGAGCCCACTGGATTTTTTCAGCTAAATTTTCTACCCTCTCACGTAATTCTAGCCTACGATTGTTTCAAAATTAAAATACTTGGGAACTTCTATTTGTCTTAGCTTTTAGAGGTCAAGAACAACTACCTTCCTCCTCTATGTAGATTAGGAAGGGCGCTCCAAAGTCTGCTACTCTGTTTCTTCTCCAATGTCCTGCAACATGATTTCATCCTAATTGCTCCCATCTGGCTGATTGTTTAATGCGAGGCATAATTTTTAGGAATTAGGTAAAATTTAGAAGAATTTTGGAAGTTTGAAATTTTTACAGAGATATGATAGCGTTTGTAGGCTTGAAGTCTAGAGAGATAAAGTGAAAGTGAAAATAAAAGTGAATGAAATATAAAGGTGGTTGGAGGGAAAATGGGAAAAAAATTCCTTTAAAAAAGTGTCCTTCTTTATCCTGCCCAGTCGCAGGCTGCGATCGTGGCCTACTTTTCAACCAACTTTATTTTTCTTCTTTTGTTCTTTTCACAATCTTTTCATATTCACTTCTTAATTCTTTTACGGCCCTTTTTTACCTCTCTTTTACTTACTTGATAAATCATCCACTTTATTCCAAAATCCTATTCCTTCTTGATTTTTTTGAAAATAAAAATAATCCTAAATGTGGAATTCAAATGTTCTAACAAAAACAATCAAAGTTAATAATTTTTCATAGATTGCTTCCCATGCAGCATTTCTTTTAACGTCAGTAGCTCGATGCTCTTTTAAGCTCATGATGGTTGGAATGAATGATGCAATGATAGCATAGTCACTAATCTCGTAATTTATACCTGGGCTACCATGCTATGGTTTCCTCCTTGCTTACGATTCTCCTTTTCTCACTTTCTTCTACACGAGCATTACTTCCTAAATACATTCCTAGGATCCTCGATATCTTCCTATTCTCATCGAGGTTCGGTTACTTGATGTTCGTTAGAGGTAATGGAGAACTATAGTCTTTCTTTGACACTTGGAAGGTTATTTACTCTTTGCCTACCTTAAAGTTAACTCACCCCCATCAACGTCAATGATTAAATGAATAGTGGCCAGGAACGGACGTCTAAGAACCATAGGGGTATCCATATCTTCTCCAATGTCCAATATGAAGAAGTCTGTGGGAAAGGTAAATTTATCAACTTTTACAAGCACATCCTTAATAATCTCCTTCGGTTGATTCACTGTTCTATTCGCTGTCTTTACCAATATCTTCCT
Source organism: Erythroxylum echinodendron (assembly GCA_027575705.1). Taxonomy (NCBI): domain Eukaryota; kingdom Viridiplantae; phylum Streptophyta; class Magnoliopsida; order Malpighiales; family Erythroxylaceae; genus Erythroxylum; species Erythroxylum echinodendron. The sequence goes on along the minus strand of JANZXR010000006.1, from coordinate 7,309,632 downwards.
AGGTACTAACTCTCTTAACCCCAAAATTTGGCTAAAGGTGTAGGACATCATGTTAAAACTCACTCCCAAATCTGCAAATGCCCTATCTATAATCACTCTATTGATACTACAAGGAATATAAAAATCCCCTAGGTCCTCCTTCTTCTGTGCAACGTTAGGGTGGTCTCTCAATATTCTCTCCTTAACCTTCTTCTTAATAGATTCCTTGAATTTAAGCTTGTTTTGTAATTGATTTTTCACTTCCTGGACCTTGTTTGATTCAATCTCCTTTAAGTTCCTCGAGGCCCTCTTTTCAAATAACTCCCGTTAAGCAAAAATAGGGAATGGAAGTACAGGTCAAGTTTCCTTAATTGGCTCAATTAAGGGCTCACTTGGAAGGAATTCTTTAACTACTTGATCTTTTCCTTTCTCACATTATTCCTTCACCTGCTCATGTTCCTTTTCTTGTGTCTAACTAATAACAATGGTCCATTCCTTCGAATTATACTCAATATTACTAGGAAGGGTTTCTACATTCTGAGTAGACATCTCTTATGCTGGTTGGCTTACTTGGACTTTCAGATTATATATGGACGAGGCATGGTTCTTCATTACTTGCTCAAATTTTCTCTCGAGCTTCCTATGTGCATCCTCTATGCCTCCAATCTTATCTAAAATTTTATCCAACTTTGATTCCATCAAGCTTGCTTTATCTTGTTGGAAGCTCATTTGTCCTTTGCCTGAACTGTCCTCTAGTATTGTTTGACTAAAAGAAGTTAGGGTGATGCTTCCACCTAGGGTTGTAGGTGTTAGAGTAGGGATTATTGCCACCTCCTCATTCATATTATGCTCCCATATAATTTACTTGCTCATGATTGTCTTCCTTCTTCAAACAACAGTCCACGGTTTCATGATCTAACTGTTCATAGAGCTCATATTTTAGTTGTACTGCCTTCACCGAAGATGAGGATGAAGCCTTCATACTATTGAGCTGCCACGTCAGATTGTCCAAAGAGCTCACACTTTAGTTGTACTGCCTTTACCGAAGCTAAGGATGAAGTCTTCATACTATTCCCTTTTTCTCTTTAAAGGTAGCAAGTTGCCTACCCTGCTCATTCGTCTACAAACAGGTGTTACTCGCCATTTTCTCAATCAGCTCCTCTGCTTCATCAACTATCTTTCGCATTAATGATCCTTCTAAAACTACATCGATCGTGCTTCTCGTAGGTGGGTTTACTCTATTGTAGAAGGTTTGCAACAGGAATTCCTTGGGTACGTTGTGGTATGGGCATTTCCTTTGCAATCCTTATATCTTTCCCATGCTTCATTGATTGATTCCCCATCACCTTGCTGGAAATTGGCGATTTCCTTAATGATCTTCATGGTCTTTGGTTAATGGGAAATACTTATCCAAGAAGGCACGAACTAGTTGGTCCCACTTCGTGTAGTTGACTGGGCTAAGAAAATTGTTGACCCCTGGAAATTTTTTTCGTTGAATTAAGCATGATAATTTATGGAATAAGCATGGAATTTGAATTTTTGCCTTAGAATGAATTATGAGGTCATAATAGGATTATTTATTGGACTTTAATTATTTATTTCAATGTTAGTAGGATTTTATTTCACTAGTTAGTGAAATTAATATTTTAAGAGTGTATTAGGGCAATTTTGGCATATTACTATGTTTAAGAATCATAAAGTATAAAAGGAAGGACAAAGATGACTTTTTACATTCATTAAGGGTAAAATTGGAAGAACAAAGTATTGTCTTGCAAAACAGAAGGAGAAAAATGTGACTAAGGGAGACAAGAGTGAAAAAAACAAAAATAAGAGAGAAGAAGGAGAGAAGTCATCCATTAGAAAGAAGAAAAGAGAAGAGAGTCGCGTGAGAAGCTAGGGAAGAAGAAGAAAACGTAGAAAGAGAAGGAATCAAACTTATTTAAGGTAAGTTTTCTTTCTTTCTTGCTTAGGTAGAGAAAAAAGTAGAGAATGGGTTGTGTTGAAAGAAGATGATTGAGAGACCCATTTGATTTTTGGGTTCCTAAGCTAGGTTTTGAGATTTCAAACCTAGATGGACTATGGGTAGGTTAGTTTTGAGTTTGAATTGTGTGGATTTCAATTGTTGTGAATATGGAAGTTTTAAAGGTTTTATTTGAATTGGAATTTAATGGGAAATTTGTTTGTTTTAGGAAATCAAGAAAATCTTAACCAAGAGCAAAGGGAAGGGCCAAATTGAGTTTGGATTTTCAAGAGTTATAAGATGGGTAATTTATTTATAGTTATTCTGTAATAAGCAAATTGCCTTGTGTGTGTGTTGTGTCAAAAATGATTTGCTTTGAAATATTGTGATGTGAAAATTGCATTAGGATGTATGAAATGTAATAAAAATTGAATTGTAAGTATAATTATGCTATGCCTTGGAATTGTATCATGACATTTTTGGTTAAAAGGAAAGAAGAAAATGCGTGAGAATATGAACTTGTGATTCATTGAATTGAGCATAAGATTTGATTGTGTTTGGGCAAGAGAGGAACCGTTTTGTAGTCACGTGCCTGGTGATATAAAGCCTTCTATCGGCTGCCTACTTGTGGGACATGAGATCAAAAAAGTGGACTCATTTCACTCATGGAGTAAACTTTGATTTCTTTGTTTGTTCCACGGAACCTTGGAGCCATTTGTTTGTGCAATTGCATTTTGATGTGTTAAATTTTGATGAAGTTGAGCATTATGGTTTGATGTTAAATGACATCCAATATGTTTTATGTGATGATGTATTGAGTTATGAGTTATGAATGTTGAACTTACATTTTTGGGTTAAGATGAGATGAGTATTCTTATATGATTAGATGTATGTATGTTTGATTGTGTGGCCAATCCCCAATGGCTATAAATATATTAGCCACCGAGCTATGTAGCTCAACCCAATATTTTTTCCACTCCTCAGGTGTAGATCGAGAAGATTAGTGAATCCTTGCAAGGCATTTGGACAAATTTCAAGATAGTTAGCTTTGGTACTAAGTTAGTGGCTAGACTTTTGGATAGCTTTATAAGTACATTGAACATTGAGCATCCAATGTAATTTTGTATCTTTTGTTAAGACTTTGATGAAATGTTGATTTGTAATTAAAGCTATGTATGAACCTCATTTTTATTTGGAAATGAATGAAGAATTGAAGAAGCTTCCAATGTGTATGTGCTTATTCATCTTGTAGCTTTACATTTCTTATTTCAAGTCTTCCATAGGTGTAGAAATTGCGATTTACCTTCAAGGGAAAAACTTGATCAATATAGGTATAACTAGACAAAGTTGTCTTCTTGGAAGTTGTAGATTATCTTTCTAGCTTTTAAATGCTATATAGTATGAAATATTTGAATATCAGAGTTGAGAGTTATGGTTATTAGAAGTTTGTGATGCTACATAGGATGGACTTTCAGGACAGTTGCATTGGTTAGAACTTTTAACCCTTACAGAGGTAAAATTTGTTTTTGAGGTCTCCATGGAAGTTGTAGGTCTAGAATTCCTATTCAACGCGGTCATTGAACAACCTAAATTCAATACTTGTAGTGAAAGTTATGCCTTTTTTACCAAGATAGGTCAGAGGAAGAAAAGAGAGGAGGAAATTCGCAATCGCGACCTGGCGCACGCGCCTGCAACGTCGCTTTGCGACCCTCAAGTCCTTTTCCCAGCCTAAACATAGTTCACTCTTTTGACCATAACTATGTCGCCTAACCTCCAAATGACCTGATTTTTAAAGCCTTGTATTCCTAACACATTCCTCTATATCTATATAAAATATTATAGCTCTTGGTATTAATTTGAAAAATATTGATTGAATTAAAGTGAGGGGATTAGTTGGAAGAGTGTGAGTTGGATATTTTTACTGAACATACTTCAGTATTTTGAGGATATTTTAATCTGTAGAGCTCAAATTACGATGATTTTTATTTCTTACACAAATAAAGCCACAAATTTTCTAAAGCAGTAAAATTTTAATTCAGTCTTTAAAGCTTTCAATTTTTGAATGGAAGTTGAGTATAGTGTACTACTTTAGTATAACAACAGTCCAAAAATATTAGGTAAATAACTTTTAAATTTCTGAGCCAAATGGAATGATTTTGGTGTCATTAGAAACTTAAGACAGTGGGGAACAAGTGTTCTGAAGAAGCAAAATTGAAATTTCGATTTGAGGTTTCCCAAAATCTATCCTGAAATTCGAGAAATGAGTTTGCCCACGTTTTTATGACTCCGAATGTTTGGCTCTGAAAACAGGGCCCAACATTGTTTGGTATCAGAGCTTAGGTTTTTCCTAGGCTTAGAGTGTATGGTAGGATGAATAGTTATACTATGTGATTAATTGTTTGCATTGTTAAATTGATTGATTGCATTAAATGTAACACCCCATTACCCTAGGGTACGCACCGGGACGCTCGTAGGTCATTCCGATACATATCCTAAGATAAGGGAGCGCTACGTGCGATCATTACAATACTCCACATGGCATCATATCAATTGAATAATTAAAGCAATAATTGTAAAATTACAAGATTTT
>JANZXR010000006.1:7256423-7303364 GCA_027575705.1 Erythroxylum echinodendron | reverse complement strand
TACGTTTTAAGTATTTTTAGATTAAGTATCTTATGTATCTTGGGATTATGAGATATGGATGTATTGTGGTTTGAAATACCTTTATGGCTTAGTGACAACTCTTATATTTGATGGTAATGACTTATGATTTACGTATGGGTGAATTTGAGTGGACAATTATGATTTATGTATGGATAGTTAGACTCCGAAAATAGGGTCTAAGATTTGTGGTATCAGAGCAAGTAGGAGTTGGACTCCGAAAATGAGGAACAACATTAGTTCGTATCAGAGCAAGTAGGAGTTAGACTCCGAAAACGGGGCCTAACAGTCTTCTTGATTGATTCCTTTAGTTTGAGCTTCATTTGTAGCTATTCTGCTATATCCTCAACCTTGTTTATCTCAACCTCCTTAGAATTCATCATCGCCTTACTTGAAATTGACTTTCGTTGAGCTAGAATAGGGTATGAAAATTTAGGCCGAGGTTCCTCGATTGACTTAATTACGAGCTCACTTGGAAGGAATTTCATAATTACTTGTCCTTCTCTATTATCTCCAGCTTCTTTCGTATGGTCGAGTTTCTTTTCCTAAGTCTGAGTAATAACTATGATCAGTTTCTTTGGGTTAGATTCGGTATTACTTGAAAGGGTTCCTGCATTCTGAGTTAAAATTGCCTCTGCTAGTTGACCTATTTTGACCTCCAGATTGCGTATTGAAGAGGTATGACTCTTAGTGACTTGCTCGAACTTGCTTTTAAGCCTCCTATATGCATCTTCCATAAAATCCTATCCAATTTGGACTCTATTGAGCTCGGTTTATCTTGTTGAAAACCTGATAGTCCTTAAGATCTAAACTGTCCTTCAACGTTGTTCGTTCACGAGAAGTTAGGGTGATTATTCTACTTAAGGTTGTATGTGTTGGAAACTTGGAATAGAGATTATTTCTCTCTCCTCATTTATATTGAGCTTTCATATAATTAACTTGTTCTGGATTGCTATTCTTTGTCAAGAAACAGTTCATCGTATCATGATCCATCGGTTCATGCATGATACGATATAGTAACATGCGATCAATGGAGAAAATGGAAACAAAACTTACTGGATTGTGAATGGAAGTTGATTTAATTAGCGTCACGGAAAAATGCAGCCCAACGAAAGTATTTAAAAAAGGTTTGGTCTTTCACTCAGATGTGACCATCAGGACATAACCCCACATTAGCTGTAACGTCAGACCATTTATTATTGTTCCGTTTTCTTTTTTCGGGACAGAGACCCACATGTCCTTCAACGTAACGGAACAAAAGCAGCAAACGTAAGTAACATGAGAGATGAGACCGAGCTTGAGATCATTTTTCCGACAGCTAGCTTCAAATGCCCTAGTAGCCTCTATATTTATTACTCGCCTTTCTCCAACATCCACTTGTCTAGTAAATTGTAGTATATGTGCCATTAGTTCCCACTTTCCCACTACACATTCGCATCACGTTGGCTCTTGACACTCTATAAGCACGGTACAGTTGATTCTCATATGCATGGGCTTTTTCAATTTAGCATAGTTTTTCATGGAGAATAGGTACTTTCTTAATTTGCTTTCCAATGATGGGCTTTAAACAAACCCTGTGTAGATATAAATTTCTTTAGGTAGGTTATGTGATACCTTAGAAAATTTGAATGTCCACTGTATATATCGTATGCACTGATGAGCTAAATTTCTTTTTTTACTTTAATCCTTAAAATCTTAATAGAATTTGCAATTTAAAATTTTGTTTAATGCTTATAAAATAATTTATTCGATATTTATTTTTTGATGTGATTAAGATAAGTTCTTAATTGGAGTTTTTTAGATTGATTATTTGGTAGATTTGTATTTTTAGATACTTAATTATGTATACATTACTGTTTGCATGATCCAGTTCCTTGATTTTGGAAAGAATTACAAAACAAAGGATAGTTAGGAGTAGTAAAATTTGGAATTTTGATTGAATTGATGCAGCTGTGGTATTTGTTCATATTGAATTAAGTGATGGACGAAATATAATTATTCCAGTAGGAGTAGGAGTACTAGGTGTGTGAAAGTGTGTGTAGCTTAGTTATTGCATGAGAATGTATTTATAGTGTTAGCGCCTTGTGTGATGACTGGTATGTGTTGTTTAATGCGCTTTAAAGTCATGGGAGGGGGATTCATTGTGTGTTGTGAGCTAAAACTTATCAGCTCACACCATATTGAATCAAATATCATTTTATTGTTGGAGACAAAATATTCATGGTTGAGTTGTCCATTGTGTAATTAAATTCAAACTAATATGGGTACATGACATGACATTGAATATATTCGTTTTGTTACTGTTGTTTGTTGTATTTAATATGATATATTTTTCATTTGACAAGTACTATGATGAAAGACTATCAAGTCCTAATAAAATAAAGTTTAAAGGAATTAGCCCTTATAAAAAAATATACTTAAACCTGAATTTTTATAAATTATAATTAATTTTAAGACCCATTTTCTGGAGATTTGATAGGCCCAAGTCAACATGGCCATTATTATTTCTAAATTTTTGAAAATTATTAATAATATTATTTAACAGACGTATTATCCTTAATCTAATGGCGAGGCTGGAGTGATTAAACTTGTCATCTGATTAAATTTTGCCATTAGATGACAATTGACTTGATCCGAGAGCCAATAAGTTGGGATGATTTAAGATTGAGAAATTAAGAAAGAAAAAAGAGACTGATTTAAAAGATGCTTTAAAACTTGGCTTCCATGTGGCCCGAGTAAATGACAATCACAAGATCTGCAAATCTGCAATAAAACTGGTAAAGACTCTGCTCCACTGCTACGTTAATAACCACTTCAAACTTTAGTATTACCTTTTAACAGTACATAGAAAAACTCAACCATTATTGCAGAAGAAAACCGGAGAAGGAAAACAGAGTAAAGGTAGTAAAGGAAGACGTACGCAAGAGAGAGAGAATGAGAGCAATTAATGGAGGACGAGGTATCAGGGACATGAAGAACGTTTAGGTCGACCTATTCTCATACCACATTTGTTCCCATTCCTTTTCGATGCTTTGAGCTTTGTTAAGCAGGAAACATGTGGAGTATAAATGGAGTTTGATAGGAATTAATATGAGAGAGAGGAGAGAAAAAGCAGGTAAAAGTTAAATGGATCGATGAGAATAGGAGAGAAAGAGGAGAACTTGACAGTTTGTGAATGGACACAAAAGATCGCAGCTTTGCATGGTAAACACGTTTGATTCAACCAAGAATTCTCTGGAACGGATCATCATACCTACAAACGTCTTGATTCTAATCTGCTTCATCAAACTGTTTGTCTTTTGATGGGACTGGAGATTGAGCACTGAACTGAACTGACTGGTAACTCGAAATGCAAGCTAGAATTCATCAGAAGTTACTGATAGTCTAGCAGATAGGAACAGCTATAACATTTGAATCAGTTCCCTTAACTTATTTCATTTCAACGAGAAAGAAAGAAAACTACATGAGTTTGCAGAAAGATGCTGATTATGAGCAATATGGAAGTCTTCCATCACAAATATAGAGGCGGCATCATCATCATCATCATCATCCAATCCATCCTACATTCAGCGCTGAGAAGACAAAAAGCTAAACAAAATGTTAAAAATGAGAAGAGACAAAACAGTTAGGAACCCTAGTCAAAATACCCTAATGAATTTGGCATCCCAAGCTCTCAATTGCACAGTGATGTCTTCTTCTTTACTACCTTCCACCTTGCTCGTAGAAACATAACAATTTTGGACCCGTTCCTATCGTCTGTTTTCGCTTTAGGCACTGCCTGAAAACTTTAGGGTTTCTTACCAATAGTGTGCTTGTTGTTATGCATCCAAACCTTAAGCACATGTCGTTTCACACCATTCTCAGCACAAAACTGCTCCACAGCAGCCTCATCATGCTTCTGAATTCTCCAGCCTAGGCTCTCCGCGAACTCCAACATCTTATCTTTCTGCTCCTGTGTAAATTTAGTCCTAAACCTTTTCTTCGACCCACCCCCACCACTACTACTGGGATTCGACACGTCATCCTCTTCCCTAAAGTACCCGCCACTTGTCCCACTGCCACCACCGCCCCCAGGAAGAGCCGGTAGTGCAAGAGGACGAGAAGGTGGCTGTGTCAGGTGGTGGAAGTACCCAGCAGGAGGGGGCGCACGATAGTAAGGAGAGAATTGCTGTTGGTGGTGATAAAATCCCGCGGTGCCGTCAACCACCTTACGGTGAAAATTCCGGTGGCAGTTACATGCGACGCATTTGAGGGCATCCAAAGTGCCTTCATCGCCAGCGGCAGTGAACTCGCCGCAACCGTCCACCGCATGACCACCGATGCCAACGGCATGGTTCTTAAGGCACTCTCTGTATCTGACTCCTCCTGCTGGTTTTCTGGCTCCGGTTGTGGACGCACCTTCTCCTCCTCTGGGACCCACTTTGGTCCGTGAGGAGTTGCCCACCGAGTCATAACTCGGGGGTATCAGCATGCCCGTTTCTTCGTCTTGGTCTTCGTGCTCCTCAAAATCCATTCTTTCCATCTAAAATTTCTCCGTCCTCTCTCTCTTTATACTTCTTTTATTTGTTTCACAAGGGAAGAGATAGGGATCTACGTGCCGGTTCTTGATGAACAGATCCACCACAGATAAAGTGAAAACAGTGATAAAAGCTTTGCATTAAAAATGAATAATAAGAAGAAATAATTTATATTTATAATTAATTCACAGAGAAGACATAAGAGACTGAGGAGGAGGGTGTGGCCGTAATTTCCCGGCTTTGCCTTTGATTATAAGAAGACATGCCTCACTCAAAACCCCTTCTTTCATAGTCATATGGTTTCTACTCTTCTCTTCTCCTTACCACTAAATTAATAATCCAGCTGGGTATAGTTACAGTTGTGTATTTTATTTTTGTGTTGTAATAACGTAGGCCAATTGGCTGTCGTTTTTCTTCATTACAGTAAATGTAAAGCAGAAAATTTCAACTAAACGCATACTGAGAACGAGCCAAAGGATTGGATGTAGGTCATGTCTTTTAAAAAAGGTGACGTAAGAGATAGCAGTGTTGGGTAACGTGGGAAAATGTGCAGTGATTCATTAACAGTGGTCAATAGGGACTCATTTTATTGTAAAAATAAAATTTCTTATTTAATAAAATTAATTAGTCATATAATTGTATCTTTTTGATAAATCTTTCTAATTCTTTTCTCTTTGGAATCCCATTTTTTAAGCTTCAATTATTTCTCAGATCATGTCTGAAGCTGATGTTGATTTGAAGATATGAAAGTCTTATGTATGTGTTTTTTCTATTTGTTATCTTTATCAACTTTTCTTATGTAACGCACTTGTTACATTTTATAAATAATTTTTTAAATGTATAATAATCTATTAATTAGTAATTACATATTTTTAATAAATTAAATATTAATACAATAAAATAGTGATGAAGTATGAGTATGGCAAAAGGATGTACTTACGAACAACTATATATGATCAGCTTCGTACGAGTCCTAAAATATAAATGCCTCTTATTAACGACATGAAAATGAACTAGAGTATAGAAAGCAAATTTACCTACCTGCTGACTTTTCTGTCACAAAGTATAAGTGATTGTTATTAATTCACATAAGATATTATTAAATGTGTTTCCAAAATGAAATTCGACAGTTGTCATTCGATCCGATAATAGCCGCCATGCATAACAGGCAGCGATTAACATGTGTTGGGCATGCATCAAGCAAAATCAAAAACGGAAGGTAATAGGATTTTAAATTTCAACATTTAAAATTTTGTATTAATAAATCTGATTTAGGATTAAGAATACGATTCGGTATTACGTGGATATGAACTTAAAATTTTAAGTAAGTTTTGAGCTGTACATAAACAAGTTCAACGGGTTGCCTTGCCTTCATCATGAACCCGTAGGAAAGGACTGGGTTCTGTTTGAAGAAGTGAAACAGTTAAAACTTATTAAAGGAAGAACTGAGACTTGAATGCTATTGGACAAAGAGAAAAGTAGGGTCATATGAGCTTTGCGTGGACTCTGGACCCCATAACCGTGGCACATTGGGACTTGAAGTTGAAAGGGTTAATACTTAATATTATATATGGCACGGGATCACCCGTTTTACTTCTTCCAAACCTATTTTCCTAATTTTTAATTACAAAAATATTCGGATAAAAATTATTTTAACAAGTATATAGGACGGAGATAATAACGAGAAATATGTTCTTATACAAAGTAGTATAAGCCCTGGAGTGATACAACGCACGCAAGCATAACCATAAACGTAAAGAATCCTCCTCGTATAAAGATAGGTACTAGCCACCCACATTACACCATACACAAACAAAGAGATCGTGTCGTAATGTGACAGGGCATTAAAAAGAGAAGGGTATATCTGACGCGAGGAGCTGACCCCGTACTCCTATCCTCTGTCACTCTTCGTCAGCTGGCGGGAAACCAACCTCTTGATCTTTACGTGTTTCTGACGTACCTGGATTCCTGTCGTTTGGATGCTTTTGTTATGTGAAATAATAGGAGGCAAGGCACAAATGCCTTCAAAGATGAAGTGAGTTCGGGTGATGAAACAGACGCTGTCATTCATTCAATTTCTATAGAATGTTTTACATTTGAGTTCCTTTCCAGTTCTGCCCATACACTAAGTAAATTTACTCTACAGTGATGAATCATCACACTATAATTATAGAATAGTACCAAAATGAATATATATATATGATAATGATTCATAATGTTATAATTTAGATAAGGGATTCTTAAAATAAAATACTTAAAATATTATTACCAATTTGTAATCATTTTTTATTAACGTGCATCTCATTTGTTGTTAATTTTATTATAAATTATTGTGACAGCAGTTGAAAAAATAATATGATATTTTAAAATAGCAGCATTTTTGCTTTTTCTTTTGTCAATAACTTTTATATATAATCTGTTTAAAAATTAATGGTAATTGAATTGAAAAAATATTTTTACAATTTCTCGATCAGACCTCTTTAATTAAATAACTTAAAATGTATGAATTATAAATAAAAAGATTGAAATATACTTGATTCATATTTCTGCACAAATTTTCTTTTTAAACTGTCAACCATAAGTTATTTACATGTCTAATCTCTAACGATATCTACAAAGTAGAGAAAAATAACTCAAACATTTTCTAGAAGAAGGGTAAGAGTGCTAGATCCCTAATGCCTTTTTTTTTTAATAAAACAACACTCTAAGATTTCTTTCTACTAATTATAATTATAATTTAATCTTAATAAAAATCAAATATTTTATATTTGATTCTTGAATTTTCTTAAACTTTAAAATTAGGTTCAACTTAATTTGAATTATTTTTTCTCTTTTTAACTATTTTATATGTGACTCGTTAGGTTCCTAATATTTTAGAAATAATTATAAATTATAAATTATAATTATAATTCAAAATTACAATTAGATAAATTAAAACTATGTTTAATTCATCTTTAATTTTTAATTAAATAATGTATAATTATAGATCACGGTTGATGTTTAGTAACATACCATAACTACCTAAATATTAAGAATGTTAAAATGATTTGACTTAACTTGTCAACATATAATTACATATAATTTAATACTTTCATCATTCAGTATTCCAATTAGACACATAATATAAGATTAATGTCTACTCTAATTAAATTCAATCATGTTCTTTCCTGCTAATTAGCAATTAATTTATAATTGATATTTTGAAAACATCCTTTTTCAAATCTTAATTAACTCTAATTAGAGAATTCCTTAAATTATTATTAATCAAGAATATTGGAACATCTTCTCTAATTACTTTAAGAGAACCCACATTTTATTAACTTATTCAACTATCTCTATATAGTTTATATTATATTTAAATACTACCAACTGAGCTACTATAAATAGAATAAGTCATAAGTAGCATCAAAACATAATAATTTTCATATGAGAAACCTTTACGATATCAAGTCCAAGGATTAATTACACAATCATCATAATAAGAAAAATTATAAACAAACAAATAATGTTCTATTTGGGATTCTCATAATTAGGATAATTCAGTAAATTTATTCTCTAATAAGTACTCATAAATTTGTTTAAATATCTTTGTACTTTAGTCTATGAGATCGACTACTTTCTTTATAAGGAAGAAACATGTCGCGTGTTGGTCTTTTTACTTTATTAATGTATAATCATAATAGAGAAATGACTAAGAACAATTTAAGGATAATGCATAAATGTAATATGGATCTTATAATTATAATCTCATCATACTTTTATATCCTACGAACTTTATCTTATATGTTACTTAATTAAATAAATTCACATGTAAGATAAACAATATCTTTAGTTAATTATGTCACAAAATTTATAACCAATAGATTGATTGTATGACATAAACTAATAATCTCTCACATGTTCTAAGCCAATCACTGAAGTATCTTATGCCTTATTATCATATAATTGTCATACTATTGTTAAGACAATAGTTTAGTGAGAGAATTCTACAAGATTTAAATACTGTCTTAAATCTTACACTCTTTATCTCAATTATCATCATAATTAAAAGAAAATTTTCAAATACATACTAAGATATTTGATGAGATCTTAGCTCCTTTTGCAAGCTAAATAACTATAATTTTTTATAATACGTTACTATTTTAATAATGAAAAGAACTATACCAAGTCTATTACAGAAGTTATTAATTCAAATGATTATTTTCACTAAATTTAAAATATATTATGACGTAATTAGAAATTTATGTTATATTAAAACCTTTCCAAATCAAAATGATATTAGTCTAAGTAAAATATATCTTAACTAGGATTTACTCATACCAAATTAAAGTTATTTTTCCATAGGACATTAAATTGAAATATTAACTCATATATATAAAATAATAGATATTTATAATACTTCATAAATATTATATATCTCTATATATCTAGTTTTTAGAATTAAGTTGTTACTTTTTCATATGTAATAAGAGTTATTCTTAGACTATAACATCTTTAATAATTGAAAGTATTAATTGTTATTCTTTGTTAACAATGTCTCTAGACACTTCCAGTGAAGAGAGGAATTTAGTATCCTTCTTATAAATATGATGAATCCATAATTATCTCTAAAATAAACTCTTTAAATTTGTTTTGAAAGTGAAAATTTCAACATCTTGCAGCCTTTTGACTATATATTCAAATGTATCTACAAAGGCTTTAGTTTCATTTGGATGTATTGTTATAAGATTTGAAATATTCAAACATCATCCTACTCTCACTAATTATCTTGAAAACCATTCTCTTGTCAGTATTTAAACTAACATTTTGTTTAGTGGAGTATATATGATTATATCCAACCCATTTAGATATCTCATTATTTTACATTAGTAATTTAGTTATAAATTTATTGGATAATATATACTTTAAGTAAGCATCACATCCTAAAATAATTAACGTTAACTCTTTCAAAGTCTTACCCTTTTATATTTAATATATAGTCGTACTAATTAATTTGATTATAACTAATGAAGGATACTCGGTATAACTATAGAAAAAAATAAATATTGCATCAAACATCTCCTTGTGAACTCCTCCTTATAGAAAACCATACTATTATGAAAATAATGTTTCTTAATTACTTAATAAAATAGTTTTCTTAACTTTAAAGGAGTCTAATTAACTATAAATTCCAATATGATTGAAATAAAATTAATTTAATTATAAAAAATTTCTTAAATGTTAATTAGGAATCAATTTAATTATTCATCTTAATATAATTAATAGAAATAATTAATTTAAGTTTAGAAATAAGATCTCATCCTAATTAATATATTCATATTATGCTAATTATATCTAATGATTGACCTATTTTGTGTTATTTAATATTGTAATAACCCTAAATGCACGACATAGTTGTAGCTAGTACCGGCAAGTACGAGTTGATTCCACGAAGACAATAAATACTAGTACTTACCCTTCTCCTACTATCTAGCCCAAGGATTGATTGATTTTAGATTTTTAATAAAAAGAAAATAAAAACTAAAACAAATAAATAAATAGGAAACAATAATGAACATAGAGATAGAGGAATTCACTTAGAAATTAGTATCTATGATCGAATACCCCTAAAACCTTAATAAATTGATCTTTATCATGCAATTGTTATAACATTCAAACTAATTTGCTTCTTCAAATTTAACAAAGTTAGGTTGATGATCGTGTACTTCAACCACTCATTTAGCAATTGAAGCCAGACTAATCTCTTAAGTCAGTCTATACCTGGGTGAATGATATTTTGTAGTTGAAGGGAAGGTTAATAGTGGGAAATGATTCAGTTTTATGAACTCACATTAACTCTTTATTTTATGCATCAGCAACTAGGGGCCATTTCGGTTTTGTAAGGACTTACAAATGCATTCAATTGTATTTATTTTGAAACAAATGCAAAGCCACATTAGAGGTTTCATCCGTAGTTTTGATACATGTCAAAGAAATAAATATAAGACCAAAGCTATTATAGGCTAAATTCAACCAATATCAATTGTAAACTAAGTTTGGACTTATGTAAGCTTAAACTTTATATAATGGCTACCTAAATTGAAAGATTATATAGTTATCATGATATTGGTTGATCACTTTATGAAATATAAAAATTTTATTAATTTTACTCAACTTTTTACAATTGCTTAGGTAGCTCAGCTTTATATTGATAATGTGTATACACTCTATAGGATGCCTTTGAGAATAGTCAGAGAAAGAGAACCACTTTTTACCAACATATTTTGGTTGTATTTCTTTAAAATTAAAGGGTCTCTTAACATCATTATATAGCTTATCATCCATAATTGGATGGCCAAACTAATCTTAAGTAGAACCTTAGAGACCTATCTTTGGTGTATAACATGAGATTGTCGAAGGCAGTGGAAGCATTAGTTATCATTAGCTGAGTGATGGTATAGCACCATCCCTCATTCTCTGATAAAATGTTCTCTACTTTAGGTTATTCATGGCTATGTACCTCCTGTCCATTAGCCCTATTTAGCAAGAAATTTGAAGGCATTACAAGTTTAACAGACTTTATGAGATCGAGGAGCAATTGTGAAGTTGATTCATTTTCATATAAAAAGTACTTAAAATTGAATGAAGCAATTAACTGATAAAAATGTACTGATCATTAGTTCTAGGTTGGTGATTCAGTTTTGTTAAGTTACAAACCTATCACCAGCAAAATATTACCTGTCATCTTAATCAAAAGTTTTCTTCCTTATATTTTTCCCCTTTTACAATTATTCAACATATTGGTTATATTACCTATAAATTTCAAGTACTAGAGCATTATTATATTCATCCCACTTTCCACGTGTCTCAACTAAAATCATACGTTTCATCATCTAAACCAATTCAACCTTATTTTCTAGCATCTTTGACAACATATTTTTGACATACAATTGTTTTTTTACATAAATAAATGGTGAAATGCTGCAATAAGTCAGTGGTCTGTATGTTGGTACAATGGTCAGTAAATGATACTTAAGATGTTTCTTGGAGGTACTTGTATGATCTTCAACAACACTACCTAAATGTGAACTTTGCGGACAAGATTCTAGAGGACGGGGGTAATGTTACAACTGAAAGAGAAGATCAATATAGGAAGAAGAAGATGAAGGATAAAAGATGCAACAATGTTTCCAAAAAGAATGAATAAGAAGAATGACATTATAAAAGTTAATGAGGGATTGAAATGTTGACACGAGGAATAAGATTAATGGTGAGGAGTAACGTCTGGTGTAAGTAGTTAAAAGTCCAATGGTTGTCAATATTAATCTTCATCTAATAAACATTTTTTCTCTCTTCTATATCTACTTCTTCTCTTTACTTTTTATGAACCTTCCTTTTGTATTTTACAAATAGATTGTTTTCGTGACTCGAACATGTGACCTTTCGATTGTAAAGGAGTAATCTTACCAATTACTCTAAGGCTCATTATTGTTTGAGCATTGTCAATAAGGTTTGCTATTATAACTATAACATTGAAAGACTAGGGTGGAGAGTAGTAGAAAGGCCCATTCTTATTCATCAAATACCCATCAAATCGAGTAGTTCATAAACCATCCCCCATATTGTCTTTCTGAATAAAATTTCACTAATATCACAGATCCATCCAACATTAAATTGATTATATATGGTCACTTTCACCAAGCCTAAACATTTGGAAAAGTATGTATACCTTAAACCTTAATCTTTTGAATAACAAAATAAAATGGACTTGGTTGCATGGTAAATAATAGGATTAGCAAGAGAGGTGTAAAGTTACATAAAGAATTCAAGATGAAGTATATTTTTCGACAGTTTAAGATTATTATGAGATAAGGCAAAGATGTACAATTGAATTACAAACTCGAATAAATATTGGCAGGATCATATGTCTTCATTATCAATGCTTAGAAGCTTGATGCATAGTTTAAACTCTTGACCTCTAAAGCTTGATGCATGGTTCAAACTCTTGACCTCTAAATATTGGAGGCTCCTTAGAAAGCCCTACTACTAGACAACCCCCTTTCTCAGGTATAAGGATCGAATTTTGCAACTACCTAAATAATGCTCCTCCTTGAGAGTAATTGACTAAGATCAATCCAGTAAGGCTTTATAATTCTAGTTACTATTAGGATAGTTGTTCAATAAGTCTATTCACTATTTAAGGTCATTCACAAAGCTTGTCCGAGAAGGAATAAATTGTTTTCACATCAAATTCCTTCATATTGTTATGTAGTCAATGAACAATATCAGAAACTATTATCTAGTAACTTGTTAAAGAACTATTTGGTACTTGATACAATTACTTATCGAAAAAGGCTTTTGCTTTCGAGTTCATTTTAGTTCGCTCTTTTACATATCCTTGATTGTTGTTAGCATATATTTTTCAGTGCCTATATATTCTATACCATAAAGGGACATGGTTGGATATAATATTTAAAGAGGAAATCTACTTTTACATACATAGACAGATGAAACATCTCCTATATCTCCACGATTTTTAGCCTTTATTTGGAAATTAATTTCTCAAATACATTTATATTCACTAATTACAAACCCATATTGGGATGAAGATTTAGTGAATGCTCCCACAATAAACTAATATTGTCAATAAAATAAAATAATTCTTAATAATTAATATCATTAAACACTAAGGAATTTATTAACCAACACCAAGCAAATGTTGTAAAATAAGATAGAAAGAAGGGGGAGGGGAAAAATTAAACTTTAATATCTACGTCAAAAATTAGCTTAACTGAAATGTTTTAGAACGTTCAGAAGGCAAAAGGTGTATTTTTAACCATAACATTTGTACCAAAATATAAGCCAAATTCTAACATTTTAAAGTTTTCAAAAAGAATCCTAACATTTCAAAACCATTCAAATTAAACCTTAAACTAATGAAATCCTTAACATGGTTAAGATTTTATCAGTCAAATGTCACATTAGTACGTTAAGATTTTGTTAGTTAAATGTCACATTAGCACTTTACATCGTACTTTTTATTTTAAATGGTAACCATATGGCATTATGATTCCACTAACTTAAATTAAACATAAATTATAGTTAACTCAATTAACTCTAATTAGACATATAGTCAATTTAACTTACATCTAAAGTCTAGGATCGTGAATAGACTATGAAACAAACACTTTGATCTTGCTTTATAGTGGATGGGAAGAACTATGCCTATGTTATCAATAGCAACATAAACACTTTGATATGATTGATCGTATACTCTTTTCCTTTGATTAGGATGTATCTTAGCCATAACACATAAAAAGTCTTTAAAGTATTAAATGATTATGATTTAGTCTTGAAACTTTGATATAAGAAATCGAAAATTAATCACACTTAACCTTAATCAAAATAGAAGAAATCAAAACTAGCTCAATAAAGTTAAACAACTAAGATGGAAAAAACCAACAAAGTCAGAGACAAAATTTGTCAACCCAAAAGAATCCCAAAAACCAAAATTCCATTTTAAAACATCAATATTTTTGAGACTTTACTACTAAAAAAGCGGAAGGCAACTAAAAACAAAGGTAAAAAATAATAGATAAAAGAATATATGACCAAAACCAAAGGCAAAGTAGGCTATTTTATATCAGTAGAAAGTAAGAGAATATAAATAAAAAAGGATAGGTTGGTATTTGCAAAACCTAGCGAATTTAATTATAACTTGAAGAATCTAATAAGAGAAGGGCGATAATATTTATTACCAAACTCAAGAAACAAAAAATCTAGTGCTTTAATAGTAGAAAGATTCAATCTTTCTAGTTTTTATGAAGCTACTCCTTGATCAGAAGGCAACAACTAATAAAGAAGAGAGATTGGTAAAGAGAGGGAAATGAAAATTGCAAAAATAATAAGTGGTGACATGTCACTAGAACCTTTCTTATTCCTTGCTAACATTTATTAGAATATTGTTCCTTACCATTACATCCAATGTCTTCAGTACGCTTGACTGGATAACCTTTACTGCCTATGATAAAATTTAAGCTTTGATACGTTTCCTATTAAATCTCTCATTCTCACCATTTGTGATACACTCCTTAATAGAGTGTTTGAAATTATAAGTTTTTGCTTCTTTAATCCACTCTTTCTACTTTCATCCTTATTAACACTAATGTCGTTAAAACGCTAATTGATTAGTGATTGCTTTACATTTCTCTTTTTACCCTTTTTATCACTCATTCTTACCTCTAAAGAAACACCAAAAAAGAATTCTCCTCCAATTCTTGTATATTCTTTCCAAATGCAATTGCCAAACCACATTTTGGTTTAAGACATGGCTTTCCAATGTTTATATATGGTTTATGATGTTGATCACTTTCACACATATATTTTTCTCAAATTTCTTAAGAGACCCTAAAGTATAATCATTTGCCTCCCTCTTATTTTTTGTCCATGACTACTTTTTTCTTATAAATAAATGAGATGAAACATAATAAAACTTAAAACAAAAACATATTCTTCAACTAAAATCTAGAATATTATCATAAAAATAATTGTATATCTCAATTGATATGTTTTATTTTCTCTCGCACATCTAACTTGTGAAACTAGATCTCCTTATAAGATTCAACTTTTTGTAAAGGTCAAATGTGTCAGTCAAATTTATCTTCTTAGCTTATTATTCTTGTATAAGCTTTCTACATAATATGATGCATTAAATAGGCTTTGGTTGCTACCTCTTCTTATTATTTCTTTTAAGGCATGTTTCTTTTCCCTTATATAAGACATAGTATGATCAAGATTCTGATAGCTTTGATCAACAATTATGGTATATGCTAAAGTTAACTTTAATGAAGATAAAATTGTGAGGCTTTGTATGATTTTTTAATCCATAACATCAAGAAGTTAAATTAGGTCATTTGCATATTTGTTCATCTTTTCCAGAGTTCGAGAGAACAAGAGGGACAGAGATAGAGCTAGAAAGCAATTGGGTAGGGACAAACAGTGTTATGGACCTCTAATAGACGAAAACTGGATAGAAAGATAAGATTCCATCAATTTGGGGTTTAAATTATTATTTCCAAGATCGGGATTTTTTAATTTTTCAAATATTTGAGTATAAGTTAAATTTTGGAGTTAATATTAGGATCTAAATTGCCCCTTTCTCAAACTTTTAAAGATATTTCATTGAAAAAAGTAAAAATAGGAGTAGTTGTTTAAAAAAAAGATGGATTAAGCTAAATTATTTAATGAATGGAGTGGCAGAGTGAATTAGATCAAAATTATTTAAGAAGGTAGATTAGGCAAAAATGCTCATCGAGCCCAAAATACTTTCTTATTTTGTGAGATTATAGAATAGGTGTTTTGCTTTAGTTAGAAATTACTGTTTTACCATATTAGTTCTTTTAAATTATTTTATTAATAATTCCCTCAATGTTGAATCTCTCTTTATGTCATTCACAACTTATATAAAGGGCAAATCTAGTGCACAACCTCCCCGCTTTACAAAGGTCTGGTGAAGATCATCAATTGTACGCAGTCTTTCCTTTGTATTTTTACAAAGAAATTGTTTTCATGACTCAAACTCATGACCTTCCAGTTGAAAAGGAATAATCTTATCAATTCTTCCAATGCTCGCTCTCTTATTCACAACTTATATATAAATGAAATTAAAATAATAAGAAAATAAATTTTAGTTCAATTTTGAGTGTAGACCTATACTTCACTTAAGAATTTAGCGTAGGGCCTAATTGAAAAGAAAACCTTATTTGTTCTTGACTCTTAAGAATAGAGAATCTAAATGAAATATTAGATTATTTTGGAAACATGCTAAACTTTTAATTACAAATAAAAATAACAAATAGCAAAATATTATATAAGTTGAAATTTTTTATAGAAAATTGGGTGTGTAACCTTCTATGTAGCATGGACACGGCAAAATGGAGCCGTGTCCGCGTGTCGAACATGTGTCTGACCCCAACACCCATCGAAACGCAGTGGACACCTGTTCGTACTTGTCGAAATTAAAAAATAAATTTTGTTAGCTCGAACATGTCTGGAGACGATTCGGACACGACTAAACATTTGGTTGAAAAATGACATCAAAAGTTGGAGCCAACTATGAAAACGCATTTAATTGCTAGACAACTATCAAAACATTTGCTGATGAAAGCAATGCCAATGTTTGATAGTAAAGTGATTAGAGGGTAGATACTTTAGTTAGATTTTTTGGTTGTAAATACTCCTGTGAATGACTAATTCTACTTTTGGATAGGGGACTGTAGACAAATTATTTAATGGAATATATGCTCCATGTTTTTTTAGAGAAGCTTATAAAGTACCAAATATGTATAAACTATCAAGATGTTGGAAGTATATATATCAGGATTCATCAAATTTTAGAAGTTGGTGTGTCCATGTCTGTGCCTGTGTCCGTGCTTCTTAGGTAACCTTGATAGATGTTTTATAATATATAGATTGGTAGACTTTTTTTTCTATGTTTTGAACTTTTCTCCTTCCAATGCCAACTTAGATGTAAAAATAAAGGTCTAAATGTTTAATTCATATCGTGGATGAACCAAACATGGATGTTTAGGAAAATTAATTGAAAATTCTGGAAAAATAAGAATAGCGTATAAATAATAAAACCCTCATCTCTAATGACACGTAATGATATAACAACTAAGGGATTGATCACGTGAATCAATAAAATACAACTTTAAAAGTCCGTGAAATTACTGAGCTCTTTCGAAAATCTTAATAATATAATATTAATCTTTGAACGTATAAGACATTTTACTTCAGGGGGTCTACTTACATTTGTTTTGTAATGTTTGAACTCTTGTTTTGAATATGAGTCTAAATTAAATTAGTATAGATTCAAATTATCCTTTTCACCAAAAGTGAAGAGAGAAATAGTTAAGACATGATTGAAAAGTATGAAAAATGCAAAGCAATTGAAACAGCTCAGAAATAGAACACAAGAAATTGCAATCATAGGGCTGAGCTTTCGTATTCCTTTCTTTTCATGATTTCTCATGACAATATGCAACTATTGATGTCAAGGTTTTAATTTGGTTTACATGATCTAATCGTCAATATTGAAGATACTAACTAAAATTAAATTTCATTCAGTACTGTTTAGTATCCTATTGATTAATGTTGTCTCCTTAATCTAGTCTAGTATCCTATAATAAATTTAGAAAATGTACAGCCTTGCATATTGTGATATGAAAAAAAATTTACTTTCTATGTCAGGTAAAAACCATATAAATTATCCAGGAACCTACTCCAAATACATTGCACTTTCGCTCTAAGCAGAACATATATAGATATGCAGACTTCAGAAAGTCTATATTAATTGGAAGTAATAGGTCCACTGAAAAAGCCACACTACCCGCCAAAAATACCTTGAAAGTTGGCGTCAAGATTGGTTTTGGCAGTAGTGAAATGAAATCTGAACAAAGCTATATTGTATCATAGAGGCGTTTACCCACTAGTCATCACCAATTTAATTGGTTACTTGGTCCATGTCCGTTCTTGTTTTCCAAGTTCTTAATGTCTCACCGATAGCTTTAAGCTCTTGAGATATAATCTAAGATGTATGTTTACATGTATACTTAAAATACCCTTTTTCTATGTTTTTAGTGAATACGTGCATACATCTAATCTGGCTATGATTAAAACCCACTCGTATTAACCACTCAAAACAATAGTGGCATAACAATCTCAATTTGGGATCTGAAGATGCTTGTTCACTAAGTAACAACCATAGTAGGGGTTGACCAACAAAATCTTGTTTTGGGATATTGTTCCATAGTTACAATCTTGAGTCAATCTCAGAACGCGTTCTAGCGACTTGCCTAGCAAGTTCTTATCTAGAAGGCATATTTCCTTGGTTTCCTCGACAATTTCTGCTTTTCTTTAAAGTAACGAGTCTTATGGGAGATGGACTGGGCCCAGCTAGACTTGATTGACTTATATTATAAACAGACTTGGCTACCATTGGGACAAAATGCAAATGATAATGCCACTAGCACCAATGATCTTATAGTGGTTGGATTTTTTACAGAAGTCGGCTGTACTGCCTTGAAAATTGGAAGAATGGTGTTGATGTTAATGGTGGGGTTATGGTTTTAGGACTGGCAAGATAGTTAAATATAGCCGGATATTACATCATCATTAACGATAACCTGTAATAGAATATCATCTGTGCAAAATACTAAGTAAAGAGTGAAAGATGTAAAGATCATGTACCCTGACTTAACCCCATTTAACCTGGATTCTTTCCGATTCCTTTTCCATACGTTAAACTGAAACACATATATTTATCACCTTTTGGGACCAAAAATTCCCAGGACCAAACAAAACCATGGCAATCTTTTCGTGACCTTGAAGTGAAGGATGATTGATTCTTTGTTCTTCTTTTTTTTCTTCATACAGTTCCCTTCTAGACAAAACTGATGTATCATCCATCAACTTGAAACCTCATCCAAAAGCTTATATCTTCTAACCTTATTTATAAAAACCTGCCTTGTGATCCCATTGTTGTTTGATATATACTCTGATCTTGTCCTTCTAAGCTTTTCCTCTAACCTACCTTGTGTGATGATCCTCCTTCTCGTCGACGGCGATCTCTGGGGAGACTTTTGCTTCTTGATGAGGTTATTGACTTGCAACTGCTGACTGCCACTTTGACTCTTTAACCCTCCTTGATCAATATTGCTATTCCTCTTCGTTTTCTTGTTGTTTCTGTTATCATCATCGCAGTTCATCTTATTTGACGATGAAGAATTCTGAGACTTCTCCTTGATATCATGGCTCAGACACCAATTGCAAACTTGATAGGACTCGGCTTTTGGATAGATATTGCTACAGTATCTGTAGAATTTAGAGTTCCAAAGCAGAAATATATAAGAACTTTGTGATAATTACGACGAGACAAACCGAACCCGGAAAAGATATAAGTAAATGTATGCTCTTTCTTGTATTGAAGGGTATGCAGATACCTGTGTTGAGATCTGAATTGGCAAATGTTGCAGAGGAAAAGCTCACAAGAAAAACCGCAATCTCCACACATGCAACACTCTGGGTTTGGTTGGGATGATGTGTTAAACTTCATAGTCTTCATGTGAATCAGTTGAAACTTAAATAGCACAATTCCTCTTGAAGTGGCCGATAGCTTCTTCGGATGCGAAAATTATGAAATCCAACTTGGCATGGCGAGATTCGTTGTTGTTATGTCTCTCTTGTTTCCGAGAGAGAGAGAGAGAGAGGAGACGGAAAGAAAGAGCCGCTAATATGTTAATGCTTACTAGTCGGACAGAAAGAAAGTCGCACGTATATAGATTACTCTATCACCACCAAGGAGCGAGCGTCCTTACGTTGCTGCGCTTTATATACGATGTGCTAGTCATTTGTTTACTTTTTAATCATATACTTCATCAAAGATGTACCAACAAGACAATTCATAGGCTGTCCAAGTCTGAGTTGGGTTAGCTCCTAAGTCCTATATAAGTTTTCTTTTTTAATTCAAGTATTGCATGAAACTATTGGAAATTGTCCAATCAAAAAAGTAAATAATATAGTCTAATTAATTTAAGATTATTTAAATGATTGACTAGAATTTTTTACAAATTTTTAAATACTAGTTCGCACTTTCAATTTTAAATTTTAAACAATCCCTTACATCTACGCCACTTAACCCTTTTTTTTTTTTGTTTAGCTCATAAATACTATGTATGCACACACACACATACATATACACTGAAATTGTTCATAGATTATAATGTCCTGTCCTTCAATGTTGTATTTCTTAGACGATGTTACCCTTGGATTAAAGTTTATGCATAATTCAATTGTTATTCCTTTACCAAAATGAGTCATTGCATCAGTAGTTGATTGAAAGGGCTGAAACCTTGTGCGTTGTGATTGTTTGATTTTGGTTTGAATAGCTGAGTCATTACTTTAAAAGAAATATTGACAAAACTAATGTCTAACCCTTGAGTGACCGTGTTCGTGTTGATCATAAGGACACATGAAGACCATACTCGTGGAAAGGAAATAAAAGTTTAACAAAGAACAAGGTTTAACTTTGGAAATGACCTTTGTATCTCATGAAAAGAGTTTTGAATGAAACCTTCCAAAATCCTTTTCTTTACCTGCTGCTACTTATTTTTTGTAGACATTCCCCCAACTAAACGACATGGAATAAGATTAAGAGAATTTTATCAGAATTTCGTCAGGGACTTACAGGCCAAGAAATAGCTGCCTAATTATGTGACCTAACTGATCACATCTGAAGATTGTCTGTTGCGTTTATAATATCACAAAAAACGGTGATTCTTAGTCCTGGGTGGTCCAACTGAAACTGCCGTGGTATGATTTAAGACAATACAATTTACGAATACCAACTATTATATACTATTGACTGCATCTTGTTTGACCAACATTCGAGACAGATTAATATAAAATATAATTGGAAGAAAAAGTAAACAGGTCAGAGCAGGAATCCCAAGAAAATAAAAAATATATACGTTTCAAACTTGGAACCATAGATCAATAAACAAATGGAGACGAGATCTCACACGATGACACTGGTGTCATACATCTGCTTCTTCACATATGTTTCACGCGGTAGCTTAATCTCAAAGGTTGTCCAATCTCCGCACGTGCAAAAGAAAAGCTAGGGATGTCCTTCCTCATTTTACTCAGAAGCAATTAACTTCATGTATGCACCAACAATCCTTCTAACTTGAGCAGGTGATAAAATCAGTTCATATGTTCAATAGCAATTTCTTCAACAATGTTGATATGGTGGGGATCTTGTTGGTTCTTGATGCGACAAGATCATTAAGAAATGATAAAGAAAGACAAAAGGTTAAAAAGCAGAAAAGCATTACACATTCAATCATAACTCTTTCTGGCTCAAAATTATGTACAATATAAAGGATACACAAATATTTCACCAGACACTGATCTATTCTACAAAATTTACATCGAAAAATGAGAGAGAGAGAGAGAAATATTTCACTTTCATGAAAAAGTAACAACAGATATTACTCCATCTTCTCCTTATTTAGATTTGACCCTATAGTGGGTGCCCTAGCCCTTACAACGTCAACTGGTTGCTACCGTCAACCCTGTCAGTTGCCTCCGTTTTTTCATCCCCTCCTGTAACAAAACATTTGCTTCATTTACAGCCCACCAGGTTGCATTTGTATTTGATAACATAAGAAAATCTGGTTCATACGATCTATCATTAACATACTTTGTTTCTTCAAACAAAATATCTAAAGCATGTATGTCAGACCTCAACTCAATCCAAATCAAAGATCTACTACATTCGAATGAACCCCAAAAAGTCACCAGAGAATTCGTCACATCCTTGTAGAGCATCAACAAGACATAGCAGATGTATCAAGGTATTAAAAGCTTGGACTCGTAAAACAGCCAACACCTTTTTATACCTAAGTACTCGCATTCATTCTTGGTCTACTTTGTGTGCCAGATATGATATTATTGCAAGTGATAACATAGTACAAGGAAAGTCGAGCAGTCTTGGCAGGTTGCTCATTCTGAGTTTATCCACTTCAAGAAACAGTTCTTTATTCGGATTCCTCGGCTTGTCATGTCACATCTTTAATATTATACACAGATTCATATATATCAAACTTAATCTTCCTACGTCTACTGAATGTTGTGCAAAATACGTCTACTGTTTGTGCAAATACTTTCCTGGAGCTGCTGAATCATGAACAAATTGAATAAAGTTCACTTTTTCACATCAGATGAATTAGAGCACAAATGTCATTCAAGGTAATAAAATGAAGCATTTCCTGTGGATGATGAAGTTTTACATGTCAGCAGTTTTAAGAGTTGCAATTTTCAAGAGATAATGGCTGTCCAAAAATCTATAGAAGTCACAAGCTTATAGCTAAGGGAGCTCCTCCAATTGGGAGAAAAGGTATTTGGAGAAACAAGAACACAGAAGGCCAAACCAATTAACAATGTAAATAAATTCAGTTTTAAAGATACTAAGAATGCCACTTTCAGTAAGATATATAAAACTTGAAGGAGAGGAATTTGTTACTCACAAACTTCTCGCCATACAAATTTGATTAGCTCATTTTTATTTTAGAACTCTGCTTAGCTCTGAGCACACTCAAAAGGGTGTAAAGATCCTTCTGAAAAGTCGTGCATCCGAAAACGCTCCAATAATTCAAAGGGGCTGAAACTAGCATTGTATAAGCATCATAAGCACAATTAAACTTGATATAAATAATGTTTCTCAAATAAAAAGGATTATTCAACACTTGATGTTAAGAACAGAAATGCTTATCATGGAACTGGGGAGAAAGGGAGCAGGGGACTTTAAGATATATAATCCCGTTGTCACAGATGAGCTGAGATAGTTTTGAATTGGCCCTCACTAATTTTCTCACAGATCAGCTGATCTATGGAACATAAATATTATGTGATATTTTTTGCATTTCTTGAGGTCAAAGCCCATTAGGTTTGTGACTTCAAGATACGCAATCCCATTGTGACAGATGAGCTGAGCTAGTTTTGAATTGGCCTTCACTAATTTTCTCACAGATAAGCTGATCTATGGAACATAACTATTATGTGATAGTTTTTCCATTTCTTGAGGTCAAAGCCCATTAGGTTTGTGACTTCAAGATATGCAATCCCATTGTCACAGATGAGCTGAGCTAGTTTTGAATTGGCCTTCACTAATTTCTCACAGGTAAGATGATCTATGAACATAACTATTATGTGATAATTTTTGCATTTCTTGAGGTCAAAGCCCATTAGGTTTGTGATTAGAAGTGCTCATAAATGTCAATTAACTTGTAAAAGTGAAAAACCTGCCTACTGAAGGTGGCTGACGTTGAATGAGTTAGAATTATGTTATAATTCAAATGCTAAAGTCTTTGAATATGTCAATCTTACAGGATAGCTTCACGATTATGACAGAGCCTACGCTGATTGCTTTCCATAGCTTCCAAAACATTAGAAGTCTCAGGTCCAGCTGCTCCCCCAGCCACTATTGATGGAAGAGGAGCCTTTGGAGTCCAAATCTACAGTAACGTGTCAGGAAAATCAGAAAACTATACCTTAGTAGGTGAACCCAAATACATCTGTCCTCACCTTTATTGTGTAATCAATCCCACTGGTTGCCACAACACAGTCAAATGGATGGCTCTGCACACAGTTCACAACTGTCGAAGGAGGTCGAGGTGAATCAGGTTAATCAACAACAGATAATAAACTTTTGGTAAAGGAATAGTAATGCCAGAGGGAGGGCATATTACCAGCTTCATCTCCAAGTAACATTTTTATTAGTCTACCAGTTTGCTTCTCCCATATAAACCATCTACCATCATCACTTCCACTTGCCACATATTCACCTATACATTGTTTGATTAAAACCATAACCAAATTAACTACTTCAAATTATGTTATCAACGAGAACACAGTAATTTCCCAACAACAAAATCCAAGTCAAATCTAACGAGGCACCTTGTTAATTGTTACACAGGAACCCACAACGGATAAACCTGAAGGCAGAAACAAAAGACATGCAATAAAGAAAATTCATCAGAAAAGTAACCTCTTTGGCCCAAAAAGCTGGCTTGTTTAATATCAGTTCCAACGTTACAATGGCCCACGTATCTCTGCTTCATATCAAAGGCTACCTCTGGCTGCAACATAAAATAAGTACGAGGAAATAATCTTAGATTGAAAGACATTTAAAGTTTATGAATGAGTCAGCTGCAACAATAAAGAACTCCAAAATTTATAGGAAGCAATATTGAGACAGCAAGTCCAAAGTTCATCAAACGATTCTTGGATAGGTATACATCTGATACTATATCGACTTCCATGTATTTTAATACAACAATCCTGTTTGTGCATGCATAAGTGAGGCACAGAAATAGAGAATTTGTCAAATCAAGTATGGAGTAAAGCATTAAGCTACTTCCTAAAAACCAAAAGATATTAGTATTTTTCCCTCCATCATGTTTCACCCATTTAACAATCCATTCAAATTCTTGTAGACAAAAGCAATAATGAAAATCCATCCACTTCTACTTGCATGTTTTGTTGGCATAACCACAGGGGGATTGGCTATTATCCAGTATGTCCATCTTAGAAAAACAAGCAATTATTGCCATTTCTTGGCACTAAAACACCTTCATAACAAACCTAAAGAACAGCATTCCCATGAGTTCCAAGTTTGGTACTGAAAAAACAAGAAATTGTTTTCTCTTAATGTATAATGGATAACTGGAAACAAAACATTTAATGAAGATCAAAGTGTGAACCTGATAAGGTGTCCGATCACTTTGTGAGGATGAAGGAGACCCACATGAGCCATTTGTGCAGCTTGTTTCTCTAGTTGAATCACCTCTTCTATGAATTCTGAGATTTAGACTTCCGTGAAGAATGTTGGAATGAATATCACGAGCTTCATCACCTGGAACGGATGTTTCAAAGTCCAATTCCAGTTCCTCGTCATAGTCAGAATCTTCCCTTTCAGACCTAGGAGCATCTTGTGAAGCATCACTATTAGCCTCTGATCGATAAAGTATGTCACTCAATGAAAGTGCTCTACCACTTCTAGGTTCAGGCCTTGGAACTCCATCGTTTGTCTTATTAATCTTTTCAGCTTCAGCTAGTCAAACAAATATGCAATTAGATAAAGTTCTAATCTCAAAAGGAAAGAATAATATTTATAGATAGGTACTTTCATAGCTACTGGTACTAAAATGATGGTTGGATAACTGAAGACTTGACATCCTTACTCATGTTTCATTTTTCAAAGAAAATTTCCAGCGAAAGTAGGACAACCAGAACAAAAACCTGAAGCAAGATTCTTTTTGATATTCTCCACCCATTCAGACATCTCAGTGTTGGAGGGTGCAGAGCGTTGAGCAGCAAGGGCAAACTCTAAAGCCTCCTTATATTTTCCCAACTGCAATAAGTTAATTAATCAGCAACTGAGGTATACAGCCAAGGGAAACCTAAGTACCATTAGCAGTTCAATATCACGATATATGCAGCAAGCACAACCAGCCACTTATATGTCCCTCTTTTAGAACAAAAAACCCCTTCGCAAGGTTCAGTCAGCCATCTTAGGCTCGGTATGTAATAATTAATCTCTCTAAACCGTCTGCCGCATAATGTTTACGGAAAAATTGTTCCTACAATGTGCGTAACAAGAAGTGATTTTATGACACTAAAAGTAGTCAAAGATGCATGTAAACCACCAAAAGTTGTTATCTTTTTGCAAGTTTGATACACATAAATTGCACATATAGATACAAAATTAAAAGCATATGCACACATGGTTAAGAGCCAACAAGTAAATTTAAAAAAAATAAGCGCAAATTCAACAATTTTGAACTTTGTTATCTTATTAACCCAATTTCCATCCCTACGAGGAAAATGATCTAAATAAGTGGAACTGGGAAGACCATATTCAAAGAAAATTGCAACACTTAAATAAATGCTGTGTCTGCAGCAACATGAACGATTAATGAAGCAGAAACTACAAAGTAGTGGGTGTTGCAAAAGATGAAATGACATATTACTATTATAAGCATACCTGTGACAAAGCTTCGGACATGTAGTAGAGAGCTCTAAAGGAAGAACTGTTGATTCTACGAGCACTATAGCAATCCCTTATGGCCATGTGCACATCATTCTTCCACTTCCGCTGAAAATTACAAGCACAAACAAGACACAGTTAGTAAAATATAAAGGAAATGAAAACTGTTATTCAATAAAGCTTGTCAGAAACCTTCAGTAACAATGCTGCACGAATGCAGAGGCCTTCATGCCTAAGCATGGAATCAATATCATGACCACGACCACGACCATCCAGAACTTCATCGCAAGCCTCAATTCCAGAAAAATAATTTGCCCCTTCCTCTAAGCATTTTTCAGCATATTGAATCAGCTTCCTGCATTTCTCAAGCTGTAACAACCATGTCAGCATGGATAATATTGATAAACAGAAAGAGAATAAAGAATAAAGCAAATCAAAATATGAAACACACCACAGAATTGCTTTTAGAACTTCTAATAGTTCTGGGTAGATCAGGTGGTAGCCACTGCAATTCTAGCCCATTAAACAACGGAGTGAAGGTGGTCAGCTTTGTAAGGTCTCCTATATTGTACTGCATGGCATTTCCACTACCTGCAAGGAAGTACTTCATATATCATTAAGCTAAATTCGATAACAATTGACCCAATGACAACCAGTCTAACAAAGAATTAATAAACTAAGTGAGGATGAAAGAACAAAGGGAATTTGACAGAACTTTGAAAAGTTACAAGAAACAAAATTAACTTTGAAAAGTTACAACAAAAGAAAATTTCCCAACAGCGATCCATTATACTTGTGAATGCTAAAGGTCACAGGTTAAGCTTCCAATTCCAGGAAGACCATAGGCAACTAGAAAATTAAGCTAAGGATTAGATTATCAAGTACCATTACCATCTGGGCAGAAAATCCAATCTCACAAGACGAAGAAACATACCATGATCAACATTCATTAGGTATACATGCTCCCCACTATAACTAAGGAGAACCTCCTCTCCATTTGGACTGAAAGTAACATGAGTTAGGTGCAAGCTTGAACGTCCCTGATAAGAGAAAGGAGAAAGTTTGACCTTCTATGACAAGTTCTGTTTAAATCATCCAGGCATGTACACGTAGAGAGAGACACACACACACACTGATGCAAAAGATTTTACAGTTAATAAACGAAGTAAAAGAGGGAGTATTAGTCAACCTTTTGGTGGAATGAAAAACAGGAATTAATGGAATAGAAAGGGCAAAAAGGGATGAAATAAAATTACTTTATGCTTAGTTTTCTTTATTAGATAGGGTATAATAATGTCAGATATATTGTACTAATTTGTTTAGGACTTGAGCTTATTTAAGAATAAAAAATCCTTATTGGAATAGGATTCGAATTTATTTTTGAAATTTTAGTTAGGAACATTTTCCTATTAGAATAAGGATTCTAAAAACTTCTTTAAATATGTGTACTTAACCCTTCAAGAATAGGATATTCTAAATTTTGCGTATAACCTAAAGTTTTCAATTAGAAAGTGTGATGTTTTCTTATAAGAGTGATTTCCTACCCTCCATTCCTTGTTTACCACACTAAAATTCCAGCTATATCAAGGCCTAAAACCCTAGCCTAAATTTCCATCAATCAAATCCTAAAATTCAAGCTAATCCAATCTCAAAATTCCAACAACCTAAGTTGAAATCTAGACCTAAAATCTGATATTCCAGCAGCCTAACAACACTCAACAGCCCATATTTCCTAGTTTATGCGAGTTTTAGCTACTAGTTGATATTTCTTCTATTTGTGTGTGTGTGTGTGTGTGTGTGTGTGTTATGTATTATATACAGAGAGACAGAGGGAGAGGGAAAATCATAAGAAAATTAAGAACAATGGAAAACTAAAAGTTACCATAATCTTGTGACAGGTTTACAAGAGCCATAAGAAACCTTTTAGTAAACAAATAGTAACATATTCAAAGGACATTTATTTCATTTTGATCAGTTATATTAGTCAACTACAACATGTGTATATAGAAGTAATTCACATAACAATCTACAATTTCGAACTCACACGTTCAGAAAGATGCATTGGGCAAAAATAGCCAACACAAGGAGGTGGAGACATTCGCCTCCGACAAGAGGCTAGAGGAGGCAACATCCTTCTATCATACAGCCGAGCAAAGGAATCACTACATATCAAAGGTTAAGATTTCAATATTCCCATGTTAATGATGGAAAAAAAAAAGTAACTCAAATCTTCCCTGTTGAAAATAGCACCTGCCACCGACTAGGAGCAAGTGAGGCCGACTAGTACTGATATCGCAAGATTTTAGGGCCAAGGTCTGTTTAGGAGGATCGGCTAATGACCTTTTCATTCCACAACGTAAGTCGAGCTGTAAGTGACACACAACCATTAGAACTAGAAAATGGACCTTACTCAAAATACAGGGTAACAACTGAAAAGAAATACAAAAAGAGTATGGGCTCTATCAAACTTGATGATACATATCAGCCCCCTCATTTTGTTTGGTGCAGCTAATATGGGAACTAGATGTCTGTTATTCTTCAGTATCCTAGTCCATGAAAAACCAACCACTGCCTTAACAGGCCTCTTGAATCTTCTATTTACATTTGCAGCTTAACTTCTGCTAATAAATTACTTTCACGTGTTACAAAGGAAAAGATAAACAGCCTCATAGTTTATTCAATTGATAGATCAAGTTTTTGATAATTAACTGGATCATTCTTTATAGGACCGAACATCTTAAGCCATACTGCTAGTTAATTCTGTAAACAAATTATCTAAGAATCTGGAATTATAATGTTAACTCCTCTACATATAATCCTAGTCAGCCACTATCTTCAACCTTGCCATCAAGCATATCAATTGCCTTCATTATATACTGAAATGTTTATAGTAGACTCCAAAGGAAATCAACTAGCAAATCATCAATGCTTTTCATTGTTGTACTGACGTCTTCAACAAGAGGTAACAAGTTTGCAATAGTCCCATGGTCATTACCAAATACAGAGAATGATATTGTAAGAGAATAACAATGATCACACTGATCTGAAAAGCATCACCTGACAAAAGCCTGTATAGATTACACGATACAGAGCAATTGAACACTAGGAGACACACCTTTCTAAGAACATAATCAAAGCTTTTACACCATAAGACCAAATTCAAATTAAAGATAATTGAAATTTTCTTCAACTTTTTTTAAACTCACTAGAACATTGCGACATTCCTGGGGAGAAGATCCAGCGGGTGGACAAGTAGAACACTCGCGAAAGTCATGCTGTCTCAGTGTCCCATCTTCACTAGCACTCCAAACAACATGGGGGTTTCCAACTTCAACCTTCATAACAAAACAGATGAAAGTCAACAAATGCGGAAAGTAAAACTATATTGATATTCAAAGTATTCACAAACTAAAATCTTACGGCTAACTTTTTCACTCTTCTAGAGTGACACTGGTACAGTGCAGATGGAGCAACTGCGTTATCATCAACACTTCTCTCATTTATGTGCGATAAATTGAATAAGCGAACCTGCAGGAAAAAGGAGTTACACAAGTTCCAGGAAGTTAAGGAAATATCACCCACTTATATTGAAATTTGAACTGTACCTCTGCATCCCCAGCTCCAGACACCACAAGCTCATCAGATGTTTCAGGTATAAATTTTGTACAGAATATGTTTGCAGAATGGCCAGTATCAATAGAATGCAATAGCTTTTGACTCGTGTAGCTCCAGATATTCATCTGCAGAAATGTCAAGTGTCAGCAACTATTTTCTACTGAAAAAATGGACGCGCATGTCTAGAGGAAAGCAAGCAAAGAAAAGCTTCCATTTCTTGTCCATAGAAGGCTGTCTCTCCGATACTTCATGTTGGTTTGCACTCATACACAATCTCCAACACGCACATCCCAAAAGTAGGATAAAATAGTAAGTATACTCCTGCATTCCACATCTATTTTCAAGCAACCTTAACCTATCCTGTTCTAAGCTCATCAGATTTACAAGGTCATCCTTCCCTCCGCCCCATCAGCTCTTTCATCCACATTCCCTTTTCCTAACATTTGAAACAGTTCAAAAACACTTTTGCCCAGCAGTGTAGGAAAAATGAAGGAAAAACGAAAAGGAAAAAAAGAGGTTTCAAAATACATACAAGAAACTTCCTCTCCCACAAGGCAACAAGTTAGATCAAGAACAAAGAATTTGATTGGGCATTAATGTCTTATGGTAAACTTTAATCGCACCCAATGTTTATAAAGGCATTTTTAAGATGCCTAGATCACCTTTAACCAGGTATATATTCAACCAGGTTTCTACTCGGTTACTGCATACCTAGATAGTCCTTAACCACATATAACCAAGACCACGAAAGCCTAGCAACAGAGTTGGTCTCATATGCTGCAGTGACACAAATAAGAACATTAAGATCTCACACACATGCATGCCTTTATTCAATGAATTTGTTGTCCTCTCCTGTTTTCTTTCTGTTTGGCATGCAAGGTGGACTTCTGGAAACTCTACAAATATAAATATATGCATACAGAAGTTTGTACCCGTGTATCATCTGACCCAGATATCAAAAGTGACCCTTTGGAATTCCAAGCTATCGAGTTGACACAACCCTGATGCCCCTGCAGATGTGAGAGACAGCACCATCAAAACAGACAGAGATTCTAAGAATAAATTTATAGTAAAACACATAATTATGGAAAACTGCAAGAAAACCATTAACTATTTCAAAGGGATAGAGCTTTTAAATTACTGATCCTGTGAGCTCAAGTGTCTAAAATATAAGCAGAACAAAACAAATATAAGGGAAGGAGTAAACGAACATATTAAACAGTTCAAGTGGCACTTAATAGAGACAGATTGGAGGAGAAGAATAAACTGATAATAAGATCTGTTCGGTTTAGTATAGCAGCATCGTTCTAATGCTTGGAAGATACTTTAATCATACAAAGTTAGAACTTCTCTCAGCAAAGAGAATCACTGCCATATTTAGAAGATTATGTTTATCGACAATAATGTAATACTTAACGTAGATCATATGCACCTCCAATTCCTTGTCGTGCGATAGTCTGCGGACCAATGATGAATGCATCCGCAAGCCCTGGTTAACATCCTACATTAAGCAAAGAAACAGAAAAACCATAGCATTTCGTAACATACGTCATTAATAAAACTTTGTATTCAATGGGATGACAAAAATTTAACGACAACAGCCAAAGTGAGATACTATTCATTACACAGATATACATATGAGTACAAAACGAATGAAATGGAAAAGGGAAAAATCACAGCCTCGGTGTCCCAACCACAATGTCTGGTTGCTGCAATTTCTAAACACGAGTATCACAAAATGTTTAGAAGAAAAAAGTGTCATTTAAAAAGATGGATTCAATAGCTAACTAGGATACTTGAGTAGCAACAACACAAGCGTATGGATTGAAAATCAGTGTAACAACCTACAAAGAGCATTTAACATCACCACAGTGCCTTGAATTGCACTTTATCAAAATCTAAAGCAAACAAAACAAGACCCAAAAAATCGAACAAAGAAAAGAAGTAGAAGATCGAGGTGTAAGCCAATGAACAGAAATTTACATGGCGAACATCGAGGTATCTTCCATGGAGCAAGTTAAAAATATTGCCGTCGTGGAAACCGTAAGAATCCATTGAGAGGAAACTCGGGGGAGACGAGAAATTACAAAAACCCTAAATCGGTTAAACCAAGAAAGAAAGCAGTATATAGATTAGAACATATCTCCTTATCTGATCCAACCACGCGATAATCTAACATCATGGGTAAAATGAAGCTAGTTAGTGCGGGTGTATGTACGCCCTTATTTTCACCGCAAACCACGTCAAGGACTGTTATGTACCAACGAACAAACGAGGCGAGGGGTACTAAATTAATAAAATATGGATGTTTAAGGTGGCTGGCTGGCTGGCTGGCTCGTCAGGATTCTACATTTCTCTACTGGGATCGCCACTACAATACAACAATAAGATACAGGTCACAATCACACTTGGTTTGGTTTGGGCCTAAACAGCATTCAGGCCTCAAAAGAGATCATCATACTTTATGAAACCAACTCACTCTTAAAACACCCTGCAACACGAGAAAAAGCAAAAGGAATCTTGGAACTAACTATTCATACTTCTATTCGCAATTCCTTATATTTAATTTGTATTTGCTTACTCAAGCCATACCATGCTCTAAAATAATAATTAGCTAAGCGTATGAAGACCAACATCCTCCACTCAAATCATACCATAATTATACCATTACATTAGCAATAGCACATTCAGCCCTTCTACTAGGGACATCTTTTTTGTGAAAACAAGTTGATATTTAGAGACATGGGATGGGGTGCACCAAACAAACCAGCCCCTACATACACCAAAGTCAAGACTCAACAAGATACCGTCTGTCTCATCTTACAAATATTTGCATGCGACGTAAGTACACAAGCATGAAGACAACCACAAAACCCAAGCCCACCTCAAATTACATCCAACCAATTCAATCAATTGCATAAGCAACAAACACGCAAATCCCAATCTTACATACAAACCACGCAAAAACAAAAGCCTTTCCACAAACATGACTTGAACGGTCAAATTACAAGATCAAGCGCAGCAACTTGTAAGATAAAAGAGGCGCTCGCTCGTGCAGCAGACGCACAAGTAAAACCTCGCAAAGGGAAAATAAGCATCACAACAAAGCAAAAAGGGCGACAAGAAAGCACGAGTGGAGTTTGGTTGGGTTAGGGGTCAGGTCCCACACCACCTAATTACTGAGCCTGCAACTATAGTCCTCCTTTCATGGCGTTAGGGGTGGATCCCCCTTGCGCATAATTAGTTTTCAAATGTGAGTGACAGAGTGCATACTATTCCCAAACCCTAAGACATCCGCTTAATGATCCACCTTCCCTTTATTGCCCAATAATATTAATACGCCCTGCCCCTGCTTCACTCCCCTCTTCTTCGTTCTAGAGACCGACCCCATGAACAATTTGCAGAAGAACCCAAAACATTTTCCCCCTTTCCACCACCTCAGAGGTTGAAGAAAGACTGTTCTAGCCGTCTTTCAATTTGCAATTTGCCTTTTTTTATTTTTTATGAACAAAGTTTCAATCTTGTGCCAAACCATTCTCGACTCGGGTCCTTGTTTATTCTCTTCACACAGTTATCAGACTTATAAATAATTATATATCTGGGACTGTCTAGCAGTAAATCACAGTACCAGGATAAAGTTATCACAGTTCATGCAGAACCAAGTCCCAGTTCTTTGGCCTTATGCTTCAAGAATTTCAAGTAATGAATGGCCTCATCGAGAACCTCTATTGCATCCTTGCCCTTTCCACCTGGAATTATGCTCTGCAGAATGCTCACTGTCTCTCGAATCCTTTCTTTCCTCGTTCTCTCTTTGCTAAACTCTGAACCCATTTCACTTGCCGAGGAGTTGTTGCCATTGACACATCTAGATTCTGAATGGTCCTCCAACTCAGAACTTCTGACACGCCTCACAGAACTAGCTGTGTCCATGAGTGATCGTACATCACTATTGAAACCGTTGTACAGTTTTCGCTTTTTACTTGATCCATCTGAACTAGCAACCTCTTCCATGCTTCCCTCGTACCAACAGTGCTTACAATGAGCTGTCATTGTACTAGGTGAATGACCTGTACTGGTAACCTCATCGTCCCCCGTGTCATCACTATCATCATCCGAGTAAAGTAAAGCATTCAGCTCTTCTGTATCCTCGCGCATCTCACTTTTTGTATCAGTTCCACAGTTCTCATCCAATTCATAGGTTGAAACACGTCTCAAAGTTTCATTCTCCCCCACGTTTTCTTTGCCCAAATTAAAAAGGCCATTTGGTTTTGCACTCCAAGAAGTGAAGCACTGGACGGGATTGCCAAGTGCAGAACTGAAGATCAAAGTAGTTTGATCACCTGACTGATCAAAAACAAGGAATCTCTTCTGAACAGATCCAGTTTCAGCCTTACGCATGATGGACTCCATCCAATTCTCGGATGCAGCAGCAGGTACTTTCTGCTTCATGTAGCTGTCTGAAGCAAGTGGGAAGGCCTGTCTGAATCGAGGCAAACAATACAACCAGCGATGAGGTTCATTGGTTTGACCAACCTGAGAGTGAGGAAGCTCATGGAATGGATATGTAGGCAAAATTCGGTTGTTAGAGACAATGGCAGTGCCAGGATTAAAAACCCAAGGAAAGGTATTTTGCTGCGCCGATTGCATTGGAGCAGCCATGGAATTCAGACTGGGTAACTGCCAACCAAATTGATGCCGGGGAAACCAAGTCTCAAAGTCTTTCCCCATCCGATCAAAGCAATCACCTAACAACACGTGTTCAAATTTGATTTGTAAAAATCTCCAATAACAACAGAACATACAGTTCAATATGAAACAATAGGGCGAGATATAAGTATTACATACCAGAAGATGGCTTATAGCAGTAGTAGGAGTAGGCAATCACTTGCTGTGTTTTAAAGGAATATTGACAAAAACAAAAGTCTCCAGCTTAACTTTAAAACAGAAAACGGAAATTAAATCTACGTAACAGGTTTAAGCAAATGACGGAAGTATTCAGCCTGCAAAAGAAATCAACAGGAAAAGTAAGTATCAGTGGATAAAACAAACTGTATTAAGAGTAATTATCCTCCAAAGAAACGTTGGCTTGAGGAATAAGATTTATACTCCACTAACCTGGCAATCCTGAAGTGGTTGAAAACATGCTATGACTCTAACTATAATGGTAGCATTTCCAGCAGTTCCATTTTCGTGTTTCAATGCGCGAAAATTTGTTTGGCTCGCTGCTTGGCACACCATTCTACTCACCCAACCCCTCAAAAGTACCAAAACACCAAGAACACAATCGTTCAAGGAATGGTAAAATAACACTCCCTGTTCGTCAAGTGGAGGCGATGCCAATTGAACAACTGAAAGCTAGATTTAGTTGTTATTGAAAAGATAGAAATGAGAAAGACCAGTAAATGGTCGAATGAATCAGTCCAACGGCTGAGCAACCGCAGTGAGAACAGACAAAATATGTATAGATGATTGATCAGACAATGTTCAGCTAATCTGGAGTACATAACAGGGAATGACGGTGAAAAAAGTGGATCCCATGGAAAATGACTGATAGAATAAGTGGGAGGCTAATGGAAATTTTGATCCCTAAAACACACGAGTTACAGGATCACTCTGCAATAGAGGTTCAAAGAGATGACTTTGCGATATACATCAACAGATAGACTCAACAACCACAGCATCCTGTTTCTCGTCCCAAAAGAAACGCCACAGTGACCTCCCAATCAAAATATTCTAGACTTCTGCAAAAAAGAACTCAAATGTCAAAACCACATCTCTTACACGAAATCAAGGAAGTGATTCAAATGCAAAAGTAACTAGATTCTAGGACCCCAAATGTATAAACAGCAAATATTAGTAAAAAAGATTCATAAACTTTTTGGAAACAGAGAGACAGCATAAAGACGAAGTACTTGCAAATATCTTCTCCAAACAAGCAGGCATCTCTTTTTGGAAAATAAATCGTTAGAAGACAAGAGTCTACTCGAACTCGAGTGATAGAAATGTGTCAAAAATAAAAATAATCAAGCAATTCGATCTCCTTGCTTCCAATTAGGCCATACGCTGTTACGAGTAACAACCACCTTAAAGTTCTGAAACAACAGGAGTTAAGCTTTCTTGTGCGAAGATGAAAGCCCACCATTAAAAGACAAAACTTGCAAATAAAGCTCCAATGAACACAACAGGAACAAACGAAAAAAAAACGGCAGCAGGTAATGCAAAAGCCATAAAGGAAGTGATTCAAGAGAGAGAACGAACGTCTTCAGATGAAGATAACTAAATACCAGAAAAGAGCAGAAATCTGAACAAAGAAAACTTCAATCAAAGCAACGGAGATATCCAGCATAAGAAAATCCAAAGATCCATTACCAAAGACTACGAACAAGCACCAAAAGTCCAAACACAACAAGTCCTCAAACCAAAAATCAACGTAGAAAAAGGAAAGGAGCCTTACATTAAAACACAGGATTCGTAATAAACCAGATCGAAGAACAAACGTGGCTTGTAAGAAGCTGAAATCTATAAAGGCGAAGAAAGATGGCTACTGCTGCGGTTACTTGCTCGTAGAGAGAGAATGAGAGTAGAGAGTGTGGCGGATTAAGTAGGCTCAGGTTATATAGAATGAAATTGACGGAAATGTCCCTGTACTGTACTCTAAAAGTAAAAGAAGAAGAGTGTAAGTGGGGGCATCCATCAATAGAAGAAAAACCAGCGAAAGAAAAAGAGAAGGAGCGAAAGAGCATTTTGATACGTGCGTGCGAGAGGAAGTTGCACGCAAGGCATTAGTGTACAATTATGATCTACTGCACCTCTCTCTCTCTCTCTCATCTCAACGGGGGTTGGAAGTGAACTAGACTATAGCCTTAGATTAGTAAATGGCAGCTTTTCTTTTTTTTTTTTTTTGAAAGGTTTTAGTAGTTTGATTACGTCAATGATAATTGTGTTTGGTAATTACTGAATTAGATTAATAGAATAAAATTAATTTGTTAATTTTAAAAATGCTATTAAAAAAGTATTTAAAAGAAAATAATATTTAAAAGTTATTATAAATAACTCAATACAAATAAAGATATTAAATTTATTATTTAAATTTAATAATTTTAATTTTAATTTTTGAAGTAAAATTAATATCAAATTTAAGTCGAAATATGCAAAGAGCTATTATCTCATTATATACTTATCCCTTTAATATTGAAAATAAACACAAAGGCAATTAAAAGAATAACTTTAAAAGTAAATATAAGAATAATTAAAATAGTTGAGCAAATTACACGAACGAGAAATTGAGAAACGCCCGATAAGTAGGTAGGTATTGTCTATATTGTTTCTATAGTAGTATATCTCACTATTCTAAGTTATACATAATATAGTCACAAATGCAACACAGTTAAGGTGCATAGTTTTATATAGTAAAAAAAGGTCATAATTTAACCATTTTTTTTCTTATATGTGCGTTGAATTTTATGCCATGAACGTAAAAAGTAAAAATATGATCAATCTTCATGTCTTTATAAATTTTTTTAAGTAATGACTTTTTAAGTAAATTTATACATAAATAGTTAATATTGAACAGTCAATTTTACTAAATATTTTTAAATAAACAGTTAATATTATTCACTGATTAAATAAATTATATTAATCTCCTGTCAATTAACTGCTGATAGAATAAACTAACAGTTATTACAATCTGCTAATCGATATATACTACTGTTTAGTCTCGCTTGTCCTTGGAGTATGTAGCTCATACAACAACGTTCTCAATGTTATTAATTTTAATCTAACAATGATTTCTTTTAAAGTTCTACTTTACGTTCTTTTGCGATTATTCTATACATATGGTTTCTATTGTTTGTTCTTTAATAAAAATTAAGGTCCCTGACTTCAACTAATTTCGTTGAATCATGACCGAGTGAGTAAGAACCAAAAGCAATCAAGATACATTTATTTCACAATTAAGTAACCAAATTGGCATGCCACAAGAAAGTATACAATTGATTATGGAATGGAGCAAATCTACGAAGAAACCCATTGTTTCTTCCATTTTGTTTGGCTTATCAATAAATTCAATTTTCAGTAAGTAATAGATTTAATTAAAGGTGAATTTGAGGATCTTCAAAATGGCGAAAGGCTAATTTAGAAGGAAATTAAATTATAAAGAAAAAAGAAGCAGCGGCTACAAGGAGAAAATTTTACAAAAGCCATACATAAAAGCAAGGGAGACTGGTGTGAAAGAGGTAGCATCCTATGTTTCACATGAGCACCAATGATTTGAAGCTTGACCGTTCAAACCATGATCATACACAGATGACTGACGTGGGGTCTATGATCATTCGTTGAAGACTCACACTCCTCACCTGACAGCGAATTATCCATTCATTTGTGAAAGAGAGAGACGACAATACCTTTTACGTCCCGTTTGGATGGGAAAAAACAAAATAATTTTAAAATTAAATTTTTTGAAAAATAAATTTATAAAACGTAAAAATATTCACATACTTATATACTTATAAAAATTTTAGTGAAAAAATTAGATAAATTCTAATTATAGTGTTTGGTATACAATAATATTTTATGAAATATAATTTAATTTTAACTTGTATTTTTAATTATATTCTTACGAATAGAATAAAAATTTAAATCATAGTATATTTTTTAAATTAAATTTTTGAAAAAAGTAATCTAATTATTAAAAGAAGTGATAAGATTTAGAAATTAAGTAAAGTACCACCATTTTTTATAGGTTAAGAAAATTTTACTTTTTTCAACTGCTCAAATTAACTAAATATAATAATATAAATTAAAAAAAAGATTATTTTCTCCTGTCTCCTTTCTCCTGCAAGAATTCATGCAAATCAACGCAAGCGTTATAGTGGTAAAACTAATAAAAGAAAAGGTAGGAATGGGTGTGTATTGGTACTCGCACAAGAATTCATGCAAGTCAACCTAAGGCCTTAGAGTGGTAAAACTAATAAAAGAAAAGGAAGGAAGGGGTGTGTATTGTTACTCGCACATTCGCAGCAGCACACAATAATACTTTTGATTGATGTGATACCTGGACGTGCCTCATCACTTACAAGTTACAACGGTGCCTGAGTCCACTTTACTTCTTCTGAGCTCTTTTCCGTGCTCATTTCCTTATTAATCAATTATATATTATTTACTATTAATTAATAATATTAATTATTTAATTTTTATAATTTCTTTAGATCTTTAAAATAAATAAATTTCAAATAAATTTATTTTAGTAGTTAAAATATATATTAATCACTTTATAAATAATTTTTTACTTATTAAATTATTTTAATAAATGTAAAATATTTTTAATGAATATCGCATAAAAATTAAAATAAAATTACTTAATTAATTAATGTATAAAAATTAATTTATTTATAATTTTTTAATATTTAAAAGTATTAGTATTAAAATATATTTATATCAATATTAATAATCAAATTTTTTTAAAAAAATAAAATAAAATATGAAAATATTGGAAACAACTCTCTATTAGTTAGGAGTAAGGTTGCGACCTACCGAACTTTTTCAAACCCTGCATTTTAGAGATATTTTTAACATATGTTGTTATTATTGTAAAATAAAATATGAAAATAAAAATTATAATTAAAAATGGAATGAAC
Organism: Erythroxylum echinodendron; assembly: GCA_027575705.1. Classification (NCBI taxonomy): domain Eukaryota; kingdom Viridiplantae; phylum Streptophyta; class Magnoliopsida; order Malpighiales; family Erythroxylaceae; genus Erythroxylum; species Erythroxylum echinodendron. Next base: position 7,263,990 of record JANZXR010000006.1, on the reverse strand, counting down.
ATTCAACTTCTTTTATGGTCATCTTTGCTAAAGGGGTTAATGGGAACTTTTAAGTTAGAACTTAGAACACACTCGTGTTAATGTTGAAATAGTTTTTACTTTTTAGGAGGTAATTAGTTAGTTGACACGGGAAGAAAAGAATGGATAAGAAATGAAAAAAATGGTTAGTAATATATTATAATTAAATTAGCGGAATTTTTATATCTTCTTTTAAAGTAATATTTATTTTTATTTCTTATTATATTCATCATATTTTTTATTGTCATTCTTTTTGGTAAACTTAATAAATAATCTACGTCACCTGTTTTTCATTCTTACCTAAAGTATTGGAAAAGAGACTAAAACTGAAAAAGATAAGGGAGGGAAAGCTAAAGGGAAAGGAAGCCCCATGATTTTAATCACCTGAAGGAGATCTTATGCACAGATTAGAAGATCTGTTGGTCCTCTCTCATCCCAATAATAAACAATACTTTCATGCCCTCTTGTTTGCATTGGAGGGAGCAAAAACCATGCTTAATCGAGTTCCTCTGGCTCCAGTCCCACTGGGTTTACACTTTTGATAGCACCCAACGCGTAAATTATACAATATGTTATTCAATCATTCTACATTTATATTAATCTATACATAGATACTTGTCCACATGTCTACTATTTTGTATTAATATAATCGCAACAAAGACTCTTTCTTACGGGTGTTATATGGAAGAAAAAGGTCCAATAGAACTTAAGCCATCACATAGCATGATGGTTATGGATTCACCACTTGACTATAAAGGCTTCACTATTTGTTCTTTTGCTATCAACATTACCTTGAGCTAGCTTTGCCCACCAAAATTATATGACGAAATGGATGATTCCGTATAAGGCACCGATTCATAACATGTACTGTTGAAATTGCCCGTTGATTTGGAAGTGCTCCTTCCATATTGTGAGGAAACGAGAGTTGAACCCTCTCTATGTTTTCCAAATTTTAATTTTTGTTATCTTTTATATCAATAATCAAAGAGGAACATGTGATTATCCTTCCACTATGTGTAATTGATCATTAAATTGCAGCACAATGGACCAGTAGTTTCCAAATTGACCCTAAAAAAGTAAGAGAAAAGTGAAGTTCTTGTGGTCTAACCAATTGAGATCATCCCGTGTTTCCTGCCACTAAAACTAATTTATTAGGACGAACCAAGCCAGGATAGCATTGACTTATATAGAGAATGAACATTCATTGACCTATTGAATATATAGAAAGGAACATTTGATGAAGCAATATATTTCTTTGAATAACTTTGTTAATGGAAGCTTTGTGTGTTGATAATTGGGAATAAGATCACAAGAATTATGAAAATTGGTGGGGAAGATGAGTAGCGATGGAGCACGAGACCATGGAGCCATTTGGTTGTGGATTCTCCAACAAAAGCATCCACGCTTGAAAAGCTAACATACTATACCCTTCTCCTCCACTCCATCCCGCACTAAAATATCTCTTCTTTTTCTTTTTATCCTTGTAAACAATATGTTGCGCATACCCACAAACCAATACAGAGCAGAGCCAAAAAGTTAGGGAATCCTTACCATACTCTCCTCCTCCTCCTCTCACTCAATCAATTATATATATATACACACCATCACCCACTTTCTTAGACTTTTATACTACCTCTCTTTATATATTTTACCGAAAAGAAATGTCCCATTAGAAAGCGTCAACCCTCTTCTAACTTTATTTTCCTTTAGGTCAGTGGCTCGATATCAGGAGAAGATGGGTAGGGTAGGGGGACTAGGTTTCAAATTTTCATGATCCAACACGTGCAAGTGACACGCTTATGATATCAACAACTATTGACTCTATGACTCAAAAAAGGGTGACTTGTATCACAATTGAAAGGTTTTCGAGTAAGATCATGTAAATATGCATACCCAAACAAGTAAGAATATACAGGTTATAAGTGGGTGGATTCGTTTTTACTATTCACCCATATTGTAAGGTGAAGGAACATCATTTTGGAAATGGTTGTTGCACTTTCATGTCACTTAGAGGACAAGAAAACAGAAACCCTCCCATCGTGATCTCGCAGATGTGATGTTGAAGCCAACTTCTCACCTTCTTTCTCTCTTTCACGTGCCAAAATGAAGGTGAATTATATGGTTTTTGACATACCACTAGAACGGGACTCTGGCCTTTAAATCGCGTCAAACCCGACATGGTTGGATTGAAACACCAAGAATCAATCAAGCATCAGTTAGCAAGTCAACACCTCTGACACATTGTTGTTGATATAAACAACTGAGATCCAATGAACTAGTACGAGGCTACACAACGCCAACTCTTTGGATCAATTTTGACAAGGAAACCACTGAACTTTGAAATGGATCACGCCAAGCCAATAGCACCCGGACATGATTTACAAAAGTTGAATATCGGTATCCAATATTCGCTTGGGACCTGGGTGGAAAGTTAGGTTCTTGCATGCAGGAGATAAAACAATAATGAAAAAATATCTTAATCAAGTGGCAGGAAAATTTTAAATAACGTTTTACTTTAGTCACCATGAAAATTGAGGGGGAGACCTTGAAAAATATGTGAAGAAGTCCCAATAAAAAATAAAAAAGAATTTGTAAAGAAGAAATATTTGTCACTTTTTATCAATTATTTTCTTTGAAATTGCACTCAAGATGTTGGTTAGGGGACTTGATTGCTGTAAACGAAAGAGCAATAGCCTTCGCACGAGGATGTGGACTTTTTAACGAGAGTAATTATAGGCGTACTAGAGATGTTTAGTGCACATTAGTTTAGGGAGTTAATTGCAATGAGTTACATCGTGCGCCCATTTCCAAGCAATTATAAGGTCATTTTCTGATCCCAAAAAATTACCTTCGAGTTCCAGCTTCCCCATCACTCTTCAGCCACCTTTTCAAAAAAGACACAATTAGTTGTGTTCGGTTCTCCAAAGCTCTCTTTCCTTTCAGCAAATTTCGATGATGGATAACTCTCCATTTCAATTAGTAACCCTGATTAGAGCTCGCTTTTTCTGTTAAGTCAAGATTAGCCAACTACCAACAGTACTGTAATTATCAAAATTGACTAGAGAGAGGCAAAAAGAAGGAAGAAGGAAACTACAATGTTACACACACAACGACCAATTCCACACTCGCTTGTTCCTTTTCTGTTGTCATCATCATTTTCCGTACACAACTTTGTTGGTAACTCTGGGCTTAGGGATTGTTAAGACCCGTCTAATTAAACTGGAAACACTGATGGAAAAAACATTCGGGCAATGTAGTGGCGAACAATTATGTCTGGTTCAACAAAAAGAGGCTACTAATAGAAACAATAAAAGATTTTTTAAGTTAAAAATAGAAACAATAAAAGATTTTTAAAAACATGTTAAAAACAGAAAAGGGGCAAGTCCAGTTTCTGTTTTTAACATGTTCGTTTATATCTTCGTGAGTAGCGCTAGTAAACATAAAACATTGCGTCCACAATTGTAATTTCGATTTCTGTGACAAAAGAATAAATAAAGACAGATACAATACAATACTTAGTACGTCCACACCAGAATAATGTAGTAAGATAGCAATAAAAACACGAGATAAAACAAACACAAAAAGGGCAGAGGATCTTCCGACTCCGACCACCAAATCTACGAGACAGCAATAATAAAACACACCAAAGTCTCCCCTCCCACGCGACCTGCCTTTTATCAAATATGATTTGGACTACAGAGCTCGTCGCGGCGCAATCTTATTAGTGCACGTGGCGGAATCTGCAAGGGCAGTCATAGTGACATGGCTGTAATTATAATACAGCCGGATCACCGTCGGGGATCTTAATAGAGAGCGCATGCATTAAGCGCACGCTTTGGGGCTCGCGGTTCCATATAAGAGAGAGGGGTTTTGTTTTGGTCAAATGAGCACGCGAAGCTTGAGTGACAGGCGGGTGTACGGTAGAGTTTATAAAGGACGTATGGGATAAAGTGGTGCGGTGGTCGACACCTAGCGGATAATATAGAGGATTGAGGATTTAGATTAGGTGGTGGCTCCTTGCTATCTGGGGCGATCTGGTTTTAGTTTTATATATGATTTCTTTGGACGAACCATGAAGGTTGTTGTAAGAAGTATCGGCCGTTTGGTAATTAGCTAATTGTATTAGTTGTTAGTTAATAGCTAATATAATTTGATTAGCGGATTACATTAACTATTTGTTAGAGATGTTTGGTAAAATTAACTGTTTAATATTGACTGTTTATGCGTTAAATGACTTATAAGGACATGACTTTTAAAAAATTATAAAGGTATGAATGTTATATATGTTAGTATTTCGTTGAATATTCTTATAAGAATTTAGATTTTAGATATTTAATTCTATAAAAATTAAGTTTATAACTATAATAAAAACATAAAACATATAATTATATTAATAATAATAATAATAATAATAATAATAATAATAATGCAAATCTTTCTATTTCCATTTTCGATTAAAGTCAACATTTTATTTGTAACTTATTATTGTCTACACCTACTTATATGACAAGCTATAAGATACTTCTATGCCTATATGGTCATATTTTAATAATAAATTTTATGACCTTTTATTATACACAAACATGGGCAAAAATGAAATGATAACTAGCAATCTTTAAAAAAGTGAAATAAAAATTGGTGTTTTAAATTTATAGTTGGTGGAAGAAAACGCTGGCATGCAGCAGCGTTTTTAAATTCAGCTGATTGTCACGCAATTAGCTACTACTTAAAAGAGTCAAATAGCTGAAATCACCGAATCAACTAAAAAATGGGCTGATTGAAGGAGAACCAAACGAAGCCATTGTATTTTTGCTTTCGGGTGATTAAATTTTCGTCAGTAAATATTTTGGAGCAATAAATAAGAAGTTTTGGCGGGATACAACTCTCACTCACTACAGTCTAGAGAAAATAAATGCCAATGGGCTTCAAATCATCTTTACCGGAAAACTTGTGCCTCCTGTTCTCAACAACGTCCAATCAATCTTTTTTTTTTGTCTCTCCCGATTATTGAATGGTTGGATGTTAAGAGAACAGGTTGGCACGGATTTAACGAAAGGGACACAGAGAAAGGAAGCAAATGTAGAATGATGGTACGAGAGATAGGACGTATTGCGCGTGGGGTCAACCTGTAAGAAAAGAATGAAATCCCTCTGGCTCTGGTCATTTTCCAGTAAGTAGCTAAAGAAAAAGTAGGACTTTTAGAAGCATAGTCTTAGTCTGGAGGCGCTGCTGCTGTACGACAAAGGAGCAAATGGTGGTGAACTGAAGATGGGAAGCGGATTATTCACCAGTCCTCAGCCTTTCGAACCAAACAACTGCTTCTGCATGCGCTCAAGTTTCCTTTTTTACTTTTATTTTTGCTAATAAAGACACAGTTGAACTTTTTCTTTTCTTTTTTAAAAATTAAAAGTATATAATTAATAAACATCGGAATGCAAATGCAAGGTTTGAACTCATTCTCAGAGTCTACCATTTGATTATGTATAAGACTAGCAGTTGTCTTCTAGGCTCATTTTGGGCTCAAAGTCCACAACACTCTTACGTCGACCCCATTTGGCAGCTTTACTATATTCTCTGAAATATGACCTTGTTTAATAATAATAATAATGTAATTATAATCATTAAAATTACATAAAAAATAAATAAGAATCGTACCAAATAATAAACCAATAAGAGGGGATATTTAAGATTTAAAAATTCAACCGATATTGAACTATTATAAAATTAATAAATAATAAATAAAATTAATTAAAATCAAAATACTTTATTAAAATAAAATACATTAATATTTATTAATGTATAACAAGTTGATATTAAATTTAATAATTCAAACTAAAAATTAAATTTAAATTTAAAATAAAAATAAAAATAAAAGTAACAGCTAAATTTGTATTTTATGAGGCTGTTTCTCATCACCATCAAAAATTATAAATTCTCCAAAATTATTTAAAGGCTCATAAACCAAACTTTCATCTAAAGTATTTGTATTATCTTTTATTGCATTTGAATAAATTACAAACGAGTAATGTATAGAATTATTTTTTAGTATAATATATTATATTTTTAATTTTTAAATATATAAAAATAAAATATTAACTAATCATCAGTGAATATTCTTAATTCATTCGTTGACAAATGCATTTTTTTGATAAATTGTCTTTTTGAGTTTATTATGGTCAAGATCAAGAGATAATTCTTCTACTTTGATCCCAAAATCAATATATCAATACAATCAATATTAATATAGGATCATATGTTCTCTTCTTACTAAACTCTTAAGTACATAATAGATAAATTATATAATTACAAATAAAATTATAATTATTAAGAAAAATAATTCAACTAATAATATACATATTCTTCATCATCAAACTGTAAATAACGTAAACAAAGTTATTGAATCTTTGATGTTAAAGTAGAGCTCTAAATGCAATAACCTTTAGCACTTTTGTACAAACTTTATTTTGATTAATAAAGAGAAAAATATTTTTCATTAATTTGATGTTCATTTATCTATGAATTGATGTCGATCTTAAATCGAATTAGTGAAGTCTATTATACAATACATATCCATGAAGGAAATCATGATGAGATTATGATAATGAGATTCCTATCGTGTACAATTATGTTAGTATCTAAATTATCCCTAGTCGTAGGATTAGTAAGACATGACATATTAATCTAGATAGACTAGTACATGTTATACTCCTTAATTTGATCAAGTAATCGATCTCATAAACTGCAAGCATGAGATGTTTAGAGCAACATGTGGATGCTTACTAAGATTAGTAAGTACATCGGATGACCAGCTATGATATTATCATATGGATGATCTATCAAATGTCAATGATTAATCTCATCATAGCAATGGTGCAAATATACTTAGACTTGAGGTACTCAAGGATATCTTAGATACTGATCCTTTGCTTTGACATTATTCCTTTTGGTCTCAAGACGAGGTCGCTCATAGGGTAGTGATTGGGTACAACTATTAGTATTCCAAGGTAATTGGGTAGCCAATAAAGGATTTACCACTCCTGATAGAAGGAGATAATACCTACGACTACTTGTCTGGGTCATTACTTAGGAGTCTCTAGCTAAAGCAGCTACGTTTCATGAAGAGATCCTTCAATGACCCATAGAGTAATGAGATCTCAGTATAAGAACTAATATCATTGGACTAAATGTGACGTAGTCAGTCTAGTAGGAGTTGACACATAACCCATAATTTGAACTAAGTGAGGTATAGTATGGTGAAATGACGAATTGCATAGTAATGTCTATGGAAAAGTCCGTAAGTCAAATAATTAACTATCAAAGAGTTCGTGTGTTAATCCACTTATATTATGGTAAATTGGCATCATGAAACCCTTCATGATTTGCTTAAATTAAGAGATAATTCAAGTAGCACGAAACCATTCATGATTTGTTTGAATTAAGAGTTAATTTAAGTGCCTAATTGTGGCACCCCAACTCCCGCCGAACCCGAACCCGATATCGATCGTGATACCCGGATCCGTGCCCCGCGAGGGTGGCATGTCACATCACT
>JANZXR010000006.1:7238752-7256323 GCA_027575705.1 Erythroxylum echinodendron | reverse complement strand
GTCCCAATAATTAAATCAATAAGAGGGGTAAAAAGGAATAATTAAAACATAAATATTTAACAAATATGCACTTATCATGGGCTTTACAAATATGCTCTTTTAAAAGAATTTCTTCCTTAAATTATGTACTTGAGGATCCAAACAAATGAGGATACTGATATCGAGCTTCATCTTTTACTTCCGAGGTCACCTCTCTTAGAGAACGATGATGACTCTACAAAATTTGCACCATCGGAATCTCTTGTCTCCTTAATTTCCTAATTTGTCTATCCAATATTTCCAGTGGCTCCTCTTTATAAGTCATGTCATTTGTAATTTTGATCTCAGGTCTCGATATAACATGAATAGGATCTGTATACTAACGACCCCAAATGTTATACAATTTTATATAGTTTGATATATCTTAGTCTCAACTTCCCTCTCCTACCAAACCTTAGATTCCCCTCCGAGGTGATACTCAAAGAAATGCCATATCTCTAACTTTATACTCCATGTCGGGACGATTTTGATTAGCATATTTCTTTTGCCGATCCTGAGTTACCTTCAAGCATTGCTTTACCACCTTTATTTTCTCCATCGCCTTTTGAACCAACTCCAGTCCCTTTAATAATCTGGCTCCCTCTATATCCCAACATATCAAATCTTTACATCGACCATCTTATAATTCCTTAAATGGTTTCGTACTGATATTAGAGTGATAAGTATTGTTATACGCAAACTCCATCAAAGGTAGATATCTATCCTAATCATCCTCAAAGTTCAGCATACAAGCTCTCATTATATCCTCTAATGTCTAAATTGTACACTCTGACTGTCCATTTGACTGAGGGTGAAATATAGTACTTAAATTTAACCTAGTCCCCAAAGCTATGTGTAAACTCATCCAGAATCGAGAAGTAAATCATAGATCTCGACCTAATACAATAGATACTGCCCTATGTAAGCTCACAATCTCATCAACATACAACTTGGAAAACTTGTCTAATGAATCTGTCTATTGTATAAGTAAGAAATGAGCTGGTTTAGTCAACCTATCCATAATTACCCAAATTAAATTATGTCTACATTTGGTCTTTGGTAACTATACCATGAAATCCATCAAAATTTTCTCCCACTTCCACGAAGGAATAGTTAAGGGTTTTAATTTCCCTGCTGGTTCCTGATGCTCTGCCTTAACCTGCTGATAGGTCAAATACCTCGATACAAACTCTACTACATCTTTCTTCACTTTTGAAAACCAGTAATAAGGTCTCAGGTCCCGATACATTGTTTTAGTGCCAGGATCCATAACATATGGTGCATTATGAGCTTCCTTCAAAATATTCTCTCATAATCCATCTACATTTGGTACATAAACTCGCCTCATCACCAACGCTCTGTCTGCTCTTACTAAAAAGTTAGTCCCCCTACTCTATTGCACTCTCTCTTATCCGCATCAGATAACAATCCTGAACTTAAGTCTCATTAATCTTATCACATAAATTTGGTTCGACTTGTAATGTCTCTAGTCAACCACTCATATAATCAATCTCCAATTTAACGTCTAATGCCCTAAACTCCACCAATGGCTTCATACTATGTCCACTCAAACTAGCCATTACACCTGAGCTTTTCTTAATCAAAAAATCCGTCACTACATTAGCCTTCCCTGAATGGTAATCAATAGTACGATCATAATCCTTTAACAAAATTCATCTTCTCTGGCTTAAGTTTAACTCCCTCTGAGTTAAAATATACTTCAGGCTCTTGTGATCTATAAGGATTTGGAATGTCTTCCCACACAAATAATGTCTCAAAATCTTAAGAGCATGCACATTCGCTGCTAACTCTAGATCATGGGTGGGATAATTTAACTCATGCAATCTTAACTGACGAGAGGCATAAGCTATCACTTTTTCATGTTGCATCAATACATAACCCAAACATACTTTTGAAGCATCAATATATACCTTGAATATTCCACCACTCAATGGTAGCTCCAAAATTAGGCTAGAAGTCAATCTTTACTTAAGCTCCTCAAAACTTTGTTGACATTGATTGGTCCACTTAAATTGAACTCCTTTCTTTAGCAGTTGGGTTAATGGACTAGTTATTATAAAAAATCCTTCCATGAATCTCCGACAATACCCAACAAGTCCTAGAAAACTCTTTCTCTCTGATATATTTCTAGGCAATTACCACTCCATAATTGCCTTTACCTTAGCAATATGAGGCATCACTCCATCGTAGGACACTGTATGTCCAAGAAAAACTACCCACTCTATCCAAAACTCACACTTACTCAACTTTGCATACAATTGTCTTTCCTTCAAAATCTGTAACACAATCCTTAAATGTTGTTCATGCTCCTCTTTACTCTTTGAATACACCAATATATCATTAATGAACACTAGCATAATTGATCCAAATACTCCTAAAAAGTCCTGTTCATCAATGCCATGAATATGGCTGATGCATTAGTCAATTTGAATGGCATCATTAGGAACTCATAGTGGTCATACTAAGTACGAAATGCTGTCTTGGGCATACTTGACTCAGCTATCCTCAACTGTTAGTATCCCAATCCCAGGTCAATCTTGGAAAATATGATGGATCCCCGTAGCTGATCTAAAAGATCATCTATCCTTGATAGTACGTACTTATTCTTCACTGTTACCCTATTTAGCTGTCGGTAATCTATTTATAGTCTTATACAATCGTCTTTTTCTTCACAAACAACATTGGAGCTCCCTAGGTGATGTGCTCGGTCTTTTCCAACAACTCCTCTAACTACATTTTTAATTCATATAACTCAACAATAGCCATCTGTAAGGTATAATAGAAATCGGTGCAACCCCATGCATAGTCTCAATGGTGAAACCTATCTCTCATTGAGGCAGTAAACCTGGTAAATCATCTAAGAATACCTCCGAAAATTCCCTCACCGTAGGAGTATCCTTTAATCCAAGACTCACCTCCCTCGCATCTATAGTATAATCCAGATATGCCTCATACCCATCCAATATCAACCGTTTAGCAGTCGTGGCTAAGATTATACATGTTGGGACTACTCTGTGATCCCTCAAAAATATCACTTTTGAGTTACCTAAAGACACTATCATCACCTCCTTTGCATGAAAATTTATTATAACTTAATGTTGTGTCAACCAATCAATCCTGAGAATCACATCAAAATCCCTTAAATCCATCTATCAAGTCAGTTGGTAGTTCCACTCCACTAATCCTTACTGTCATCCCCCTCTGTACACTATTTATTACCATACAGTATCCTACTGGTAACGCCACTCTTAGGTCATATCCTAAAGAACTAACCTCCCTTGGAACTCTAGAGGCAAACTTAAAAGAAATGTAAGAATGCATAGATCCTGGGTCTACTAACACTTAAACTTTAATATCAAATAATGAAATCATACCAAAAATGACATCGTTGGCTACAGGTGCTCACTTCCTTGTCATATGACATATCCTTGCTTAAGTTTGACCTTGAGATAAGGATGTCCCACTAATACTCTTACCCACTATTGATCTACCTCCAACTCCTTTACCACCACCTCTGTTACCAGTTCTACCCGAACCTCTACCCAAACCAAAGGCTCCACTCTGACCATGTACTTTCCCCTTTTCCTGAACTCTTGAACTCCTCCCTACTGTCGAACATCTCCTTTGTAAGTGCCCTTACTTTTCACAAATATAACATGCCTGACTGATCCCAGTAAGTCCCCAATATGGTCCTCTGTGAAATCTCCAGCAGGTAGCACAACTTTGAAGTCCTAGTCTTCTAACTTCTCTATAGAAAGATCCGCTAAACCTGTAACTAGCTCCTCTGTCAGATCCAATTGATGGTGTACTGGTAGTGCTAAGTTGTTTTGAATCCTTGCTAATTCCTCGATCTCCACCAGAGCAGTAGAAACTACCACTCTTGCTCAATATGCCATCGACTCTCCTAGATCTCCCTGCACCAATATGAGTAGCTCTCTGATGACGCTCTGATAACCTCTTTAGCTGTCTTCTCCTTTTACCTTGATTTATGACATCCTCCATTCTAAGTGTAGTCTCTAGTAACTTCTTAAAATCATAAGTAACAGCCTCCAAACCCAAACAAATATTCGTCATCAGACCCTGCTCAAATCATTAACATCTGTCTTTAGGATTTGCCATAGCCTCCAATGCATACTTAGATAAGGTTACAAAGCGAGCCTCATAGTCAACCACTGACATCTCCTCTGTCTAAACCAAACTCATGAACTCTATCTTCTTTCTATCCCGATATAACTGTGAAGTGTATTTATCTCTGAACTCTTTTTGGAACTCTTGCCAAGTCATCTCTTAGTCTTATAAGATCACTTTATTGACTTCCACTAAGTCAACGCATGGCCCTGGAATAAGAAAACAATGTATTGCAACATTTTCTCCAAAGTACACTCCAAGCGATCCAAAATTATTTATGTTTGCTCCCACAATACGTCAGCCACCTCAGGATCACTAATACCTCAAAAGCCTAATGAACCCATATGACAGATCCACCCAAAATCACCTCAGACTAGAGTTGCAGCAATAACTTATTACATCATCTGAAAGAATTGCATCATCTGTGGTGGCATTGACACATCTCCTCCTACTTGATCCATTCTGGCATCCCATTGATCTGACACATCAAGAGCACAGATTAAATTACCCGACTCCCCAGTCGACTCTGGGCTAGCATTATCCTCTCTTGAAGCCATCAAAGATAAGACATGAACACATCATTAGGCTTTTCTTTCACTCAATACGTCCTTAAAAATGTTAACCCGCTCTGATACAACTCAATGTGACACTCCCAAAAATTCTTAAACTATAATTATCCAAATAGTTCCCAAAACATACCATTAATCATCAAATTCCTCATTAGTTCCAGAAGAGAGGATTGTTTGTCAAACACAAAAATATTCTATAATAATATAACTACGCAAACTGTCACATTCAAAAAATATATACATTCAAATAACTTTACTCAACTAATCTGCTAGCCCTATCTAAACTCCATTATGTCAGTCTTGTACACTAAAGTTATCGACAATCTCTTGATCTCCTAAAAAATTATAGCAAAGAGTGAGCTGCTTACTCAGTAAGGGTAACTAACCGTACCCTTAAACTCAATGTATAATTATAAAACTTAGTCAACCAATTAAAATATACATATAATTTGAATATACACAACATTACTCAGTCTAATCTAAATAATTAACAAACATTTCTAAAAATTTACCAATCAATGATTAACACAAATATTAATTTATAACTGCCATTTATGCTTTATTCCATAATTAATTGAATTGCCTAGGCCCTACTTAACTTAGTAGGCTTACATTTAATGATCTGTCGGCTCATCTCATCTCATCATAATCTCTCACCAAGTGAAAATGAAATCAAATGTATAAATATCGACATAGAGTACCTTAATTTCTCAATCTCTCTTGGTACCCCAGTGTTACTCCAGTACCTAGCCATTGGCACAGAATATTTCCAAGACTCAGGTTATCTCGGGACTACTCTGATACCTAGCCATAGACACAAGACATCCCTGGGACTCAGCATGCCCTGATATATGCTCCAAAGAGATATACCTAGCTACCACTCGCTTATATCGACTTAACCTATCAATCTAAGACCATCGAATGTTGCCTATCTTAAGTAAGCCGTAGATTCTCAATTTTCACCATTTATTCACAACCTATTATTAATTAGTCTCTATTTAAATAACACATTTTCATTGAATTGACAAGCATTACACCTCAATACACATAACATAATATAATCACGAAACACCTTGTACTTTGTTAATTAAACATAATTCATATATGTAATTATTAATCATTAATATAATTAATGACTAATTCAAATTATAATTCATTAATAATAGAACAATACTCTATTTTAAGAATCAAGTCCAAGGTTATCCTTATCTCGATTTTGAACTCAACTAATTAAAATTCCAATTTACTCTTAAATCGAACCTTCGGACTTAAAAATTGCAAAATTCTATTAGATTAATTTACAAAAAATTCAACTCAAATACATTTAATAATCCAACATTATTCTCTTTCCCACTTTATTCTTAATTATAAAAATAATATCCTTACTAACCTCATCATAATTACTAAAATAACCTTAACTTAAAAGGCCTATTTTTTCCTCATTCATTCCAATTAATACCAAAAATGCCCTTCTTGAAAGTAAGTTCCAAATTTATCCCTTCACTCTTTGCATTTCCTCTTTGGCCCCTCTATGAAACTTAAATTTTCAAAAGATGTCATCTTCTTCACCCTCCCCTCTTCTCCTATCTCCTCTTCTTTTATCATTTTCCAGCCATATTTTCCCCATTTTTATCCCTTTATGTAAGTTCAATTATTGTCCCAAACAACCACAACATGCAAACCAACTACAAACTAGTGTAGGATGATCAAAATTCACAAAAAAGACATAAAATCGCGATTGAAAATTTACCTAAGTGTTAAGGGATTTTGGGATTGTTAACCTCCACAACTTCCTCCAAATTTTTTACAAAACAAGCACAATGAGGGAACCTATAAGAGAAGTGTCACATGAAAGAGAAAGAGGGTATTTTAAGACACACTTACTGGCTAGAAAATGAAAATAAATATGAAGAAAGAAGGTGATTTTTGTTGGTGTTTAAAATTTATTTCTAGATGTTGTCTTTTATACAACTTACTAGCTATGGGCTAGGTTTTCTTATTACTTGTGGGCTTTTTACATAACTTCTTTCACTTCTTGGATTTCTAAAAAAGCTATCATCCATCAAAGTTAACAACAATAAAGGTCAAAAGCTTTTAACAGTGACAATAGATGAGGAGCAAGTCACTTAAAATTATCGATGTTGAAGAGCACTCACAATGTCTCCTTCACCAACAGGCATCGAAGAACATTAGAGAGTGACGGTGAGTGTCATCCTCACTCTTCTATGTCGTTGTGTTTTGTGAATAGATCTGCTATACCCAATAACCCAGTTCCCACTATTCCTAAATGATCCCAACCATCTAATAAATATGGGTCTCATTTATTAGATGACTGGGATCATTTAAGAATAGGGGGAACTGGGTTATTGTGTACATCAGATTTATTTCCTTATGTTTTCTTGGAACGAGGGACGCTCTAAAAGACCATAATCATCACCGAGGAATGAGGGACAGATTGCCAACTATGGATGTCCTTCCTCCCATTGGCTTTTTTTGTAGGTGTTGCTTGAAAACTGTGATTAGGTTTACAAATTTCTCAATTCACATACTCCATATCTTATTTAAAATCAAAATCCATTTGAAGACAATAACCTTAGAATAATAAAATCTCTAATTAATCGAAAAAATCTCTACAATGACAAAAACCAAATTGAAAATGCAAAATTAGAGTCAGATTTTTTACAAAAACAATAAGATTGCACCTTTAACGAGCTTAATAACAAATTTCTTTGCGGGCTGAGAAGGAGTGGCTTTTTCGTTAGACAAGTTAGTAGTAGTATGAGATGTGCTAAAATGGTTGAGCTTTGAATCATCATCCAAAGGCAAGTAGGCAAAGACACCCTACGACTTGACCTTTTTTATTGGGTGTAAATTGTTGCCTCTAAATTATTAGGTTATAGTGGGTAGAGAACACAACATACATAATATTTGTTTTTGTCCCTAAAATATTATATAGGATAAATCAATGATGTAAAAATCAAAGTGGCTGTTAATTCAATTTTTTCTTTTAATTGTTATGAATGAAAATTGATCGATTAAATAATAAACCAACAGGTTAAACCATGAACAATTGAATGTCTTCATCACCCAAATTGTAATAATACAAAGACGACACACAAAGACAACAAGGAACCTAAGCACAAGGATTAGACTCAAAAACCCACATCCAAGCTCATATACATTATGCCTCCATGCATAACACAGTATCCAACAAATTTTTACAAGCTCTAAGATAAGACTCGCTCTGTCGCACTTAGATGAGACGGCTCCGACGGTGGTAATGAAGGCTAGAAATTGAAAGAGAAACGAAAGTAAAGGAACTTTGAGGCAAAATATTGATTGAGGGTAATATTCTTGAAATAGGGAGAGAGTACAGAGATGAGAGACGAGAGAAGAAGATAAGAACAAGCATTGTGTTTATTAACCATTGAGGAATACATAAGATTAAAAAAATCTTATATTTTAAACTTAAAAGGCTTAACTCTTCTACAAACATTTTACTCTTGTCACATTCCTTTTTCATAAGTAGGCCCCAGTGTCATACTTTGATTGATTTGTAAAATGTAAATAAAGGAACTAATTTATCATAATAACCATCTAGTGTTGTGTGGAAATAAATAATAATAAATAGTTTGTTAATAAAAGGGTAAATAACCACCAATAATAGTCAAATGGTTGGTCATATAATAAGTTATTATTTTTTAAAAATATCATTATACTATAAAAAGATAAGATTACACTTGAAATAAATATTAAAAATTTAAAATAAGATGAAAATGTAAAATTTAATTTTATATGATATTAAAAATATTAGTATTTGTTGATCAAAATTAAAAATATATTAATGTATTTTCTACTTCAATAAATATTTTATTTTTACTTACTCTTATATTTACTTCTTTTTTATTATATGCTAGTTTTATAACAGTTTACTACATGTTAAACCTTTTGATAAGTGCTTAATTGATTATGAAATTATTCCATAAAATTGCTTAAGATACTCACTTTGACCCATATGTGATTTTAGGCACAATTCAGAAGCAAAGAAGTTAAAGTGAGTCAAAAGCATGATATTTGGACTATTTTCTAAAGATTAATTTTCACTTATCTTCATGGAGTAAGAAAAAGAAAATTAAAAGACAAGAAAGATGGAAACACAAAGAAGAAAAATCAAAGTTGAAATGGATGTGCATGCTGCCATGAAACTACATGAATTTAATGGTCCATGAATAAAAGAATTGGAGAAAGAAACAGCATGCAGCCCAGACCATCCCGCTCATAGATATTGTTCGCTTTGGGTTTTGGCCCAGCCAAGCCTTCACGGTTTTGCTCTTTCTACCTTTGGAAAAATGCGTCTAGTGAGGGAGAGATATCCATACCCTTATAAGGCATACTTCGTTCCCCTCTCCAACTGATTTGGTATCTCACACTATTCACACCCTTTAGGGCTCAGTTTCCTCGATGACACACTGATTCTAGCACTGAGAATCGATGAGCCACACAACCTCTTGTACTGTAGTTAAGAATGCTATAAATTTAGCTTCCATTATGGATAATGCTATACAAGATTATTTCTTACTTTTCCATGATACTGCTCCATGGTTTAGTAAGAATACATATCCTGAGGTATATTTTCTTTCATCTAAATCTCCTCCCCAGTCTGCATCGGTATAACCTTGTATATGTAGATCATTGCCTTGATAACATAATGTAGAGTCCACAGTCCCTTTAGATACCTCAATATTCTCTTTACTGCTTTCCAGTGTGCTTAGCCTGGATTTGATTGATATCTACTCATCAGTCCAACAACGTAACAAATATTTGGTTTTGAACACATTATTGCGTACATAAGACTTCCAACTGCACTGGTATAGGGAACATTCTTCATTTGCTCCCATTCTTATGGTCCTGATGGAAAATTTCTCTTACTAAGGCCTTCACCTTTAGCAATAGGATTATCAATTGGTTTAGAATCTTGCGTATATAATCGTTTAAGAATTCTTTGAATGTATATTGCTTGTGAGAGTGATAACAATCTCTTCGAATGATCTCTTGAAATCTTGACTCTAAGAATGTATACCACTTCACCCATGTCCCTCATTTCAAATTTAGATGATAATCAATCTTTGATTTGCGTAAGGAACGCATAGTCATTACAAGCAATTAATATATCATCCACATATAAAGAAAAAATCATGAATTTATCTTTGGATCTCTTAACATACACATAATGGTCTTCATTAATCATTTGAAAATTATAAAAAATGATTAAAATATGAAAACAAATGCAAATAATGAATAACTAATATTATTATTTTCTTTAAACATATCCAGTACTATAAAATCATCACATAAAAAACCATGACCATAATAAATACATCCAAGATACAAATCCATTCCACCATTGTGGAAATTTATATTGAAACCAAGTCTAACCAATATCAACACAGATAAAAGATTCCTACAAATATGTGGAGCACATAATATTTCATGTAGGATAAGGGGTCACCCTCCACGTATATCCAATTTACATATACTAATTCCTTGTACAGTAACTCTGGAATTGTCACCTGCGTAAAGCCATCGACTACCATGTGGGAGTTTACGAAACTCAATGAAGGCATCTCGATCCTTCATTACATGGTTGGTTGCTCTTGAGTCTGCAATCCACAAAGGATGTGATTCAGTTAGAAAAACAAAACAAGAAACATTCACAGAAAAAATGTTTGCACTATAAAGTTGTACTTTCTTAGGCTTGGTACAATCTCGAGAAAAGTGGCCCTTATTACCACAATTATAGCACTTCACATGTTTTATGTTCTTCTTTTTAAAGGGATGTTTTCCCTTTCTACGTTGGTTCCATTTTTTCTTCTTGGATTCCTGAGGAGAGTGGTTGAATTTCTTATTCTTCTTTCGCTTGTGTCCACTATGATGCTTGCATTTCTTGTTCATAGCTCCATGAGATAGAACTAACTACATATGCCTCAGAAGACATCTTTGAGGATTCAATACGCTCTTCCTCCAAGATGAGATGCCTTGTAGCATCTTTCATTGTCTTGATGTTCTCATTATGAGTTAGGTGCATCTTTATATGCTCCCAACTCTGAGGCAGTGAACGAATCACAGCTTGTACTTGTTGTTCACCAGAAAGCTCATGACCAACATCACGTAACTCACTTACTATGTTGGACATTTGCCTCAGATGCTTTTGCATTGTATCATCTGGGCACTTCTTATAAGTATCAAACTTAATTGTAAGTGACCTCACTTTGGTCACTGAAGCACCTCTAAAATAAGCAACCAATGCTAACCACTTGTCCTTTGCAGCTTCAAATTTATGGAACTCTCGCATGATAACATTATCCATGCTACTTAGCAACGTGATCTATGCTAAAGAGTTCTTCTTTTTCCATAATTCATATGCATCATGGTCCCTCCTATGCTGGGCCATAATGTCCTCTTCAGGAACTTCCATGGTTAGGTTTAATGGTTCAAGAGCCTCTTGCTCCTTTAGAATATATTGGATTTTCATACTCCAGATTTCATAATTGTCACCATTGAGTTTCTCACCCCTCTTGAGCTCAATAACAATATTCTTTGACGTAGTAGCCATTTTGAAACACGAAGTTTTTATAATAAGATATATATATATATATATATATATATTAATTGTTCATAGAGTAAATAATTCGATCATAATTGCTTATGAAATCAAAAGTCCACTAATGTGTTTAATCATCATTCATACAACAATGAAATCCTAATTACCTTACCCTAGACGAATTCCTATATGATATACATGTAAACATATTACATAAATATCAAGACCTTGTTCTTATAAAACTACATATTGTATGTAAATATGCTACAACCTACGAACAGTCTATAGGTAACAAATCCTATGCGAAAATGAGTTCACAAGTTCGCGTGACACAGTTCGTGAAGGTCGATGTACAATAGCTCTTATTATTTCCATTAGAAGACCTATAGGATACAAAGTCCTAATAAACTTCCTTCTACTCATCTCTTTAATAAATGTCATTACTAACAAATTATAAGTCTTCTTTTTAGGCATATGATTCCAGAGCATTCGTATCATTTTACCTTGAGGTTGAGGTAATGTCGCAAGCAAACTCATATACTTTACTTCAACATCTGCATAAGCTAGACAACCTCTAAAGTATAACTCTTGCTTCATGTTATTAACTGAAATAACATGATGTATTAGATCATTTCCAGGCATTAAATGCATGTTAACTAACTATACATACATGCTGTCAATATGTCTCTTCTGTGCCTCATATCGAATAAAATTAGATGTCTGCTTAATAATAAGCATCTTCCTAAAAAACAAAATTTCAGGAATCAGAAGAGTGTACAAAATAAACAAATTATTTTGTCTAATACATAGCAAACTCATGCTTATATAATGGAATCTATTAGCAAGTTATTGAACTAATCAAATTATGCTATTGATATCTAATCAATTAGAAACTTATTTCTAATCTAATCATATTTAAATATGAATAAGTCAAATTGAATTAGAAAATTATTTCTAATTAAAGTATAATTGAACTAATCAATTTATCTTGGTTTAATTAGAAACTAATTTCTAATGAAACTCCTATCTAATTTCAACTAAATAAATTAATATTGATTTAATTAGAAAACATCAATCTAATTTTAATCCAACGAAAACAAACTTATTTCTAAGTTTATTTTTAACTAAACAAATTAGTTTAAATTATTTTTTTAAACGTAAAAATGAAAGAATGAAAAGGATAGAGTGCTCTGCGTGTGTTTTCTTCCTCTGCATTGCTTTTTCATACGAAGAACAAGAAGAGTAAAAGATCTGCAGAACAGTGTGCTTTAACCAGTGGAAATACAACAATAATCTAAGCATGTGATTATTTGTTATTTATACATATGTGAAGATCCTGTTTAATATTATTTATATGATTATGTTCTTTCGTATTATTCTAACAAAACGCTACAGCAAATGGGAGTAAAATGAAGCAATCAATTGGAATGAATGAAACACAGTTGTTGGGTCAACATGCAAGCACCGTGCGTTTGTGTTTTGTGCAAACATATGTTGAAGCAAAATAGCACATCATGCAGACGTTGAAAACAACCAAGAGCAAAACAACACCAAGGCCAAAACGCAGTGTAGAAGTAAGGAGCAACTAAGAGCAAAACACGGCACAACAGGTGGAAGCATGGAGAGAAAACGACAACGCAGTAGCAAAAGAAGAGCAGCACAGCAGGAAAACGCAGTCATTGGCTGGATGAATGTGCGTAGGCTTTTAATCAGGTAAATATTAAAGTGGACGAAAAAAAGATTTCAAGAAATAAATAGACCAACAGCGCAGAAGAGTGGGAGGCGCTAATGAAGATAGTCTTCGACTAGGACATTTGGAAGGGTTGAAGCATTTTTTGTGGGAGAGACCTACGAAAGGTTAGACGTCCTGATGTCGGTTCGGAGGTGATATCAACGCTAACAATCTGGGTTAAGTGTATTTCACTATTTATATTATTTCTTTCTCTCATTAGAAATTGATTGTGTTATCCTACGTTAATTAATTTGGGTTTTTGTATGAATAATCGTATTCTCATTAGTATTTGGTTATTTGTGTATGAACCTATTAGGTATTATGAAAAAAATGATTTTAATGCATTCATTAAATCGTTTATTTGCAAACTCATTACTAGAATTTTGATATAATCCGTAATTTTATATTGAAATTCATGTGTAGTGACTAATAATTCGTAATTATTAGGAATAATATAACCTAGGTTAAATGACGCATCATATATGGTTGTTGCTTTGATTAATCGATTTTTGTAATTCGTAATGCTATTGCCTAATTAAATCTAGATATCGTATCCTAGGTTCTTCAGTGGTTAAGCTTAATTAACGATCGTATCTTGATTAAACACTATCTAAGGAAAAACTCAGTTAATTATTAGCCTACGATTAATAGTTGCTAGGAGAGGTTTAAGAATAACTAATCAATGAAATATATTTAATTAGGGTATATTTCGAGATTGAACTAAATAATCGGGTTCCTAACGAATGCCCCACATTTATCATTTTTTTTCATGTTTTCTTTACATTGCTTTTGTTAGTTATTTTAACTTTATTTTATCTTCTTATATCTAAAACCAAACCCCCTAACCTAAACATCGATTAATTTCATAACTTTACATACACTCTCTATGAGACTGACCTAGACTCACCACTACTATAGTAATAGTCTAGTTTATTTTCACTAGCGTTATGATTTGCTGTCACCTTTAAAGCTTAAGCATTTCCTTTGATCAGTTTGATGTCTAATTTAGTTTTTAAAATATTGGGATAAATATTATTTTTTGAAAAGATGACAAAAATAGTATAGTTCAGACTGGCCTGGCCTAGTCTACCTAAAGTGACTCGAATTAACGAAAATTTAAGTCGAGTTTAGACTTTTAAACAAAAAATATTCGAACTTCAAGTCATATTTCGGCCTGAGTTACTCGACTCAAAACCCAAATTTTACGTAAAATGTTATCATTTTGAATAAAATAACATCGTTTAAATAAAACTCAATTTGTCAAAGATTCAGGCTAGGTGGTTTGATGGGGACAGGCTTCAAGCTTAGGGTTGTGAGAGTTGGTAATATCTATAACAAAATACCCAATAGCCCCAGGAACCACGCCATACATGGTTGCGAAGGTAAGGAAGAAGGGTTCAGAGTCTCTAGTCTTCCAAACTATCCACCTCCACGTCTTGTTCTTCTCCCATTGTATCAACTTATATGCTTTAACTTTACTAAAATTAGTGGGTATTTGATTTTGCTAGACATATTTTGAAAACTCATTGATAAATACAAAATTTTACATTTTAAATATATATTAGTAAATAGCTACATAAATAAATATGTAACATTAGTAAATACCCTTTAGTAAATAGGAGACTGAAACTATAACAACAATTTCAACTGTTGCATATGTAAGACTTTATTACAACCTTTTTTTAATTTTGTTGTTGTAATTTTGTTTCCTTTTCCTGTATATAGCAACAAATTATTATTATCATTTTTTTGGAAAATGAATAATTGGTTGTTAAAATAGCAGAAACTAATACAAATATTACAATGATTTCAAAACTAACAGTCGAATATTCATACGATAAACATTAAGAGAATGCTAACTACATTGCATGTCCAACATGGTGCATTTGTTTAGCATATAGGCATTCACGGATGAAGTTAACTATTCGATTAGCAGCCAGGTATTTCTCCATCCTCTTATTGGTGAAACGTTGGCTATTATGCTCCTTCCATTTTGTGTAAATGGTAAGTGTGAAGGCTACTTTAAAGAGGGCTGTGTTAGGTTTCCCATGCTTTGAGTTGCTTATAATCCAATGTAAGACATCTTCCGAATTGTATCTACGGTAGGAAGTAAAGAATTTGACTCCAGATCGCTTTTGTATAGTTGCATAAAAAGAACAAGTGATCCCTTTCCCCATGGCCCTATGTCAAAGAACACAAGCAGTATCAGCCACATTTCCGTACCATTATCGCATAGTTTGTAGGCGATTTTTGATCGCAAGCTAGGTGATATAGGAAGCCATAGGACTAATAGAATTTTTCCATAATAAATCACCGCAAGGTATTCTCGAATAGCTGCTATAAAATAGCTGATAACATGACCAGGGAAATGTTATCAACTGACGTTAGACTAGGGAAATGCATCGAGGGCAGGAAAACCTTTAAATTCATCGATCCATTCACTATTTACAATCAGTGAGGAGACTTTGAGGTTAAGTGGTATGCGATTCCTTAAATGTTGGAAGTGAGTGTGCTATGCAATGGGGTTTATGTCAAGCCAGCTGTCAAACCACAGCCAGAACTGTTCGCCATTCCCAATCTGATGTTTAATGTATGGATATATGAACGTCCTCAACTTAATCATCTGCTTAAGAATGGGAGAGCCAGCCCTTGTGAAATCAACTTTCCTGAAGTTCAAATCTTAAAATAGAATTCATACACCCATTTAATCCGCAAATCCTTCCGATCAGTATAAAGCCTCCATAACTTTTTACTCGTCAACAATTTATGCATGTCACTAATCGAGATAATCTCGAGACCACCTTGTCTTTTTAGGATTGTGATATCACTCCATTTAATTTTTGCCTTGCATCTCCAATGAATGTTTCATACTACGATCCATCTCTTTGATAGCTCTCCTAGGTCTAGCCATATTTGCAAGCCAGTGGATTTGAAGACTTGTAATTACCAAAATAATTAATATGATGCGAGCTGCATACGATAACTATCTATTCTGCCATGCCATCACTCTATTTTTAAGTCGTTCAATGATCGGTAAGAAGTTATGGAACCTGAGTTTGGTGGCTGAAATAGGTACTCCAAGATAACGAAAATTAGCAGAAATATTATGTAATCCAGTGAGTCTCATGATGTCTCTCCTATGCCTCACAGATGTCAACAAACAAATACAACTTTTATCTTAATTATGTCTCAATCCAGACCATTGGGTGAACAATTCAAGCGTATTCATCATAATTCGTACAGAAGATATATCAGCCGCACACAAAAGGAACAAGTCATTGGCATAAAGTAAATGAGTGATACTAACCTCCTTGCATTTATGACGATACTTGAAACCTCTATTACATAGTACCAGCTTGTTCAACAATCTGGAAAAGCTCTCCAATATTAGCGTAAAAAGGTATAGAGACAAGGGGTCTCCTGGTCGTAGGCCCCGGCCAGTTTTGAACGGCTAAGTTAGAATACCGTTGACAAGCACACTCATGGAAGGAGACCGAATACAAGTCATAATCTATTTGATGAATTTAGAAGGAAGATGTAACGCCTTAAGGCAATCTGAATGAATTTCCAGCTAATGGTATCAAAGGCCCAGAAGAAATCAATCTTTAATTAGAAGTATAAATAAAATCTAATATTTAATATTGGTCTTTATTATCAAATATCATATATTTGACCTTAAAGTTTATCAACTTTAAAATCAAGTTCAATTTAATTAAATCACATTTTCTCTCTTTAATCGTTCTTTATATGTATCTCATTAGATTTCTAATATGTTGGCAATTGATATTAAGTGTAATCTTAAACCGTATTTAAGATTAGATAAATTAAACTCCTTTAGTTTATCTTTAATTATCTAATCAAATAATTTATATTCATAGATTAAAATTAACATCAAACAACATATCATAACTACCCAAATATTAGAAATATCAAAGTAATTTGACTATCTTTTTTGTATATTATATATAATTTAATCACTTTATCATACAGTATTTAAGTGAGTCACAAAGTATGAAATTAATATTTACTTTATTTAATTTTAATCATATAGTTCTTTAACATTAGCAATTGATTCTTTTAATAACATTTTAAAACTTTAAAATATCATTCTGACTTAACTAAGGATTTTTCGAATAAATGCTAATCAAGAATGATAAAATATTTGCCTAATTATTTTAAGATGGCAAACCTTATATTGATCACCAATCTACCTCTACGTATTTAATTTCACATCCAATAAATACTAATCAAATTATCTTTAACTTTGAAAAGTACTAATATCATCATCATCATCATCCTCGCCCAGTTCGAAATCCGGCAATGAAGCGGGGTCTGGGGAGGTCCGATAGTACGCAGCCTTACCCCTATACAGTAGAGATGTTGTTTCCGGTGGACCCACATACAAATGAGACAATATACGGATGGTGCAGGTTACAGAAAAAAGCTAAAACTATCACGGAAAATAAATTCTATGTGACTAAAAATTCAATAAATACATAAAT
>JANZXR010000006.1:7224886-7236106 GCA_027575705.1 Erythroxylum echinodendron | reverse complement strand
GTTATAGAGGAGCAATTGGAATGTCGACCTCTGGACGTTGCTGGCACTTCTAGGCATTAGCTTCAAGAGCAGCTAGTGAGTAACCTAGATGGTTTCTCTCAATTATTGTTTGCTTAAGTTATGCTGTGAATGATATCTGAATGTGAAATGAATGCCTTTGATTGTAGATTCCGGACAGAAGGTCCGATGAATGTGAATGAGGATTGAGATATTGAAGTGCTACTTGTATATGAATTAGAAGACCTATGTGCTATTTAATGTGATTAATTGTGTTACATGCATTCCATTCATGAATGCATAATCAGATAATGGAAGTTGTGACTAGAGTAACCAACGATCAGAGCTTAAAGCTCAACGAGTGAAAATGAGCCTCGAGCTCATAAGTGTTTCAGAGCCTCAGGCTCAACGTGTAATGAGCCTTGTATCCTCGTCGGATAAGGGAAAATTATTAATGAGCCTGATATCCAAAATGGATACGGGACAGTTCAGGCACTCTGACAACATAACAATTAGAAAAGAGTCTCACAATCATTTCATATGCATCTGGTTATGTATGTTTGATTAATTGAAATGCATAATTTGCCTATGCTTAAGTGAAAACGTGAAACGTGATCGAATGTGTAACAGTGTGATTTTATGTTATGTGAAATGAGGTGTTGCATGAATTGAGTGAACCATCGATGATGGTTACTTCATTAAGTTCACAGAACTCACCAAAATTGCAATGTTGTCTTTTCAGGACAGAGAAACAACTCTAGCTACTGAGAGGCTTTACCAGTCATGTAAATTGTGATTGGCAAGAGAAGTTATGGGTCAAAGGTCGGTCAGCTAGGATTTTTGGACAGATTAATTAGATTGTACATATTTTCCTCATTCATGTAGTACTATTGTATTAGGTTTTGCTAATGTACATATGGAAATTGTTGAAAGTCACAATGTAGACAATCAGGTTTTTATGAAAAGAAATGAGGAAAATTTTGGTTTTAAATATTGTGGTTTCTTATGATGATTTATAAGTGAATTATGACACCATACCATGTGAAGTGAAGGTAGTAAGTGAACTTAGCGTACTCTTATCCTAGGTTATATGCCGGAATGACCTTCCGGCATCTCGGTATATACCTTTCGGTAAGGGGGCGCTACACCTGTGATAAAGGGGTGCTACATTCAATAGATGATTTTATCACATTCTAGGACAAATTAAGGCTCTTTTTGAAGAGTGTTTAGCCAAAAATTGATGAAAATGGGCCAAATATATGATTAATTATTGATACATTTAATCTATAACATTTAGTGATTAATGCTTTCAAATGCTTAAGACGTTCACTTTAGTTCATATTCGGTTTTAGGTACAATTTGGAAGAATAATGGCTAAAGTGAGTTGAAAGTACACTCTTTGAGTCATCTTCTTGAGATTCACACTCAACTGTATCCACGGAACAAGAAGGAGAAGGATTAGAGTAAGAGAAGATAAGAAAATGCAAAGGAAGATGAGGAATGAAGGCCATGAATGATTGCTCATGGGCATGAGAAATTTGTCATGGCCGTGACTCATCTCTCACGGCCATGACAAATAAGTCATGGATGTGACTCATTTCTCACGGCCGTGAGCCTCAACTAAGTCATTCACGACTGTGAGCCACCAAGTCATACCTATGATTTTGGCACCTGTCCACCCTAAAAACCTAGTCTTTTAGTATAAATACATTGCGATGGCATAAACATAAACATATAGCATTTTTCAGGTTTTGGGAATAGGAGAGCCAACAGAGACCATACCATTTTGGAGACCCATGGAGGCTATGGGAGGCCAAGCTTCCTAACACCAATTTAAAGGTGAAATCGACGCCTAGGTCATGGTTAAGCTTTTTTTAAGAAAAATGAGTATTTTGCTGTAAAATAAAAAAGTACTTTTTTAGTAGATATAGCTTTTTTGGCAGCTAAAATATAGCTTTTTAAGAAATTCAAATTTGGAGCTTCTCAAAAAAGTATTTTTTTAGTTAGATTTTTCAGATTAATTAATGAGCCTATTTTTAGTCCCTTTTATCTTTATGTTTTACACATAATTCCCACAATACTCACAAACACATATTCACGTTTATTTTGAGATTTATATAATATTATTTGACTTTTTTTATATGTTTTAATATTTATTTTTGATATTAGTTTTACTTATGTTATAATGCATACAAAAGATTTGGTTAGATATATTTTCATTTATGTTTCATATGGTTTAAAATTATATAATAGTTAATATATTGTGCTTTGCATATTGTTTAATATATTTTAAATAATATTTATATGTATAAATATTTTTTATTAAAAAATAAAATATAGTTAAAATTAAAAGTATTTTTATTTTTATATTGCCAAACAGTCTATTGTATAAAACTCTTTCAAAAAAGCTCTTTTTAAAATGACAATCAAATAGTCAACTAATTTTTTAAAAAAGCTCTTCTTACAAAAACTCTACTGACAAAATATTACCCAATAGCTCCTATTAGTATAGAAATAACAATCAAAAAGTTTTGACATTTCTTGATTTTATAGAATGAACCAACCTCTTAAGAAAACAATAAGTTTCGGGGCTTCCCCTCGACATGAGATGTATCTTGCTAACAATGTAATAAAAAGTCCTAAAGGTATTATAAGGAGTAATGTTTGGTGACAATTGCCGAAATTTACTTGTGATGTATAGTTAAGCAATGATCACATAAATTAGGTTATGATTTTAACAACTACTTACAGCATATAGAAGTCAGGAAGAAGGGAACCAAAGTAAGTTTAAAACTCTTTCCATAACATTGCATTACTGAAAACAATCATATAGGAAAAACCACAAATATCTTTGATCATGATCCATGTAATTATTACCATAAAGAAGAACCATAATTCCAATCATAGTAATTAACATTGAAAAATAGAGTTAAGTGGGTCGATTAAGTGGCCAAAATCTAAGGAAAAATCATTATTGAGTGTTTAAGACAAAATATATTGATAAATAGAACTATTACTTATTTGTTGACTAGCTAGATAGGCGAAAAAATCATAATTATACTGATCAATAAAACTCTTGAAAAAGATCACAAACATCACAGCTTTTTTGTTACTGTAAAAAAAAACAAAATATCCTAATCCTATTAACATATGGATTGGAAGTGTAAAAAAAGTTAACTTATGGGTTATCACATGGCTTACATAAATTTAGAAAAGTTAAGGGATATGAGATTAGTCAAAAAGATTGGTGGAGCCTATATTTTGGTTAAGTGACAAAGAGAGGATAGAGTCAAGGAATAGGAGAGAGTAGAGTCTTATCCACTAGTAAATCTCTAATAGAGAAGATGACAGAGGAGCTTGGAGAGGTTCATATCATAACACAATAGCGGTTATGGTAGAGGATTGAAAAGACCATTCTTGATCTCAATAACAGGCAAAAGGGATAGATTTTCGTGCTAAGAGGATACAAAGGAAATTGAGCAAGGACCAGATTGTAATAGATGGAGCAATAGCTATTTGTTTACTTTTAGTATGTTAGATACTCTTTACAACCTTCTTAGTCCTTGACAATGTTATAGAAGAATAATGATTGTGATGATGAACACATTTCAGATTAAGCCTTTTTTTTGCGTTTACATTTTCATAATACTTCCATTTTATATTCCCTAATCTTTTGTTATTATTATTTTATTTAATTTGGTTAGTGATTTATTTTATTTTAATTGAATGTTTAATTTCCTTTTAATGTTATTTTGTTTGTTTTTTCTTTGGTTATGATTTTTTGTAATTTATAAATAAATTCTAGAAGATGATCATGAATACCTTGGACATTAGATGACAAACAGGGGACAAAGAAGTTTCTTACACTTTGTATTGCCTCCCTTTCAATTTATTGTCCTCCAGAGAAGTTTCTTATATATATTTTCTCTCCTTTTTAATTTATTTTTATTTTTTATATTTCTTACATTGAATATAATGTACAACTCACATATAAGGAGGGAACTAATTGATTTATAGGCCTAATTTTTTGCTAGTTTAAAATAGAACAATTTCAAAAATATTTTTGTCAATTGAGAAAAGATTAACCAAGATGAGACGTAACAAGTTTGGTTGTTTTATTATTCAATTATTTTAGTCAATATTTGTTAGAATATATTACTAATTTAATTTTAATTTACTCTAGTAATCAAGACAATAGATACTTAATTTTTATTATGTTATTTTACGTATAATTAAGGCATACCTTTGACTTAGAAGTGAATTCTTTCTAGGCATTTTAGCATCCCACTAAAAATATAAGTAAATAAAAATAAATAATATGTGAACAAGTGAGCATAAATAAATTTAGTATGGTGCCTTTAAATTAATTGAAAATTTTTAAGTTAAAAATTGTATTAGTAGCCGTTTAAAATAGTGGTCTAACCAAGTAATAGGGAGTACTTATAACAAGGTGTTTACTTTCTCATTAAAAAATTAGGTAACTTTTCAAACAAGCCTTTAAATGCTCCTTCATTAATTAAAAGTTAGTCTCTATTATTTTTGTTAATTTAGGGTATTAAAATATTTGATAGTTTAAGCATCTTACTCGTGTGTGTTTTCATTATGCATTATGTTAAGTTCTGTAAATTGAGTTGATGTTTAAAGAATTCTTGGATTAAATTGAATTGATTTATGAATTAATATAAGTAGCTAAATGCCTAACTAATTGATGAACAACGCAAATGAATGAATGATAGATAGGTTAGGTTACTTCAACCGATTTGTTGAATTCTCTATTGGAATTGCTATTATTTTAAGTTAAGAGTGATGAAATTGATCTACTTGAATACTACCAAACTCTTAAGTATGGAAACATTTTATGTGCATTAAATATACACATTTGTCTAAAGAATTTTGCTTAATTTTAATGTTAAACTATCTCTTTTACTTATTTTTTAAATATCTTTTTAGGTAATTATGTAACTTTAGAATGATATTATTCAATAATTGGAGGCAATTCCAACTAAAAACATCAAACAATTCACAATTCTTATAAGAACATGATATGGTCTATACCCATGTGCCAGTTTGTTTTTAAAAAGGATCGAGTTCAATAAGTAATGTAACCTAAGCTGCAATTATGCAAGAGATCATATGCAAGTTATAGAGAAAACAGTAAGATCAAATTTAAGGACACACAATCATACTAGAGTTCATATATTCATCTTCAAGAAAATAATAAAATCCACAGCTTTAAGATATAGATGTGTTAGAGGTCATATCTATCACCTAGAGGAAGCAGTGAAGCCCATGGTCTAGGACATCACCATGGGGTATATCATGTCCCAGCTGGAGTAAATCATATCTAAGGTTGAAAACCATAAATCTTATGGGACTTTATTCGTCTTTTAGATAAAAACACAATTTAAAAAAAATATCTTTTTCTCTCTAGAAGTCAAGGTTAGTCATCAACTAACTTCTCTAACCTTCGGGCAATTGGTTAAATTATTTTTCACTAGATAATCAGGATCCAAACATCATCTTAATATATCATTCTTTAGACAAACTTATAAAGTTCATTAAGATTTATTTCTACCATGATTTCTCTATTTTTTTCTTTAGTTTTGTTCTTTTGAATATGTTTTTTGGACAAACAATTTTTTAGATAGGTAAAACCTAGTAGTTATGTTGTATGTTTAATTTAATTTAATTTAATTTATAAATGTGATAAATTTCTATTACCTATCTTTATTGGTCTTAATGTTGATTTATTCACAATGATGTTTAAAATTAATTTTAACTCACTTATAGATGACTCGAGAAAGCCTACTTGTAAGTAGATCATGGATTACATAAAAAGGGTTGAACGAGATACTTGAGAGGGACATACGTGATCTTCTTGGTGTTAGAGAGAAACATTCCTAAAAGTGTAATACATTCAAAGGGATGTTAGCAATGATAGAGATATGAGTTAAACAACTAAAGAGTAGATAGCTGTAACTAAAGAAAGTGCGATTTCAATATTTAAGAAGTCATATTTGGTCTAGACAATATATCCTATCTAGGTTAATTAAATCATAAAGTTAAAACTACTATTACAAGAAGTACTTATCTAAATATGGCTATTTAATTTCATCTTTTTTATCAATTATACTATTATTTATTTCCTTGATTATGGTTGAAGTAAGTTACTTTAGACCTATTTTTATTTCATAATTCAAAAACTCATAAACACTACATGTTTACAAATTTTGACTAAAACTCATCGAAATTTAGGAAAACTAAAAACTAGAAACCCTTAAGCACTCAAACTTGTTAAGTCTTTTTTTCTCTTTTCTTTTATATAATTGTAGATATTGTCTTTCTTTTCCTTTTTCTAGTTTACTTTTCCATTTGTATAATCTCTAATGGCTCACTATAATGAAAGCAAACAGTAGCTAGACATTAATCATGTTAATTTTTACTTTTAATTTAGTTGAATGCATTTTATATTTAAAATAAGGAATAGCTTGGTCCTCGACAAAGTTCAGTATTGATGATCATAGTATTTTTGTCTTTCTATCTTTTCGTTTAAATTATTATCATGATTAGACTCCAATTATATGTTTTCACTTATTTTAGCTATATAATTTGTCTAATAATATCGATCCTTAAGTGGTGACCATTTTTTCATCCAATTGAAAATCTATTGTAACATTCTTATGTCGGGTTTATTGTTTTGTTTAATGATTTGTTTTCTTGTCCTTTATATTTCCTTTAAGATTTTTTTCTATATTTCATTCAAATGTTTTGGGAAACTTGATTAGCTTTAGAATTGATAGAAAATCTAGGAGTTTTAGAAATTGAAAATTTTAGGAATTATGTCTATTTTCATCTATTTTCTTTTGATCAGTTTTATTTATTTTTGTAAGTGATGAATTTTTTTTGGGCATAGGGTATTTCACTAGGTGACTTGTTAGACATGTTAGGAATAGACATGCCTATCTATCAAGTTTAGGCCAATGAATCCTTTACTTAGTTGGGTTTCATATAACTATCTCATTAAGTCTAATCACTTTTTAAGTAAGCTTGTAAATTTGTTCAGCTCCCTACCTTATATTTGCTACAAGAGGATGAATTAGACTTTTTATTATGATTTTTTGCTACAAGTTTTAAAATATAGCTCAATAGAAGGTATAATCAAGCCTAAGTTTAAGAGAAGGTTTAATTAAAGGCTTTAAGCTTAATTTATGTGTATTTGAATGTAAAATTTTGCTTTAATTTTTTTCTTTTATTTGTACTTGAACTTATGCTTTAACAATCACATTTTTAAAAAAAATAATGAAAAATTTATTTGGACCATTGGTTTCCAAGAATTCAAACTAAAGATATGTTTTTAATAATCGAGCTCTATAATTTGTGCCCAAATACTCAATATAGGCCTAAAGCCAAAGGAAACCTAAAATCATTTTTCTTACATTTATTTGTTACTATTAAAATGCTTTAATTATTTGATGAATGACCTAAATGAGAAAACGAGAGAGATGAGAAGTCGCATTCAAATAGAGAAATAATAAATGTGGTAAATGGATAAAATGATAGGCTTAAAGAATTCATCAAATCCTCATATTTCGTTCAATCCAAATTAAAACCAATGAAGCCTAATTAAGAAATAACCTACAAAGCCTAAATTCAAGAGTCCAAGTTGGCCAAAGAAAAGTTGGTCCAACTTATCTTACCTAAAGAATACTTAAACACTTAGAGAACTAACCAAAAGCCAAAATAACTCAAGCCCAATATTTATCCTTAATTATTAAATATTTTATATTTGACCATAAAATTTTTTAAATTTTATAATCATGTATAATGTAAATAAATTATTTTTATCTCTTTAATTAATTTGGTGTGTAATCCATTAAATTCTTAAATATGTTATTAATTGAAGTAAAGTACAATCCAAAATTATATTTTTAGGACTAGATAAATTAAAATTAAAAATTTTAATTATATAATTTACATTTGTAGATCAAAATTGATACCTAACAATACATTGTGATCATCCAAATGTTGGAAATATTAGTCATTTTGAAATGGGCAGGATTTTTGCTTAATTCAATATTTTCATCATACAATATTATAAGAAGACATAATGTAAAAATTTAGTATATACTCTATTTAAGTTTAGTCATATTTGTCTTCCAACATTACTAATTGATTGTTTTAATAACATTAAAAATTATTTTTAATTATCATTTCACCTTGGCAAAAGATTTGTCAAATGATTACTAATAAAGAATAATAGAACATTCTCCTCAATTATTTTAAGAAGATGAATCATATATTAATCACTCAACTATTTCCACATAGTTTATATCATATTCAATGATTACCTATTGAGTTAGTCAAGGTTAGAATAAGTCCTAAATAGTATCAAAATATAGCGATCCCTATATGAAATACTTTAGAGATCTTAAGTCAAATGATTACTTATTCAATTATTATAACGAGCATTTCATAAACATACAAAGTAATATTCTATACGAAATTTGTTATATTGAGTTAAGTTAGTGAACTTATTCTATAACAAATACTTATACGTTTCTTTAAGTATCTCCACATATTAGTATATAAGATCGACTGCTTCTTTCATTAGTGTATATTGGTTTATTTGTCCTATTTATGTCTAATCTTAATAGAATAATTGATATAAACAATTTAAGAATAATATATAAATGCAATGTGAATATCATAATTATGGTCTCATCTTAATATCATTTATAAAGTATAATGATCTTATGGAATGTATCTTTTAAGTTGGTTAATTAAACAAATATTTGAGTTAGTTAATTAACAAATATATAAAATAAATTATACCTTTAATTAAATATGTCACAAATATGAAACCAACTGATTAGCTATAAGATATAAACCAATGTTAGCTTTCAAGTATATATAATATACCCGTATTCTCTAAGTGTCACAATATTTTAATTTCTATATTACAAAATCAAAACAATAAATATATATTAAAAAAAGGCAAAGTCAATAGTAAAAGATTAGAGAGAGAAGTATTGAAGTTTTACTTAAGTAGATGCAGAGAGTGAAAGGATGGCTTAAGAGGCCTAAGGTGCTTCTTAGTATGCAAAACATTCTAATTAGTACAAAATAGTATTGTATTACAGAAAACAAGATCACTAAAGGTGCTTGTCATTGACATGTTAAGCATACCCTTAAGAGAAACAAATGACTAGGGAAAGAATAAATTTAATAGATTCATTATCTTACCTTATTAAAGCAAAGGAATTATGAGTCTTAACCAAAAAAGAGTTCAAACATCGATTTATAAAATAAAAAATGTGTTCACTCACTGTTTTACCTACATAAGTAGTTATTTAAATTTTTAAAAAAATTGCAAATTTGAAGGGTTCTAAATAAAATGATTTTGAGTGTGAACTAAAAAGTAGATTAAAGAATTGAATATAAAACATACAATTAAATGCCTAAGATTTATGGTTTTATTTAGATGGTATAAAAAGTACCTATGGTGAAATCTTAAGCTTAAAATAAAATAAAATATCTAGAATAGATCTTAGGTTAAAAGAACATGCCTAAATAATTATTAGTACTTAAAAATAAAATGAAATGTCAAAAGTAATGTTCTAGGGTTTGAAATTTTAATGGGCTTAAATTTTGAGTTAGAAAAATAAATTTGAATAGAATTTAAACAAGAGGATGATAAAATATTAAAATAGATTTCTAATAGAAAAGAAGGATAGGCAAAAGAGTTTCATTTTAAAAAAAGGACTAAAAACTATTATATGTAAATTCTATGAAAATTATCATTCCTATCATATCATTTCTATTTATAATGGTCTATCAATCTGTTCATGTACATATATTGTTAGAGAGTAGACATTGATGTGATTATAATAATTTTTAATCACTTTTTTTAATAATCAATTTTACAAGAGAATTGTTGAAAGGATAATTAAACCTGTGTAAGAAAGAATAATTTTATTGTTTATGTTTAACTGTGAAGGAGATCATGTATACTCCAACAACCCTCACTCAGATGCATCTAATACAAAGAAACATGAAGAAATGTCTGAAGCAGAAAAGAGGAAAGAGGGACAATCTCTCGAAGATTCCAACAATGACAGGTACAAAGTGATTTAGTTCAAGACAAGCTCACGTGACACTTAAGCTTCTGAATACTAAGCACAGTTGTTTTGGCACAAGACAGAATAAACTCAATATATTGTCTTATTACATTCTTAAACGCAGCTGTGAATAACATGATATGTATATCACATATTAAAAACGCAGTGCATCACTTACTCTTGACCACATGAGGAGTAGCAGAAGTCACACAAGCAACTTAAATGACAGACTCAAAATGCACAGCATAGGAAGAGGTCTTAATGACTCACATGAATGGTACATGAAGGAGAGCTGATCCCATCTTGTTCACTGATACGTGAATCACATGCAACACATATAAAATAACAGTTCATACATCAGTGAAATTAGAACAACGCAACGTAGAAAACTTTAGTCATCAATTTACTTTGTATTCAATATTTGATAGTGCAAGAAGAGTGAGTGAAAAAGGTTTGAGCGTTAGCTAGAGTACTCATCAGTGAGTGCCAGGAGAGTGAAAGTCTCTTGCAACTGATTTAGAAAAATTACTCAACTCTGTAACCAATTTCTTCTTCTGTTCTTCTGCATTAGTGAATTTCTCCACTACTATCAAGTGGGAACCTTGGATGTAGATAGTTTCATACTATCGAATCAAGTAAATTGTGTCGTCTTATTTTCTGCATTTTTGTTTCCTACAATTGTTAACCAAGCTTTATCAAGTTTCTTGCGTTTGAAAAAAAGCAACAATAGCAGTAAAACCCAACATAAAGTGGTATTAGAGCATTCAAGACCTCCTGGGGCATTTCTTGGACAATTCAAGTATCAAAGATTCATCAAGAAAGTCAGTAAGTGAAAGTCTTTAGATTCTTTATTCTACAGTAAGCATGGTAGGCAAAAAAATGGATGTATTTTTTGGAAAAGAAGACTTTACCATCTGGAAACTCCAGATGCAAGCTCTTCCAGAATCATATGACTACTATGGTGCTATAGATGATCAGTATGACCTAGAGACTGATCCTATAAAGAAGCTGAAAATGCAAAGACTCATATTGCAAGTTAATGCTTCACTTATCACCAACAGTGATAAGGAAAGTGCAGAATTGTAACACTGCACAGAAGCTTTGG
>JANZXR010000006.1:7198613-7213621 GCA_027575705.1 Erythroxylum echinodendron | reverse complement strand
AAAAATTGTACTGAAATTTGAATGATCAGTGCTATAACATGCCACCCTCGCGGGGCACGAACTCAGATATCACCATCGATGTCGGGTTCGGGTCTTGTGGGAGTGGGATGTTACAAATATATTGTGACAATTTTAAAAAATTGTCATTAAAACTAACAATTTAGCTATCAAGCCGAAAAGCATGACAAAAGGGAAAACATTTTGTGACACATAAATAAAATCTTCACAAAATGCTGAACATTTAGTGATGATTAAGAAAAATCGCCACAAAATGATGTACAATGGGCAACGATTGCAAATATTCATCGCTAAATAGACTTATGGTGACACTTTTCAAAAATTGTCACTATAGCTTGTCAAACATTTGGAGACTAATCCAAGACATCGTCACCAAAGGTCAATATTTGGCAATGATATTTTGAAACGTGACCAAAAGATCAATATTTGGTGACGATTTTCATAAATCGTCGCAAAAGGTTACCATTCATTGACGAATTTTGGAAATTGTCACTAAATGATACGCGTTTAGTGCCATTTAGTGAGGATTTCTGAAAATCGTCACCAAATGGTTAACATTTTTCAAAATTGTTAAATTAACATTTTTATAATTTATCATAGTTAAGATATGTTTTATTGTATTATTAAAAAAACACAACATAATTTTAAGTGTTAAACAATACTATTAATTAATCATTAATATTTACTAACATTGCAAAATTTTGTTTAAAAATTTAAATAATTTGATCAATATAATAATATGATATATGGAGTAGTACGAACTTTGAATTAGAAGTTTAACACTTTATACAGTCTAAGAACTAAAACAATAACAGTCCACATTCAATGGTACGCAGATTAACCCCTAACTAGTAGAGAGGTTGTTTGACAAATTCTTACAAATAAAACAATAAATCAACTAGAAAGCTGAGTCCAGTTGATTGCATCGGTAAATAACAATGATATAATTATTTATTTGGATTTCAAGTGACATGAGAGTCAGTAAAGATAAATGAGTTTCCGATGTCTAGATTCCTGAGAAGGGTCCTTGCATGTTTGAAGGCATCAATTGAAACAGTAACAGTTCTTCCCTCAAGTTTATGTCTATGTTCCTCACTAAAAGGAGTTACAGAGAAGCAGTGAACTACACAACCTACAATATGGGTGTATCTATGACTATATTCCATTTATAAAGAATATTGTAAAACATTGTTAGGACATAATCATCTTCAAGCTTGTGTTTAAAATATAATAACTTAGATAGAAAATGTTTTGAGTTGAAATTTAAGCTTTAGAAGATTTCTAGGTTTTATTGAAATCATGTTTAAAATCAATTATGTTTAGTGATGGGTGATTTGTTTAGGATTGTACCAGATAAAGTTTGGATGCAAATATACTTCTGTATACATAGTTTAATGTAATCATCATCATCATTATAGAATAGTGACAAATAGTTACTCTTAGTCTCAAGGATGTAGGCATATAAAAATTGACTGAACCTCTTTAAATCTTCTTATATTCTTGTTTATTTGTTTTGTACTATTCTATTATTGTTACATATCCTTTCTCACCAGGCATGATATTCCATTGCACTAGTTGATTTATTGTAGTGTACTTCATAATCTAACGCTGCGTTTGGTTGCTGTGATTCAATTTCGTACCCTGGCACGAGACAGAAATTGGAGACGGAGACAAAACAAAAATGGTGGACAGAAGACTGTTTGGTTGTAGGAGACAAATCAGATAAACTGTATTTGTCTCAAGTATAATTATGTGTTTGGTTGCAATAGACAAAACAGAAAAACTGTGAAAAAGACAACTTTACCCCTTTAGTGTAATTGAATGAAAATCATATATTTATGTGATAATTATATATTTCAAGGGTTACCTAACTTTTTTTTTATTACTATGTTGGACTAATTGAAAAAATATTATGAAATAAATTAGTTTTTTCAAGTAACAATAAAATGTGTTTGTTTTCCGAAATATTTATTTAATAAACTAATTTTTTTTAGTATGAAGATGGTCTTAATTTCGATCTTGATAATAATAATAATAATAATAATAAAAATAATTATAATAATAATAAAAGATCAAATCATATTACTAGAAAATATCGAATAAAGTTCTTCCTGACATACATAACTATTTTGTCTAATTGAGTTATATTACGCTTCCTAACATACATGAAGATCAAGTCACACAACAATTAATACATTATTTCATGAAGTTTTTAACTAGTACGCCGAAAACTATTCCAAATACAAGAAGTAAAATTCCTTTAAGCCTTGCATTTTTTTCCTTCAAATTTGCTATGGCATTTGCTTGATCATTAGAGGTTTTTTGATTGGCGCTGGATGTTAAAGCCTCATTAGCTTCCTCCCTAATTTGACTATGATTAAGACGAGCCCACCTCTTTTCATACAACAGATAAGCACTTTGTGCCTCCTCCCTCGTCCGATATCCCTTGAATTTGGCATTAGGATATCCATCAACGAACATTTTCACCTCATCCCAATCTGTGAAAATGCCTACTTGACGGCCACAAAAAATGACATAGTACCCATATTTACCCATGGTTGCTTCACCTGTCAACAAATGCGTCTCATCATCATCATTTATCCATGCATTAACAAAGTTCAAACCACACATAACACACCAACCATTTACAATAACAATAATAGAATATAACATATATATATAATTAATAACATCCATTAAAACATCTAACACCTCTAATTAAAGGGTTCCTACCATCAAGGTTTAGTTCCTACCAATCAACATGCCTAGTTCTAGCTGAATTAATTAAAGCTACATATCATAGTAGCTTTGCCAAAAAATGATTGCATCTACATAATAGAACAACCATCAAAAGCCTAGTCTATATCCTAGTTCATTATGTTAAATATCTTAGCTAGGCAGCATGTTCATGTTCATGATTCATAACAGCTAAATACAACAGCAGCACATCATTTATCAAAAGATTCTGCAACTATTCTTTATCAAGTGGCCAAATCACATGTCGTGTAACATATCCCTCACATAAGCCTCCTTTTGTTCATTTGTCAAACTCCAAAATATTTTTCCTGCTTGTGGGTTCCTTGAGAACATCTTTGCGGTCTTCACAACCTCTTCAGTTGTGAAACCCAAAGTGCCCAGCACTTCACCTAGTTTTGTTCCAAACTGCCCCACTATTGCATCAGCAAGCATTTTAGCATTGTCCGTACTATTTTTGATAGCCATATCAAAGGATGCAGCAAGAGCCTCCAACACTTCAATATCCCTCTTCCTCTTCCTCTTCCCTTGTTGGTGTCCTTGGTTGGCAGTGGTGTTGCTTGATGAAGCCATCGAAGGTGTGATGTTGGCTGAACCATTGGCTGCAGCAGCCATAGTATGGGCTGTAGAGGCAGCAACAGGGGCAGCAGCTGGGGCTGTAAGGTCTTCAGTCGAAGTAGGACTTTCTCCATCTGATTTTTCATTCAAATCAATCTGAGCAACTGCATCCGCAGCAGATTGAGCACCTAAACCATTGGCTCTATCCTTCCCAAAGACGAATTCAAGTCTGAAGTAGAGGGGGAAAGGCTTCCCTGGAGTATAATACTTTGTACCATTTTTCTGCAAAAATATCAAGTATGCATTAGTAGAATTAATCTATATGTAAAAAGATGAATGTTGTAAGAAGAGAATGGAATAGATATGCTAATTACCTGCACCCATGCATCCAACACCTGCTTGCTATCAACTTCAACACATTGTTTCCCTTCATTCCAACCAAAACCACTACATGCCAACATGCTAGCAGCTGTTTGGTACTTGTCCTTTAATCTCTTGTGTTTGTTCTTTGTATGCTTCTTGTTTATCCCACAATCAACAAACATGCCTAACATCTTGGTGGCAAGCATTTGAAAAGTCCCTGGCTTAAATTGACCATTATCCGCTCTCCATCCATCAACAACAGCCTCCTCCATAAAGCTAACAAAAGCTTCAGTTTCTGCTGGAGTCCACACTCTAGCCATTGAATGCTGAACATTTTCATTCCATACCCATACAAAACCATCCACAAGATTTCTAAACCATTCATTCATTTATTCATCCACTTTAACACACCCATTCATCAATCATTTCAACTAAAACAACAAACACTCATGAATTAAATTAAAACAAACAATACTAAAACAGCAAATACTTATGAATATAGATTTAGAAAAACAATCAGTCAAATACACTAAAATGTGAACAAATCCAATCCAATATTTCCAAAATCCATAAAACAACTACAATACAAGTTATTAATGCATAAATAAACTTATATCAATCAATGACGATTTCTCCATTCATCAAACATTTCTGTAGCTAAATCCTCTCTCCATTGTGTCCATTCATTACTTGTCTCTACACGGTCAACATATAGAGGAAAAGGTGCATCCTCCCCTTCAGGCATATGTTCAGGTTCTAGAGGAGTAATTTCAGCAGGGTCAATTGTCATGTGTAGCCTAATGAAGTTGTGGAGAAGGCAGCATGCAATGATTATGTGAACATGGGTGTTTGCTTGAAAAAAAGATGGATTTCTAAGAATTTTCCATCTTTTTTTCAGCAAGCCAAAGGCTCTTTCTATGCAATTCCTTGCGGAGGAGTGCCTTTTATTATACAGCTCTTCTTGGTTCCTAGGTGCCCTCCCATCTCTTGCCCACTCTTGGATGTGGTATCTGGTACCTCTATAGGGTGCAAGGAAGCCGGGCCCATTGGTATAGCCGGCATCAACTAAATAATAGTTGCCTATATAGAAATGACACTAAATAATTATTATTGGTATAATTGGTAACATAAATATAGAGTTGACTAACTAAATTCATATGGATTTAATCCTACATACCCCTTGGAACTTGCAGTCCATTATGCCTTGTGACAGCATCACGAAGGACTCTTGAATCAGAGGCTGACCCCTCCCATCCAGCAAGGATATAGACAAAATTCAAGTTTATGTCACAAACCCCTAGCATATTGGTACATATTTTACCTCTCCTACCTCTGTATCTTGGTTTATCAGCTTGAGGCACCATTATATCTAAGTAGGTTCCATCTAATGCTCCAAGGCAGCCCTTTGAACAACATTCCAGTACATGAAATTATTTCAGAACTATTGTACAATGAATTAGATATGAAATTTATTTTTATCATAACTGAAAACTAACCTTAAACCACTTCCAACGAGGGTCTGTGCAATCCTCAGGGATTGGAGTTGGTTTGACGAATAAGATTTCTTGAAGTCTTAAGACTGCTCTGAGAACACTATGAAAAAGCCGACTGATTGTTTCTCCAGATCTCAAAAACCTAACTTGGAGAACCCTATTTGACTCATTTTGTGCTAACACTCGAAGGAACAAACAAACTTTCTCCTCATTAGACACATGCCTATCACTCCTCAATCTACTATGGACTTGCAACATTCTACATAATTCTTTGAATGCATGCATGTCCATTATTAAATCCCACATTGCATTCCTATCACCCTCATCTAAAATTCGTGCTAAGTTACTTTGCCTAAGAGGAATTGTTAATGCCCTAAAACCTCTAGCACATTCACTCCTAAACAATTTCTTGGTATACAAATAAATGCAAATTAATAAAAGCATCCTCATCTTATCTATGTCTGCATTCACAGTTTTAAACAAAGTAATTGCATTAAACAACGTATTAGGATCCGTTCCGATGAAAAAATAGTCACAATCTACTTTAAAGCAGCAACTAAGTTATAGAAGCAAATAACTTACAACAAACAATAGAGCATCAACACAGTTTTCAAGAAAAGGGATTGAAAATAGTAGCAATTAAACGGCAACAAGAAAACAAAGTGATTGCATTATAGTAAGAAAAAATGCAACATCAAATTTATCAATAAAAGATATTGAGAATAGCAAATAAATTAAAAAACAACAACAAAACAGGAAGCAATATCTTGGTCGAATAGCAGGAAAAAAGTAGCAAAGAAATTAAAAACTAGCAAGAAACTTGTAGCAACATATCGGTGGCAGCAACAAAATAGCATCAACATATTGTAAATTAAAAAAATTCCATACCTGAGCTTGCTTAAAAAGAGACAAAGCTTCAAAAAACAGCACCTTCAACCCTCTGATTTCATCCCATAAAAAAAAGTCTCTTGGATTACAACAAATAACTTACAACAAGCAATAATTAGAAAAAAATGGAGCATTTTAAATTTTATTTATTAGTGTTGCATAAAGTTTACTTAAAAAAAGAAAAAGACCTGCTTTTCTTTTTTTGTTTTACAAGACCTACTTTTCATTTTTTTTACATCATGTCTATATACAAGTGAACGGATTATACATAAAGAAAAAGAAACAAACAAAAGAAAGAAAGAGAAAAAAGATTGCACCATATGCTTCATAAATTTTTTTTCTTGCAAAGCAAATGGATTATACATGAAGAAAAAGAAACAAACGAAGAAAGAAACAAAAAAAGAAACGAAAAACAAAAAGGGATCTGGCTTTTTTACTAAGTTCTCAATACTTCTCATCATTCAAATTCCTGTTTTTTGAATTCATTCCACGAGACCACGATCCTAAATCAAAACCCATGAAACCTGCAAGTCAAAAAATCAGATTCTCTAACCCTCCCACTACTATGAATCATATGAACTACAAACCGAAGCAAACAACCATGATTACATCATCTAAAATTCAAATCCAAAATGGATCATATAACTGGACTCCAACTTACCATCCGACTTAGTAAGAACTTACCTTTTGGTAAGCCCCTTTTTTATTTTAAATAAGTTTTGTTCCTTCTAAACATTTTCAGAACACCATGACATTAATCTAAATAGAAAACCATATCAGAAATCAAAGAAGAATTCAGTTATTATTAAAACTTCTCCTAATGAACCATAACGTTTGCCACTTCCCTATATCTAACGTCTAAAATATCTTCAAAATAAAAAGATTAACTTTGTCATAAATTTCGACCTCATTAATTAATTGACTATTCCATCCTCTTTTGATTTGAATACTTTCGATATTTCTAATCCATGATTGCTAACATGGTGTTTCAAATGGACAGAAACAGATAAGAGACCATGTTTTCAAAATCTAGGGTTTCCAAAAACACCATGAAAAACAAAAAAAAAATGTGAGGATCGTCTAGAATAGAGGGAGAAGAACACGAATATGAAAAAATAAAGTTGATTACTCACCGTCCCGTCCGATTACAGCACCAGTTGCCTTGGTTTGCTTTGGAATAGGAAAGACGACAGTGATGATAAGCGAGAGAAGAAGTCTAGTGAAAGAAGATGAGAGTTATTTGCGTTTTTATATAATTGGGCAAATGAGAGATTATGGATAAATTTTGAGGGTAATTTTGTCAAATAACTCATCAATTTTGTTTTTGTCACCCGAACAGAAAAATCATGCCTGGGTTAAACGTGAGACAAAAATTTTATGTTTTTGTTAACCAGAGTTGGAGTCAAAAATGGAGGCGTCGATAACCAAACGCTGTGGGGGAGAAAATTTTTTTGTTTTGTCATCTGATTCCATTGACAGAGTCAGCAATCAAACGTAATGTTAGAGAGAGAGAGTTAGAGAGACCTTAACTTGGGTGTTACTATTTTGGGCTGAACTTGGTCTTCAAAAGACAATCGATTCAGGGGGACCAAATTTTACGAAGTTATTGCTCATCTTCTTATCTTCAAATGATTTCAATTTTTTTATTGGATAATAGTGAAGAACGTTGCACTATTTATTTTGCAAATTCATCATCTACAATATTAATGAACTAAGTATAGAAAAATATAATAAAATTGATATAAAACATAGTGCAAAAGTGCCAAATACCAATTAATTAAACCTCAAATATATTTGAATATCAGTTAATTAATTAAACAAACTTTTATAAAATAAATAAAAATCTGTAATTAATTATATTTCAAATATGAAATTAACTGATTGAGCATAAAATATAAACCAACATAAACACAACTATAGCATCTAGCTTTTCTTTTTCAAAATAAAAGAATTATATTTTTCATGAGAAGAATATTTGCAGTTGTTATTTTTAAATAAATATTAAATAAATTCTCAAATACAATTCAAAAATTATATATTTTAAATAAATTATT
This sequence comes from Erythroxylum echinodendron, assembly GCA_027575705.1. NCBI lineage: Eukaryota > Viridiplantae > Streptophyta > Magnoliopsida > Malpighiales > Erythroxylaceae > Erythroxylum > Erythroxylum echinodendron. Next base: position 7,205,493 of record JANZXR010000006.1, on the reverse strand, counting down.
TAATAAGTTTAAAATAGGTCTATATAGCACTTTAATCTCTCTCCTGTAACATGATGTAACCTCGGTGGCATGATTCTTGAAAATGCAGCTAACCAATGTAATCGCCATTAATTAATTATTCACTCTTTCACGTCTGAAAAGGGTGATAATTGTCGTGGACAACTGTATGATCTCTCATCATCGCATCAGCGTCATGCCAATAAGGTCACTAGCACACTCACCCCGTAGACCAAGGCAAAGAATTTTATAATTATATGCGGAGTTCTAGTTGTGGTCTCCAACATTAAACTTAACTAAATTCCAACTTCAACTTTCATCCCCTATAATACCTAGTCATTTTATGAGATTATGTCAATATCACACCAGCACTAAATCTACTCATTGGCCTCTAAAAGAAAAAAAACGTAATTCGTAATTTTTTAATTTGATTACTTTAAAAAGTTATATTTAATATATATTTTAATAAAATAATAATTCAAAATCAATGCGAACTTAATTTCCTTTATTAATAATAAACTCTACCGCAAGTGCACGAATTCGAGATTTATGATTAAATTGTTAAAGAAATTACAGAAATTATATTCAAAAATACTATTTTGGAGACTTTTGAGCAACTCATCCACATCATTCTACACGTAATTGAGGGTTCAATCTTGACCGGAGGCATCAAATGTAAAAGTTTTTGATGACTTCACTTTCATGATGTTTGTAATATAGCATGAGATATTGATAAAATTACAAGAACACCCCCTACACTACATATTCTAATTCTGCCGGTAGAAAAGGAATAAAAGAGAACTAAAAATGCGGGTGACGTGGACAGGTGGGGGTTGGGAAGGAGCGTCCGTGGTCTTTGGGTTGGGGACTTGACCACCCGAAGTTTCCGTTACAAGCATGCATTTGCTCGTTACTTGTTGGCTTGACCCAAGCCAAACCCAACCATTATAGGCTAATTCGAATCCAAATCAAATAAATTTATAAAAGACGAGTTATTTTATTTTCTCATCTTTAAACTTGCCACTTTCTCTTTTCTTTCTAACCAAGGTACATTCTCGATTCTGTTTTGGATTGTCAAGTGTGAGGGTCTTTTCATATTTATTTGCGAGTACTGCTTGCAGGGAATGGCGGTTGTTTGGCTGATCATAAGGAGCGAGGTATGACTTTCTGATCTCGTGGATCCGAGGATGACGGCGAACAAGAACACCGATTCTTCTCAGGTACGTACATTTCGCTTTGCATTGCGATTTTCTTGTCAATGTGTAGTGATCACGTCTAGACTTGTGTATGATTTTGATATTCATGTTGTTTGTTTGTTCTTTGTAGGGAGATGGTGGCGGTGGTCCTACGCCTCCGTCACCGTCGTGGCAGGCCGATCAACCGCACTCTCGTAATAACAATACAGTAACTAATTTCTCTCTTTTTCCTTCACTATTCATCTCTTCTGTTTTTATTCTCTTTTTTATTGATGCATTGTAACCGCCAAAAGTCACAGTCACCAACCATTGATCGAGTCATTTCAGAATAATCTTACGTTATATTTTAAACTTTAGCAAATTTGTACAGAATGTGCTAGTTCTTGTGGCGACATAAATACACGTGAAATGAAATAGTACGAGATTATCGATTATTTTTGTCGTAGTTACAGGACAGAAGCGAAATCTATAGTTATTGGAGGCTATTGGTGTGTAGAACTGCTATATCATCTGCTTTTATTAAGTTTGGATATGATTTTAAAGGTTAATTGCTTCACGTGGTTTCTGTTTGTTGCTTATGTCAATTGGTAGTTTCTGCTGTGAAGTTTCTTGTCATTTGTTGCCTGATGGACTATAATCTGTCTCCCAGGTTTTGAAAAGTGGACCTCTTTTCTTATCATCCAGAGGTGTGTTTTCATTATTATGGTTTTTTTTTCTTATAGTGAACGATTTGTTGCAAGAAAATGACTGCACAAGCCTTGAATGCCCTTGCATCGGAGTTTTTTTTTTTTTTGCAATGATAAAGCCATTGTTAAGTCACTGTTTAGAATAAGTAGTTAGTTGGTATAAAGTAATTCCTTGATTTTTTTTTAATGTAGGGATTGGATGGACATCATGGAAAAAGAGATGGTTTATTTTGACACGAACTTCACTTGTTTTCTTCAGAGGCGACCCGGTATGTAACATAAAGTATTTATGCAGCGGATGATCAACTTTTCTTATGTGATTAGTATATTAATTTTTTAAGAGTGCTATTCTTTGCGAATCATTGAGGTTTTACTAGCTGTTATTGATTAATTTTCTCAGAATGTTGCTCCTCAAAAGGGGAGTGAAGTAAATTTAACTCTTGGTGGCATTGACCTCAACAATTCAGGCAGGTTGGCTTTCTTTTTCAGATTCGACATTTATAATTTCTAACTCTATTTTCATGGTTGGCGCTGTCTTGGAGTTTGTACTACTTTACTAACTTTACAATGTCTTTGAATAATCTCTAGTGTTGTCGTCAAAGCAGATAAAAAACTCTTGACTGTTCTCTTTCCTGATGGCCGCGATGGAAGAGCTTTCACTCTTAAGGTGTTTCTTTATTTCTGCCGTCCAATATGTTCCTTCTGATATTGTGCTTGGCATCATAGTTGCTTACTCTCTGTAGACTGTTCTAAAGTTGCAAAAGAAATGGACCAAAAGACAATTCATTTGGCTTGACCTTGATTCAGGTCAAGTTAATGCATCACTTGACACAAGACTTGAACTTGACTCGGTTAGATCCTTACAAGCTAGATTTTGTGTAGTTATCTTGCTTCAATTTGCTTTATGAAGTGATAATCTTCCCGACTTTTTTATTTCTTTGAGAGGATGTGCGAAAATTACTACAACAAAACAAAAGAAATTAGAGGGTTGAGACAGTCTGAAGATGAGCTTTTAAATTCTAATTTCATTTCTTCGTGTCTGAGCTCCTAAGTTCTCAGGCTTTGCTCATTGAATTAACAAAATTAGATATTGTGATTTGAGTCTGTTTCATCGTGATCCAAGTAAGGAGGCTTGTTTAGATATTTGAGAAAGTTGCGTTTTCCAAATGGAAAGTCCAGGGAGAAACAAACTGAAAAATGCTATGTTAAAAACCCATGTGTAAAATTTACTAATTTTTTTCTTGATGTTGGATTGCCGTCTCAGTCTAATGCGATACTCTTGTTGACAGGCTGAAACTATGGAAGATTTGTATGAGTGGAAAACTGCACTTGAGAATGCTCTCGCACAGGCACCAAATACTGCAATTGTCATGGGGCAAAATGGTATCTTAAAAAATGAGCAGATTGATGGGACTGATGGTTCAACTGAAAAGTGTATGTTTATATGTACTTTTTTCTTTGACAACCATGTTTGTAAGTATATGATGGAGCATTCATATGTGAGTTTCTGTATAACCTCAGGGAAAAAACAATAGTTTCTCTTATGGTCATTTAGATACTACTAGTAATCAGCGGCAAAGATGCCTAGTGGACTACTGATGAAATCTGTATAAGCAACTCTAATTTTTGCATGAAAACAACAAATGGTTTTCTTGTTAGTTTCTGGGTCCTGTATTTTCAATTCCTTTTTTATGACTTTCCTCAGATCATAACATGAAAATTGTTTTCTTCTTGGTCTACATTATCAAGTATGGCAATCTTTGTAAGTTGTCTTTTGGTGTTTTTTCTGCGGCATAAGATCTTACACGAAACTTTATTAGGATTCTGGACTTAGAAAATTGAATTCAATTTTAACTTCAGTGAGATGATGACATGTTGGCCTTTCCACTCCCTGCCCCCTTTTGTAGCAAAGGAGAAGCCACCTCCAAAGTCGTTGATTATTGGCAGACCAGTCCTACTTGCCCTAGAGGATGTTGATGGGTCTCCATCTTTCCTTCAAAAGGCTCTAACATTTATAGAAGAGCACGGTGGGTATTCTTTTCATTATCAATGTTTAAATTGCATTTTAAACAACCAAGACACTTTCTTGCACACTTGTCTTCCCAGGGAAAAGGTTTTCCTATTGAATCAAGGAGATGCTGGTCTTTATGTTAAAATTTTCATGCCATGCAACTAGAGATTGCGTGATACTAACTCTTTTTCTGCAATGCATAATATAGTAGAAGTAAAGTGTCCAAAGATGTGATTTTGAGCTAGTTGCTATTTTCTAAATTTATTTGTTTGTCTAGTGTGGGTTGAAAGAAAGTGTTTCAATTTTTGTATGATCTTGAGTGGTATCTGTATTAAGCTCCCGTAAGGCATTTTTTTGAACCTGCCTTTTGCATAATTCTATTGATTGGGATGCTCATGTTTCCATGTCCTTTGGCCTATGATATCCTTTTATAACCCGAAATGAACAGATAATTTTCTTCTTTATATTCGAAGTTATGAATCATTTATTTTTATCACTTCGAAACAAACATCTTGCTCAAAATTAATAACTTCAACAATTGTAGTCTCTACGACCTTGAATTAATTTCCCCGGGTGTGTAGGAATCTGCACTTGCACTCTTGTGCAGTTATATTCTTTAGATGTAATTTAAGTTAGGAAGGAATCGCGCATGGGATTAAACCTTCTGTTATTGATCTAGCCCGTCTTACCCATGTATATCTCACAAATAAACCTTCACACAAAATATTATTACTGAAGTACCATGACCAGTTGTAAGTCTATAGGAGCACCATTTTATTTATGCAGAAACTTTCAAGAGTTGCTTAGATCTCATCAGCTGAAAATAATTAACAGGTACCAAAGTGGAAGGCATCTTGCGGCAAGCTGCAGATGTCGATGATGTTGAATGTCGAATTCGAGAATATGAACAGGGTTGGTCCATTGAAATGATTTTGTTTCTTTGATTACCATTTAGTTTCTTCTACTTTTTAATGCAGTTACTGCATGCTGTCCTATATCAAATTTCACATGTATGAATTTTGAAGATTACGTATCAAGCGTAACATTAATTAATGGTTTAGGATTGATGTTAATCAATTGTTGAGATACTGTACCAAGTGATGAAGTCCTATCTACTCACACATCCATCTTCTGACAAGTTTGGGTTATGAAAATATGATTTGCAGGGAAAACAGAATTTCTTCACGGTGAAGATGCACATGTTATTGGTGATTGTATCAAGGTATTTTTTTTTATTTTTAATCACAAAAAGTGTTAATCCCTTCCAATGAGCTACGGCATTATTTGGAGCCAAAGATTTCTTTTTAATGTTCTTATAAATTTTCAGTATTTCCTGCGGGAGTTACCTTCATCACCAGTACCTGCTTCTTGCTGCAATGCTCTGCTAGAAGCATGCCGTAAGTGTGCTGGAGAATTTCTTATGTTGACATTGTGTCCTGTCCCTCAGTTTTCTTATGCACTTCATATGTGGTATACTTGAAAACTACGTTAAAGTGTAGCAATTGCATCATAGTTTTAACCTTGCTGCTACATTTTTTTCAATCTTAAACAATAATCCCATATTACAACCCTTCTGTTTAGTTGGTGTGGAAAATTTTCATTTACCATCTTTGAACCAGAATTATCAATTAAAAGAAGGGATACTTCTGTTTAGTTGCTTAATTACGTAAATACTTCTGCAAATGTTGCAGAGCATATGGAATTTATTTCTCCAAAATCTCCTGATTTACACTCACTGTTTCAACTCCTCATAAATCATCGATGCAGTTCTACATTTTATTAATTGGTGTAGCAAATGAATGCACTGTTTCTCATGTTACATGTTACCTGGCACATTTGTTCAGTTTTCTTATAACATCAAGATAATGTTCATTGCTTAAAATGGTTTTATCATTAAATTCTTCTGTAAGTTCTTTTTTTTAATGTTAAATCAAGAAAATGCTTTTTGTCTGTGGGATAACTCTTTAAGGTAATGATGAATCAGGTCTCTTTTAAATCTATCAGAATCTTGGTTTATAATTTTTGTTGAATTTATTAATCTCCTTTCATGTTAATTATTATTGGAATAACATCAAATATAGAATGTTTTGAAATCCTTTATCTTTGACAACAAGATGACAAAAGGCACCATAGAATGACCAAGTATGTTGCTGAAATTTTTTGATGATATTCCACAGGCATCTATGAGTACATTTTGTTTGTATATGCAGTACACCAAGCAATTAGCTACTTGAGTGACTCCCTAAAAATATAGATATGACATTCTTATTGTGTAAACCACTAGGCTCCTTGGATAATTTATTCAGATACAAGTGCAAGGAATTTGATCCACTTTCATAACAATGAGTTTCTCTTTTTTATTGTTTTATTTCTTCTTATCCCTGGCTGAATTTCAAATTTTCAGGAACTGAACGTAGCAAGAGAGTGAATGCTATGCGTACAGCAATATGTGAAACTTTCCCTGAGCCAAACCGTAGATTGTTGCAAAGGTAGTTCGTATAAACTTTTCCAGTACTCAAATATGTGAAATTTTAAGATGAGCTAAACTTTTTCTTGTGATGTATGCAAGCAATGATGCTTTAAATGTGTTGTCTTTGGACCTGAATTCGTACTTGCTTTTGTTTGGGAAAGAGAAGAGGTTAAAAACAAGAAACATATACAGTTAAAAGCGCCAAAATTTGAAAAGTTGTATGTATTTTTTAACTGGCTGTTCTTTCCTATACCCATAATGAGAGCTCACGTTCCTCCTTGTACTTCCAAATATATCATTCGGCAGATTTTAAAATTGTAGTGCATACTTGTACCAACCTTGTGCATGATGTCGTATATTAGAAGCCTATAATTCTGGCAAAATAGTGATTCATTGGATGTAATTCTCTGCATTGACTAGAATGACTGCTGTCCTCAATGTATTGTCCTCAATGTATTAGCTTTTTGCTATCAGCTGGAGGCAGAATGTGGAACAGATAACTGTTTTTGAATTGAGACTT
>JANZXR010000006.1:7185833-7198513 GCA_027575705.1 Erythroxylum echinodendron | reverse complement strand
TGTCCTCAATGTATTAGCTTTTTGCTATCAGCTGGAGGCAGAATGTGGAACAGATAACTGTTTTTGAATTGAGACTTTTAGTTCTAGATTGAACATTCAAGTAGGGATGCTGAGGTGACAAATGGTTGTAAAGGTTTATGTATTATGCAAGTTTTGTCAAAGAAAAGAAAATTCTCTTTCCTATCAAAATGATGCCTTTTCTGCTTGTGGCCCTAATTATGGATCAATTGCTCAATTTTCTCTGTCATTCAGAATTCTTTTAATGATGCAAGCTGTGGCTTCTAACAAAGCCGTGAACCGAATGAGCACTTCAGCTGTAGCTGCTTGCATGGCACCATTACTTCTTCGTCCTCTTCTGGCTGGAGACTGTGAAATTGAAACTAATATTGATGTAGGTGGTGATAGTTCTATTCAACTTCTAAAAGCTGCTGCTGCAGCTAATCATGCTCAGGCCATTATTATCACATTACTGGAAGAGTATAGCACCATATTCAGCGTAAGCAGTTGTCATGCCCATGCTTTCAGTATGAATTTTATTGTTAGGCTGTCACACCTAGAGCTTGCATTGGAAGTTTTTTCTTTTGTATTGGTGAGTTGGATTGGTGAGCCTGTAACTTTGCATGAAATATTTTGTCATAGATTTGGAGTCTATATTTGCGATAGCAAGATGTCCATAATGAAATTAATAGTCAAGAGCTTATTTTTTAAAGAAAGAGATGCCTTTGTCTTCCTGATTTTTTCTCGTAGCAGCACTTACCAAGAGTTTCACTTCAACTTCTTGAGGGACACAGTAAGATGGACAACTAATATGATGCCGACAATAGAATGACAATGATTTGGTCATATTGCTTGATGCTAAATGGGAAACAAAATGTCCAAGTTTGAGAATTTAGCTGTGATTTTGTTGTTTAGTGTGTTTACATCATCTGGAATCAGCTTTTACCTTGTGCTTTCTTTAAGTTAGTGTGCTAACTACAGGAAGGTTCTACATCTCCTGGACTATATACGGACTCGGAGGAGTGCGAAAGTGAGGAAGCAGAGGTAACAGATGATGACCAATACTATGAAGATGATGAAACACAAGGTTCTGATAATTACACAGATGATGATCTTGACAATGTCTCAACTGGAACCTACACCGGGAGTGATGGCTCTGGTGAAGATGATCTGTCTGTCGATAAGGTTTATACACTTTTCTTTCCATATTCTTTCTGTTTTTCTCGTGTCTATGCTATACCCTTGCTTTTGTTAATTAAAATTATATTATCAGCATATGTTTATTGTTCTTCAGTGGATATTGTTTGAGCATCAACTTTGAAACCTCAATGAAAAATATTAAAAGTTTGGTCTTTTCTTTCCTTACTTCCCTCATTTTCTCACGGTCAGAAGCTTATGTGGCAAACCTTGAAAGGTTTAATCTCTTCAAATTTTCTACTACTCAAGCCAGTAAGTGTAACTGGTGGCCTCTCTTATGTATTTGAACCTTTTCCTCCTTTTTTCTCTTCTGTAATGGCTGGGTCCTTGAAAGGTTTAATATCCTCAAAGCTTATGTTACTCAAAGCCACTCAAAGTGGCATTATATCTCACTTCCCAATTTTCCTCCTTTTATTCATGTTTAGTTCCATGTTTTGGCTGTCGTATTTTATATCATCATTCAAGGTCACAAATTTACCATTTCATACTTCTGATGGATTAAAACCTTCTGCTTTTTGTTTCCTTTCTTTTGCATATGTATATGTGTGCAAGTTTTACTTGTTTGTGGGTAATTTGTTGGTAGAAACAAGGAAGAGCTATGTTCACTAACTAGTTTAGAGGTGCAGGATCTTGATGATCATAGCTCTGGTTCCAAGTCGTCCGAAGTGGATAATGACTCTAGACCTGAGCAGAAGTTATCAAGTTCAGTTCAAACCATGCTGCTCCCACACAATGATGGTAAAAGAAGAGATAATTTCACAGATCGCAGTAAGACTACATATGTTTATGGTCAACAATTAGAAGATGTTTCCGACGAAACAAAATTGGAGAACAAGCAAACTGGACGTAATGCACCAGAATGTTTTCAGAATTTGGCGATTGTAGAAAATGGACCAGCTCAACACATCAAGCATACAACTGTTTGGGGACTTGCCCCTGTAAGTATATGACTCGTGCATTCTTTATATGTGGTTAGGCATTTACATTTTATTATATGCTTTTCTCAAATTGTTGTCTTCCTATTATGTCTCTCTCTTGCAATTGGGGGAAAAGATGAATGTTTTTAGTTCTTTTTGTTTATTGATTGTACATAAAAATTGTTTTTCCTCTTGTAATTAAGGGTTTCCCAACTTTTTGGCATGAGTTCAGGCACAGAAGAACGTTCCAATGGAATCCATTGATTTTCCTATTGAAGAGGAGTAAGTATCAAAGATATTTCTGCACAAAAATGTGGTTCCTTTTGAATGACTTCAATTTTTGCAACATTAGTGTTATGTGCTGCTGCATGCAGTTATTATTCTTAGAATTCTTTGCAAAGGAATGCTGATTCGTTCATCTCTAAATTGCATATGGACATTTGAAGTCTTTGATCACACTTGTGTAGATCATACGTCTGATTTGGTGGTTTAAGTGCATGTGCAATACTTTTGTTTGTTCTTGGGTCACTGGGTGGATGGTTACATGTGTGTGTATGTATGAGTGAAACAGGGTTGGGAGTGGGGGTTGTGGGCTAGAGGGAGGAGTTAGAAAACTCTGTTATGGTGCTTTTGGTTAGGCAGCATAGGAAAACTCTGTTATGGAGCTTTTGGTTAGGCAGCATAGCAGGGGGAAGATTTTTGCCTAGTCTGATGTTTATATAAAGAGGAATTGAAGATATGACATAATGTGAAGATCCCAAAACATACCGAGAAGCTAAACAGTAATTGTGCTCCACTCAATTTGTTTTACGACTATTAAATGGAGAAATCTTATGTCTGGAGCTGACAATTTCTTTCAACAATAAAGTAATGCAAAGTCTGGTGATCAACCTATTCCTTTCAATATTGATGTAATTTGCTTTCTTACATAACGCCACTACTTTTGCTGTCAATTAGTATGTTGAAAGTGGAGTATTTTGAAGGTTTGGATATAAGATTAAAGTAGCTCCTGTTTAATCCAACTAATCCTTCTCTTTTTTAGCCTTGTTTCATGTTATTGCCCAGTTTACTGCCCCAGTTAAATTTTCTTCCTATTAGTCTCTTTCTAAAAATTTTTTATATGGTTTAGTTTCTCCTCACTCTTTTTTTTTCATTGGTTTGACATCATTAATTATTGCTCCATGCACTCCCATTATCATAAGTGTCTTGATGGATTTACCTATGTAGAGACTATGGAACTGTCCCTTTATTTCTTGTTTTGCATTTGAATTCACATTTTTAAAATAATCCTAATCCAACGTATTTTTAATCATCGAATATTTTGGTTGAGTTGAGAATCAATTATAATAGCCTTGACTAGTTTAGTATGTTCTGCTAACAGCATGCGCTGTTCATAATTGGCTCCAGCGATGTTCTTTTTGCCAGTACATGGATGAAATTTTCCTTTTTGTTGCAACAAGTACGAACAAACCAACCATATTTTTCTTTACTGTTTCTTATGTAAACGCAGAGTAAATTTTGAACGAAATAATTTTCCGATCCAGTATGAAACATTTCTTTCAGTGAGCATCGATTGTTCATAATGCACTCCAATTGTGCTACCAATTTGACTTTCTAATCCATATCCAGAGCTGAACTTCAGAAGCTCGAAGCAGCTAAACTGGAGTTGCAAAACAAAATTTCTGAAGAGGTTAGTCATTAAAGAATGCTCCTCTTTCTTATCGATAGAAGAAGCTTCATTTTTATGATAGCATCGTCATAATAAGTCAGTTATATTTTCAATTATAGGTTAAAGGTAATGCAGCTCTTAAAGCCAACTTGGAACGGCGAAAAAGGGCCTTTGATGAGCGTCGCCTAGCTCTTGAGCAGGATGTATGTTCAATACTTGAAAATCACTTCTCTTTTACTTTCTTTCGATTCTCTTTTTCTTGCTTTGTCACTTATATGGTCTATGAAAGCATTGGTGGATCTCAAGATTGCGGTGATAGGGTATGCTGGCTGCAGTTCTATGTTTATGCTGTTGAAAGAAACACAATTGATGTGCTTATGCCCTTGACATCCCAAAATGCAATAAAGAATTTAAAAAACTAACAGTTTCGTGTCAAATTCATTGCTGGATTTTCTACCCTTTGGATCTGTATAAGAGAAAGAGAAAGGGACTAGACATGCTCTTTGTGTAGTTTTGAAGGCAATGTTGGTTTTTCTAGCTTAAATGTTTTTTAACCCTAAAGTAGTTAGTTGATCACATGAGGAAGGCATGTCTGCCTGACTCTGGGTTTTGATCTATATATTTACAGGTTGCAAGACTGCAGGAACAACTGCAGGAGGAGAGGGACAAAAGGAAAGCTCTTGAAGCCGCACTTAATGCAACCGAGAAACCCTTGTCTGTTCCAGCCATGATTGATGAAAAAGTTAGTTTGTCTCTGCTCTAGTAGATGTAATTGTTGAAATAGCATATCAAGTTGTTAACTTGTGCCACAGTTGAAGGCAGATATTGAAGAAGTAAATCAAACCGAAGCAGACATAACCAAGTTAGAGAAGAAGGTTGATGATCTGAGTGTGCAGCTCAATCAACGGCATGGACCAGTTAATTTTTCTTTGCCTGACTCCTGTAAACAGCCCATAGACTCAAACAATCAAGCAGAAAAGCCGTAAGCCCCTTGTTAGTTTCTATTCAATGTTTTATTCTATTAGTTTGCCCTCCTCTATTTGCAGCAACTGGAAAGAAAAAAGATATGTAGCTTGTAAATTTTGATTATGTGGTTAATGCCAATTTTTGCAGGGAAAAACAAAAAGATGCTGCAGGAAAGTCTACAAGTAAGGTAAAGTAAACTGGCACTTCCAACATACTGTTGATGAATCAGTGCTAGAATTTTGTCAGTTTTCTTGGATAAGAAGTCCCTAGATCGCTAAGTGACCTGATTCCCTAGTAGATCACAATGCGTGTACTGTTCTAAGCCTATTTATTATTCGATATGTACTGAACAAGCTAGATGTTTTTGACATTGCTTGATTATCTTATGTAATGCATGTTAACAAACTCCATGTGTGTGTTAATTGTTGGATAATTTTGTTGTGCTCACTCACATAATCTACCATATTTTTGAGCATGATGGAATTGGATTATCAAGTACATATAGTAAAATTAGAGGTGCGAACTATTTTAATCTATATTTAAGGTCAGGTGGAATTTTTCAATATAAGTTTTCTGATATTCTTATGTATGTTTCAAGCTGACATTATTATGCACAGTTGTGGCTAGCATGAACCAGCAGAAATTTGTGGGAATCTAAGAAATGGATGTGTTAACTTGTCAGCTCATTAGCCTAGTTAACCAAATATTTCTGTACCGTCTAACTTAATTATTGAATGTAAAAAATACATTACAATGGCTTTTTCCTTTAGCTATTTTCGGTTGCCTTACTTTGAGACCTAATCAAGTCAGCAGCTTTTACGATTTTAGCCTTTGACGAATAATTCATGATAGGATATTTCCGTTGATGGGGCTGAAAGTGAGGATAAGCATGAATCACATTTAAGCAACAAGCATCCACCTCAAAATCAACAGCTGGATCTCACTTGTAGCAGCAGTCCCAATTCTGTTTCAACTCATTCCAAGAAATCTGGTATAAAGAACGAGGTAGGCAATGGATTTTTGGTGGTTTTGATGATTTAGTTCATTTAAAATGACTTCCCAATTTTGTGGGATATCGTGATACTATTTAGTCTTCATTTTGCTCCAGTAACAGTAGTTACTTGTCGAAGGATTTGTTTGCAATAGCTCCGTAATAGATATCTGCCAACAAATGTCCTAATTTATTTGTGCTGCCAACCATAGGGAGCAAATTCTACAGCTTCTGCACTAACAAAGTTGACGACCAGACTCAACTTTCTCAAGGAGAGACGCAACCAGATAGCAAATGAACTCCAAAATCTGGACAAAACGCGTGCACCAAGTAAACCAGCCTTGAACCAAGAAAGGGGGAGAGGAGCGGAGGATTCTCAATCAGCCTAGTTCCCTGATAAACGGGTGGAAATTGAAGGCCCATTACTCCCTGATACTGACAAGTTGCAGAAATCAGCCATGATGCCAGAAACAGAAAGCCAGGATCCTCGAATTATTGAGAGAAGAAAATAGGACAAGGCAAGGCAATGTTAGTTAAAGTTGCAGGACAGGTCCACCTCAAATGACCCCAAGAGCCAAAATTAGATGATTCATTGTCTAATATTGTTAAACGGTATGCGTCGGGGAGATAGTAAAAGGTACTACTAATGATCATTCCAGCGGCAGTGATCAAATTTGTGAGCACGCCCCTAAACCCATCACGTACATATCAAGTATCAAAATGATCTCCTTTGTTATTAAATCCTCTTAATGGGTAAATGCAACTGCAGTTGCTTGACCCCACCGATCAAGCTTCCACCTATTGAGGTCAGAGTTAATTTGGAACTAATGATCGCTGACTAGACTAGTATAACGCTTGAATCTTTGCTAGCTATTTCCATCTTCGTTGCAACCAATCAAATTCGTGGTACTCATGAACTTGTATAATGAATGCTGTGGAGCATAATGAAATAAAAATCGTCATATTCCTGGCATAATTTATGTATCTGGTCCTTCTGAAAAGAACAGACGAATAGCGTGGAATTGTCGAATAGAGTGGTTAAAAGAATGACATAATTGAGATTCATTTCAAACCAATAAATGAATGAATGAATGAATGAAGGCTGTCTGTCCCGCACCACGTGGCCGCCCCAATTCGTGTCATTCCATTCAAAGGGCTAGGTTTTGTCGAATGGAGTGGCTAAAAGCACGACAAAAACGACATTCATTTCAAACCAAAGAATGAATGAAGGGTGTATCTCTCGCAACACGTGGCCGCCACAATTCGTGTCATTCCATTGAAAGCGCTAGTTCTTGTTTCGTTCGATGATAGAGTTGGGACTCTTAATACTCACCAATAAACTAGTGCTCAACATAGGACGATCATAGAACATAAATGAAAGAAAAGAAGGAATAACCGGAACTTCCATGATTAAATATCATATTCATACCAGACATCAATTTGAGCAATCTAAAACTCAAGTTGTTACAGTAAATTTGATGCAGTAACCTTGAGACAATAGTAATAATAGAAATAGTGGCGAATAATAATAATATGTTCGTCGTCATCAAATCAAAGAATTAGAAATCCTTGAGCAATTTCCTAACTTGCTCAAGCGTCACGAAGAGAACCACCGTGAAAGGACCCTGCCTCGAAATTGTTGGAATGAACCCTTTGTAAAGTGCCATAAGCCCTTCGGCTCTCACTGTCTTCACCGCACAATCAATGGCACCATTGTACGGCGCACCACTTCCAGCCTCCATCTTCATATTCATAACCCTAGTCTTTATCACGTCCACCGGATTCGACGCCACCGCCGCCACAAACCCCGCCGCAAAGCTCGCTGTTACGTGAGTCCCAAGCCCATCAGCCATCACCCCATTCTTCAAAATAGCCTCCTTTATTTGGTCATACGAGGCCAACTGTGACGCAGTTACTATCATTGCACGGTTCACCGTCAGTGAAGACCCACGCCACAAGCTTGTTATACCTTCCTGTTTAGACATCTTCGTAATAGCATCAATAACGCCGTTGTAGTTACGACGTTGGGCGGGTGGCAGCCGGCCGTCGGCCTGCATCCTCACCATCGCCACGTCGGCAGGGTTCCCAACTGCGGCTCCGATCCCACCAGCGATTAATACGGCAGCGATTTTCCTCACTAACGGCATGCTACCCGTGTCTTCATTAGTCCACTTTTGTTTGAGCACATCGTACAGACCCATGCGAGTGGTGGAGTAGAGTGTTTGTCGGAGAACGGTGGCGGAGACCCCAGAGAACAACGCGGCAACGCCTTCACTCTGAACTATCCGCATACCGACGGCGACAGGTCCTACCCGGGGTGGTGGGCGGTGGATGGCAGCAGCGGCTGCGGATGAAGAGTTGAAGGTAAAAGCTGGCCGGAGGTTGTGGATTTGTTGGGGATTAGGCAAGTTTTCACCTTGCAATTGCATGCGGACCTTAATGAGGTCTAGTGGATGTGTGGAGTAACCAGCAACAATTGAAGCAATGCCTCCTTCGACAAAACTTTTGACACCCATGATTACAAGTAGTTACTTTTCAGATAATTCAGTGTCGTAAACAACGTTAGATACCGGAAAATGAGAAAAGGGATCAGATCCAGTTGGGAGAAAGATCACTAGAGATTAAAAGATGGGAGTGTAAGCTAAGAGCTACGGAAGAAGAGTGAGGGACGGAAGGCCTTTGTGACATATGCTAGTAGGAAACCTAGGCGTGCAGAGGAGCGTGTGTGGAGAGATGGGTTTGGGAAAAGAGAAGGTAGAAGTATTTATAGCATTGTCAACGAAAGGAGTTGTGAACGTGAGAGGAAAAAGAGCAAAACGCGGTTGGTGGGTCCATTGTCTGGTGGTCATTCTTATTCTGTGCTTTGCTGACTGTAATAAATGAATAATATAACATACGTCTTTCTAAAACTTACAACTGTCTGTCATATAGCCTAAAAGACCTTGACTTTCAGTTCTTCGCTGCTTCAGGTTTTATCTTTTACTTTCTACTCTGCTATTTGCATGAATGGGGAGACTTGCCAAATTACTTGGCGTTGAAAACTCGTCCCCACTCGCCACTCGCCACATAAATTTGAAGCTACGAATTGTTTGTTTGCGTCTCTGCAAAGGAGCCGACTTGGGAAGTTTCAGTGGCAGGGATGAGAAGTAAGCCGCGTCTTTTAACGCTTTGGTTGTATTTTCTTTATCAACGTGACCTGGTTATAAATAAGTATTCAATTGGTTTTTCCCACACAGCTGGAAGTGGAAATCGCTTTTCCGCGTTGACTCGATCCTCCTTCAGACCAATCTGAGTTATTTTCCTAGATTTAAACCCTACCCGTTTGTTCACCCAATTCATAACCATAACATTTAATATACCCACAAAAGAAAAAACCGAGACTTGCAGCATCTACGTGGGCTAATGAACAACCAGTTATGAGAATCTGTCTTGTATTTTTTGGTAAGATAATGTTCAAATGTATTTGGTTATCGAACAATGCATATCACTAGTAATATGCAAAAAGAATTAACTAAGTGCATGGAAGTAAAACAGAACATCGTCATATCTTGAATTGAGTACTCTAATGCTTGCTTTGAAACATGTCTTAAATTAAGACTCTTTGTGTCATACATGTCATTCAGGATGTGTTATTTGCCTACAACTATTTTTACTTAGGATCACAAGAAATCCGAAATTTGGGTAACTTGAAATTCAAATTTTTTAAAAATGCAAATTTCAGGTTTGTTTGGTTCAATAGTACAAACATTTTATAATATCTAAAATGACGTGATTATATTTACTGTAATAAAATAACGTTATTTTGATTATTGATTACTAAATTGTATAACAAAACGATGATAACAGCTCTCTCCTTCTCTATTATGTGCAAGCTACACCAACCTGTAAAAACGAAACAATCCTTTTGTAACCAGTCATTCATAATATCAAATAAATCGTTTTTTGTCATTTGTAAATTTACCAAGGGCTATAGTATTCAACTAGTTGAACTATTTTCGAGCACTACATAACATTTTCAAGGCCTTTAAAAATTATTTCAATTTGTACGATTTAATTTCTCATATATTAACCCTTCTAATTTTTCCTAGATTTTGAAGATGAAAAATTCAAATTTGATGTTTCCTAAGAAAATAATTAAAAAAAAGAACAAAGGAAGAAGAATAATTTTTTTCTTTTATTCAATGAATTTGCTCAATTTGACCACTTAATCGTATTCTCATCTTATTTTAGCATACTAATTTTTAGTCTTCTTTCTTTGAATTTATTTTCTAGTAAAGTTCATGTAAAAGAATTGGATGGCTTCCATCCAATTTCTTTATTTTTCTTTATAATGTCATTTAAAATCATATAAAGACAATTTCTATGTATTATAGCTACTCCACTTCCACCACCTCTCCTCTTTCTCCTCCATTAGAGATTTATGGACTCTCTAATCACTTCAATACCAATATGGTAACCAATTTTAAAACAACCAATAGTTATACCTCCTTTAAGGCCTTTTTTCAAAAGTACAAATGTAGTATTTCTTATTGAGGTGCTGCCAATTTTTAGAGCAATGAAAAATTTAGACTCCCAAACCAAAGTTATTAATCATTTACTATTGTTTTTCTATTATTCTTTCTCATAAACAAGTTAAGTTCTTGTATGGAAAGATAATATTTATTGCTTTCTTGTGACAATTTGCTTTAAAAGTTTTATCATCTCAGTTATTGATGTTGTTCTAGGAGTAATGGACAACAACCCAAGTTTTATTGAAACAAGGCACAACCAATAACCTAATGTGATGAAAAGTAGGGATGTCTATATTCAAGATTCTTCTATAAGTCATAAGGCTAAACAATAATCATTTTTAGCTTTTCAGTTTTATTCCAACTCAAATAGGCTTTAGACTATTTAGACCATTGTATAATTGAATAAGACTAGTTAAACATCATAAAGCTTAATCAAGCTCGGGTAGGGATTGAGCCCAAATAGAAATTGATTTAAGGTTAAATTATAAAAATTTAGATTAGAATGAAGCTATACATAACCCGAGCCCGACCTATTGTCGTCTCTACTTTTATCACTTAAATTTCAAATGAGAGTTGTTAAGTAACATTCTTAATTATATGGTACTCTCTTAATACGAAGGAACATTTTAGGGTGACAAGATGCATTTTTAAGAGTATCTTTTGTTATTACATTCTCAACCAATATAAATCAAGCTGAAACTAGAGTAAAACTTGTTCTCTTAAAGATACTTTAGCAGATTCCTTATGTGGGATCCAATGATATTTTATTGTGTAAAGATATCTATGTTTCCTATAGGGAGGTGAAGAGTCTCTTATCTCAACTGTTGATGTGAATTGTCCATTTACCATATATCAATCATATGGAAGAAGTATTCACTTATACTATTCCTTAAATTATTGGGATAACATATTTGAAAGAAATTATTTCCTATTTTCTTTAGTTTGTATGCTTTTGAGAGAAGGAAGGTTCCTTCAGGTGTTGAGATAGACCTTCCATAATTTAAAGGTAAAACTAAATTATTCCACCTTTATTTACAAGAGTTGTAGGATAAGGTTACGAGTAGTAAAGCAAAGTCTAAGAATTCATTCTTGAGTGAAGTAGATAAGTTGTTTATAACTATCGGAATAATAGTACCCTTTAGCATAATAGGTCTATTAATACTACTTTGCATCCACCGTAATTATCAGATACTTTATTAGAATATCTTATAAACTTGAGAATGCAATAAATAGGAAGATACTGTATATGAGGAATTCATTATCCAACTCCTTACTTAAGGATTATGATTATGACTTTGAGGTAAGGCTCAGGCCTTATAAGATTAGAAAGACAAAATTATAAAAAATGTATAAAAAAAGTTAAACATCATTAACAATACAGACATTAGTTACCCCAAAGATAAATGAACAATTATCTTAAGCATAGCAAAGTTGGATTTTATTATGATGCTTCCAAGTGTGAGCTTTGGCTTCCTCTCCATCATAATCTTTTAAGTTCTTGATGCAATAATCCTAAGTCATAGCCAGCTTTATCTCAAACCCTAGAGGATGTTAGTAGGTTTCATTATTGCTTTCCATATTGAGGAAGTGACTCCAACTTTATGCTATTTAAATTCATGACCTTTTAAATGGATAATATAGCTTAAGTGTTATAAGTAGACCCCAATTAATAAAGTGAAGTGTGATTGGAAGGACAAATTTGTCTTTTTATCAAATGAAATAAGCCTAAGAAACTTTAGAAAAAGTTAAAAGGATTTAGATGATAGATATAGCCAATGGGACAAGGATAAAATAGCCTTAAGATTTATTTATCAAGGGCTAGTAAACCCAACCTATCCCTTTCCTCTTTAAGAGACACTCCTTTACAAGTTAGTTTGATCCAACTAGGAGTGTCTTATAGAAATGACCATCTTTATAGTTTTCTTCTTGTTTTACTTTACATACTATGTGTAAAACCTTATAACTAAGCATGTTCTCTTGATTGTATCTATAAATATTAACAAGATGCTTATGCAGGCTAAAGAATCAAAGGAGAAAATCCTAGGTGGCTTCATCATTTAAGGAGAAGAAAAAGAAAAAAAGTGCCTCATAATAATGGTGTCACCATCATCAAGCACTCTCTTCTTATTATTTCTATGTTTTCTTCCATATCTTGTCATGCTCCTCCTGTTTCTCCTCCTTTAAAAAACATCATCACACTTCCTAAGCTTAAGGGTGGCATTGAGGCAATTTGAATTGGGAACTTATTGTCAGATCCCGTGTCTGGAGTCTAACTCAGACTTGCTTTCATGCTCTGATACCCACTCTCTTAGGCCCTGTTTTCGGAGCCTAACTCCTCATACATGATTATTCATACTTTCTCTGATACCACATCTGTTACTTTCATGCATGCAGAATATCTTACTACGTAAGTTATCTTCCAGAGATAACAC
>JANZXR010000006.1:7159709-7178434 GCA_027575705.1 Erythroxylum echinodendron | reverse complement strand
TGTGGAGGAGATTTAGTTGAGAGAAAATATACCTTTGGATTTTTTCTTACTTAACAATGGTGCTATATCATAGAAAAATAAGAAAAAATCATGTGTAGTGTAGCTTTATCCACAATGGAAGCTGAATTTGTAGCATTTTCAACAGCAATATAAGAAGCCGTGCGGCTTAGGCGATTCTTGGTTAGTTTAAGGGAAAAGCAAGACTAATCTAGCAGCAATCAACTGTAACAGTCAAGTAGCAATTTCTTATATTAAAGTCCTCAAATTTCAATTCAAAAGAATTGAGATTAGAAATTCATTTTTTAATTGTTAACTCGCATAAGAAAATTATGTATTCAAAGGTAGGTACTGACTATTAGTAACAGAATTGAATACATTTTGACACAATTAAAAAAAAAAAGATCAAAGGAGATTGAAATGTGAGATATGACTTAGGATATAGCATACAAAATTTACACAAGGATCAATTCATTAATCGAGACATCATATATTTCTAATAGATATATGACTATAAGCTCTCGCCGTATGCTAGTCGCACAAATTATTAGACAAGTATGAAAACATGCAAAAATCTTATTAACTAAGCCCATTATATGTGAATGAGAGATGATAATAAAAGGACACTCTTAATAAGTTTAAAAGGTGTGACCTTTTTATTATCTTTCACTGAAAGGTGTAGTTACTAACGTTATCTATAGATAATAGATAATGATCAATTGAAAAGGATAATATTAATCTTTTGAAATGAACACATAATTAAAAGAGATATTTCTGCAAGAAAGAAAAAAGTTTCTTAAAAAAGATCTTTTAATTGGTAAAATAGAGTCAAATTTAAGTAAGTGATTTGATTAATAATGCATATAATTTAAAAGATAAGTTATTCATATATGTGTTAGATATTTTTCTACAAAAATAATGCTGCGGTGAGAGCCACAATGCCAAAATGATGCCATCACTATAGGTTTAAAGTGAAAGCAAGAAAGTACAACGAGAAAACGGAAATGTTGGCTTGAAACTCAAAAAGTTGCCTATTAGATGTTGTAATGAGCTTACCAAAACGCTAAGAGACATTCCAAGACATCGTACACGAGAGATTTAAACAACGAGATTAAAGAGTGAAGACTAAAATACAAAATATTTTGAGATACCCTTATGTATGAAACTTAATTAGAACTTGAATTTAGATTTTGGTTTAAGTTTAATTTTGAGATAAATTAAATTCGGATTGTAATTTAAATATTTATATCATCTCAACTGTAGTTTCATTATTCTTTTTGATAAATTATATAGGTTTTTTTTTCTTAAGAGGAATTTCAATGTGTCTAGGTAGTGGAAATAAAATTTCTAAAAAATATATTTTTTAAGTCGATGCTTACTTAGGACTTAATATAATTAATTATAAAATCAGCTGTTTTTTAGTATGTCGAAGAAACATAAATTGGGTTAAAAATTAGAACCAATAATGCGTCTCCCTATAGGCACTGTTGATTTCTTTTCTTCCAAAACTCTCCCCTCACAACCAAAATTCATATTAACATTAAGTTGGACCAGAAACTCTCCAAAGTTTGTGTTCAAAAGCTCTTACTATTCGCCGCATAAAATTGAAGTAGGGCCTAAAGACTTTTCCACAAAGGAATAAAGTCTAAGTAACGCCGTCCTTCTCCGGCTTCTTCTGAAGTTCCACTGTTCTATGATTGGACGGACACCTAAAGCCGCGTATTTTAATTTCTCAATTCACCAGACTTGGCAATAACCTGACCTTGACC
The DNA here is from genome assembly GCA_027575705.1 of Erythroxylum echinodendron. Lineage (NCBI taxonomy): Eukaryota > Viridiplantae > Streptophyta > Magnoliopsida > Malpighiales > Erythroxylaceae > Erythroxylum > Erythroxylum echinodendron. The sequence goes on along the minus strand of JANZXR010000006.1, from coordinate 7,176,668 downwards.
AAGTTTCTTGGTTTGCATTAAATTTGTTGTTCTTATTTGTCTCCTGAATTGGGACCCTGACATCTGGAATATGCTATTGTGCGTTGACTTGATTATGATATATATAATTGGAATGAATGAATGAGAGGTATTATTATTGTTCTTTTCCTCCACAATATTAATTTCATATACATAATCATTAATTGAATTGTTCAATATATATTTAATAACTATAATGAAATGGTTAATAATTTACTAATTACATTTGAGGCATATGGTAGTACCTTAATAACTATATATTGGCCCATTAAACTGTAGGTCATATTATCCTTTACAATGATACAATTAACCTATTCTATCCCTTAGGGTAAAACATATCATAATAAATGACATATGGTGAGATTGTTATATATATAGTGTGTGTAGATGTGTAATGCTAAGAAGGGTCTTTTGTCATTAGTTCTCAAGAGCACAAAGTTTTGTTGGTTTTCTTTGATAGGTTGAGAGAAAATAGAGAGAGCTCAAGACTACATTCCAAGTGTTGGATGTATGTGATTTTTTATATGTTTATGCTCTAAATAGAATGAGATCTTGGCTTTGTGATGTTGTTGAATACAACATAATATTTAGCAATTGGTATCAAAACTGCATCATTTGATTTTAGAGCTTGATTTTTCGGTTGTGCAAAATCGTTCTTGGTTCAAATCATTTTTGGGTAAACAACTTCAAAATGATGTGTTATTAGTTCAGAAAAGATTATTGGTTATTGTTGTTGCCTTTTATCTCTGTTTTGGATATTGGTTGTTGTTGTTGTCTTTTATTTCTGTTTTGGACAAGAAATCACGATTTTTGGATAAGTTTTTGGAAAATTTTCGTTTTTTCTTCTATGGCCGAAATGGGTTTGATGTTTACGGATATTGGAGGACTTTTGACTGAAATAAATATGGGAAATTCATAGATCATGAAAATGGAAGAAAACACTTCAAATATTATCGAAAACAAAGGTCGGGAGAGAGAGTTACAGGCAGGTCGGACTTGCAGATCCATGGGTCGACCCGCTGACCCAGTTAGGGGTCAGGTACAACATTGTACGGGACTACTGCTAGTCGAACCCCACATGTTGACCTCCGAACCCAAGCCTGTGGTCAACTCGCGCACCTGATCGTGAATATGTTATTTTTATTTTTTATTTAAATTTTTAAAAAAAATTCTACACCAACTTGGGAACGCGTGCATAGTCATTTTTGAACCACTTTTTTTGTTTTGCTCCATTTTTAATTCTATGTTTCCCATATGTTTATGCACAAGATTAGTTAATAATTTTTATTTGATAATTCTAATTGTTTTAATCTTATTATGGCATAAACATAAATTTTTTGTTGACAATAGTTAATACTTATTTTTACCTGTCATAGAATTGAGCATGTGAAACTATTTATGATTAGGAATTAAATATTAACGTATATTTAAAATTTTGTGTTTTCCTCTAATATAACGTTAAGATCTATATAGGTATTTAATTATCCTGTCGATAATTACTACTTATTATGATGCTTAATATGGTGAAAATTTTTATTGAAATATTATGAATCGCACAATTTTTCTATCCTTCTGATAACATATTGATGATTTAGTTGTAATATTTTAATAAATTGTTTTTACCTATGAATGAGTTCTGTATTTGTTTAAGAAACTCTAGCATGAATGATATAATTAATTTTTTTAAAAAGAGCACAAATTGCATGATTATGTTTTAACATGCATTTCATTGTTACTACTCTTGTTTTTCATTCAGCTTCTGTTATCTTGATACTTAATAAAACAAACCATAAGCAGTGGGTTGAATCTCACGTGATGTTATCTTAATTAAAGTTTCTTTTTTTCCTGTTCATGAAAAAAGTCCCTTTTAATAAATGTAAAAATTTTCTTACTAAAACTCATTCCTTTATTAGAGAATCCAAAATATTTTTATAAGATTAGTGCATCCTCTTTGAAGAGAGATTTCAATGACAACATTATAAGGACAACTAAGGAATTGGAGGCATACATGAATGAGAAAATCGCCAAAAAGAAAGAATATGAATAGTTTATTCTCGAACCAATGAATGGTGAGGAAATGAGTAAAGCTCCAAACGGTTGGAGATATACCAAAATCCATTCTCATAAATAAGATTTTTGTGAGGTGTCACATTGTTTGTCAACTCAATCCTTCTTTAGAATCAGTTTACTATTGCCTTTTTTTTTTGCATACATAGCGATTATAGATCAAGCATTATGAGATAAGTTAGGTATTAGCAATTCAAGAGGCAATTAAATCATTTTTAAAATATAAAGTTTACACACTAATATAAAGGTCATCAAGTTAGCTAATAATAATAAGTAAATAGGTATTTACGAATAAATTGAATGAATATTGTAATTTAGTGAGAAACAAAATTAGGATAGCAGCTTAAGGTTGCAATTAAGAGGACAAAATCACAAGTATACTGTAAAAAGTTAATCGCACCTTAACTAATATTTTAGGTTCTGACTAGTTGTATTCCATACCATTTTCCATTAGCAATGGTAGGCTATTCTAAAGTTTGGTTTAGACATAGAGACAAACAGACCATACAAGAATAATGCCGGGTTTGAAGAGATTCGGTGTACGTAATTTTATTCTTAACTAATGGAAAGATTGTTTTAACGGATAAACATACCATATTAACACAAATTTCGGCATTTCATAGTAAAAACATAAACATACATGGACAAAATAATTGTTTTCCACAGATTAATTGAATACACAACAAACAACATCCTTATTTCCACAACGAATACATTATACACATTACATGGATATGGAAAATCCATCTTAAGGACTTTGTTCTGTTTTCTATTACATACACAATAATTCAACTACACACCAAAAAAGAGAGAAAAAAAGAACTCTTAGTTACATAACTCGCGGGCAATTCCAAGGAGAGAATTGGCCACATCAAACAAAATCCTGAGATTTTGCTGCTGCAAATTGGCTATAACATTCAACACCGAGTTCACGTTGTCGGGTGAACCTGCCATAGCCAAGCACGCCAACGGTCCTGAACTACTATGTATCAAGCTGTTCTCCGTCGGTAACACCAAGTCCAAGCCCGAGAAGTGAAACGTTATTGCAGGTGCCCGTTCTTCATTTGTTGAAGCAAAGCAAGTATCGAAAGCTCCCAGACTTGAAAATGGGCCCGTCACTTGTTTCCTGAACTCCTCTCTAATTGCTGTGTAAATGGGCTGAACGAATCTGGTTATGACGGTGCCGGAGTCTATTATCGTTCCAGCTCCGGTGTTGGGGTCAAAAGCTAAAAGCTCCGGCGAAATGGGCAACAGCACTTTACCGACGCTCACTCCCGTCAGGTTAACGTAGTAGAGTGAAGGTCGATGTGGGTTTCGCAGGAGAGGGGTGGTCTTTATGGTTTTTGGTTGACCCACTGGGCCGAGTTTGAGAGAGCCAGAAAAGTAAAATGATCTGAAACTGGGCAAGCAATAGGAGAACACTCCCGAATAAAGTGACTGGGATTGCGAAAGTAGTGACATGGAGCCCCGACCCAAGCCCAACAGGCCTTGGGGTGGGATTGAACCTCCTGAGATGGAGTTGACGCATCCGAATGCAAAATTTGGAATGATGTCATTTGCTAATTTGAGTGAATCTTGAACTAGGTTAGCGGAAAAAGAGGAATCTCCACCGTAGGTTTGGTTGAAGAGGCATGTAGAAGGGGTGGTGGGGCAGGCGAACCCGCGGACTTGGGCACATTGGGGCACGGAGCAATCCAAGGACCCGAAAGAAGAAGAGGTATTGGGTTGGAATGGGGTGGTGGTGGTGGAGCATCCAATACAACCGGAGCATGGGATCCATGCAACATCATTACTCGTGTCTAGGACCATAAACAACAATTGACCGGGTGTACCGAATTTGACCCGAACCACGTAGTTGTTAATGTTGAGCAGCTGGTGGCCGGGAGCAACCGGGACGGAGGTGGTCTTTTGGTTGATGAGGGCTGACAGGTACTTAAGCCTCTCGGGGTCTTTGGATGCCATGTTTAGTACAGTGTTGAGCAATGAGTTGGACCTTGGTGGTGCCACGAAAGGGGAGCATTTGCCGTAGGTTGGAATGACTGAGAGATCTGGGCCGTCCACTTGTGAAGCGCAAGGGTCAACAGCATTGGTGTTGGATATTATGAGAGCAAATAGGAGGAAAACAATGGCAGCGAAGTCCATTGCCTATTTTGAAGCACACCGAAATTGAACTACTAGTACCACTGGCAGTAGGATGCTGGCCACATACACGTATATAGTGTAACTAAGAGCGCGGGAAATGACTGAAACACCCTGGCGATTATTGCCTTGTGGTTATACGCTTATTCAATAGAAAGGGAGATGGGATTGGTGATGAACATTGGTTGTTATACCTGGGGTCCACGTAAGCCAAATGCACAATAGAGAAAACCCAACTTCTCCAAATAAAGTAAGGGTCAATTGGAGACAAAAGAAAGCAATTTACTCTTTGAAAATAAATTGTAAATGAATAAAAGCATTCTCATTAAATCTCAGTAATTCCTGAAGAAGAGATAGCTTTACATACCTTGCTAATAATCAGCGTGAGCTGAAGTACAAAGTCACGCTAGAAGCATTCTCATTAAATCTCGGTAATTCCTGAAGAAGAGATAGCTTTACATACCTTGATAATAATCAGTGTGAGCTGAAGCACAAAGTCACGGAGTGACATTTTTAAGGGACCAACAGGCAGCTCGTGAAAATATGATTGAAAGCTTTTGTCTATAGATGGGAATGGGATGATGATAGATGCACAACACAAGCTGTCGGCCTCAGTCACGGGAATGCAAAGACTTTGGCATAACATACAAACATGCCTCCATCTCCGCCCAATGCTATGGTATTACAGTTTACTTACAATCAGTATTGGAAAGGAACCCTTCTCTCCTTTATATTTTCTGTTTGAAGTTGTCATTTAGCTATAAATCCTCCGCAGATATCACATGTTAGCTGACTCACTACCTGTCTTTAACACAATTTTAACTTGGAGAATCAATCAACCAAGTTTGTTATAACATGGCATGTACTTCCCAGGGTAAGAAAGAGAGAGAACATGCATGGTGCTTCACCAACTTCCCTTACACCCTTCCTTTGTCTTCTTTCTATGTCTTATAATTTGATTAAGATTCTTCAGCACTAGCAGATTTCAGCTATAAACTGGAGTGACAACTCGTGTTCTTAGCACTTGGAACAACTTTGTAACGACTACATTATCTTGTCCTCAATACAAAGAAAACACTACTTTTCCATCCGTGTATATGCAGATGTTTTTACTTCTACGTTAAAAAAAGCTAAGAATGAGATATCCGAGTTCAAGAATACAGACCAAAATGCCTCACATAGACAAGGGAATCATCACAATTAGCGAAGGGACAAGACCAGGGGAAAGGATTGAGAAAGGCGCAAATCCATATAAGACACACCATATGAAGTCGCTCAAATTTTCATGGTTGCTGATAGTCCCTACCAAAATCACGGGATCTCATGTTTATCGTACATTACCAAATGCTATATTGGCGGCTTTCGCAGAAGAGTCAATTGAATGGCGTCACATACTTATCTGTATTCCAGCAGCTTAAAAGCTGGCAATTTTAAGATTCTCTCTTTCTTATCATCTTTTAGAATGCAACTGTTATGTATCATCCAACGGATGCAAATTATAGGAATTATTATCAAGGACACGAAATTATTACATGTTTTATCTTCATAACCAATCCTAATCATGCCACGCCTCTTATATACAGCTTGCTACAGTTGAGAGTTTGGACTCATTGGCGGCAAACCGCTCCCTCATGAGAGATGTAGAGGCGTCTAGTAAATGTAGGAAGCAAGCTAGACAAAGATGCATCCTAAAAGTGCATAAAGGGGTTTATGGTCCAAACCTACTGAGAAAACGATTAGGGTACTGTATTAGTAGGTCAAAGTAGCACATATGGCCTCTGCAATAAGAGATGGACATCAAGTACAAGTAGAAAAGAGAAGTCGGTGTAAATGAAAGTTCCGTCATCTAACAAAATAGACACTCTGCTATTCCTCGGACGACGTAAACAAGGAAGTCCAAAGAGTACGGTGTCTGCATTCACTCCATACTTTCGTATGCATAAGTTCTAAAAGGAATAAACAACAGAAATATGTTAGAATTATCCCAAAACAAAGACATGTTTTCACCCTGCTCTCAGGTTGTTCCCATCAAGACTCTGTTCTACCATGCTTTCTCGCTTATTGCTTTCCATTCCGACCAAGCCTAAGATCACAATAAATTACGTATCATGTTTCGTACAGAGTCGTACTTGATAGTTATGACCATATATTAACAGCTAAAGCTTCCATAGAAAACAGATTGTTCAGATTTGTTGATTAGATTTAGAACATGTCGTATACATGCACCCACTAGAAAACAGAAAACTACAAGTGAAATCACTGTCTGTTCTGTTCATCACGTGATTCACATATTATAACGCTAAATTATACGTCTCAATAGCCACCAAAATGTCACATGTCTCAATCACATCACCAACACACAATGAACTAATACTGACAAAAGTTTATATCCAATGTCTGTAATAGTATGAAATTTTACATGCAATTCATAATTATAATTAATTTTATAACAGATATAGTACGTTAAAAAATTCCCAAATTGGGTTTTCCACAATTTTATCTAAAATTGAGAATTGAAACGTATAAATAATATACCATAAGGCAATTAAAACACATGATTAAATAACCTAGAAGGCCATATATAGCACATAATACGAATAATAGTTTAAATCCCCTCTTTGTACTTGAAAATTGTTCGAACGCTGCTTAAATTATGTGAAGGCTAATAAAATTCATCCTCTTTCTTCTAATTTTGACATAATATCACTTTGTATGATTTATTTCATATAAAAATGATGTCTATTAGAGTCAAAAAATATTTCTACAAAGTAGCTTTCAAATTTATTAGACGATGAATATGAGACATTAGTCAACTAGTATTGGACGTTAGGAAGCACTAATCAACTAGTATAGTAACCAATATTTATATAAACTCTCGGTACAAAATTTAGATCTTTTTTCACTTAGATTGGATGGTCAATCTCCCAATTTGGTTGACCAAAATCCAAATTGACGACATTATGTGGTGAATACCCAGGCTAAACCTGATGACTCTGATATTACTGAGCTACCCAAAACTCGAGTTGAAAATAAGACGTTATCAGATCCTTTATATATAAAGTTTAGCTACAACCTCTTTCTCAATCACAAGTTCAAGTTTAGTCTCATCCTCAACTAATTTTATAATCCAAAATATCAAAAATATTGAATTTTTGAGCAGGCAACATGAATAATACCAAGTCAAGGCAAACTTTGAATACTATATAAAATAAGTTCTAGTTATGAGACAACGGGAAATAAGCTTCATCATCGAGAGGGCAACAACTCCAATCACTAGTTAAAGCTAGGTTGGCAATGAGTCGGACTAAGCTCGGGCTATCGAGTTTAGGTTCGATTGAGCCTTTGAACTAAAGCTTCGACCTTTTTATTACTTTTTGTTAAATGAATAAGTTCAAACTAAATTTATTGTCAAGGAAAGTGAACGAAAGATGTTATACAAGAAATACACCTTCATTTAATTAATGCAATTGATTAATAAAAATGAGTTTACATAAAATTTTGAAATAAACAAATTCATATTAAATTTACTTTAAATCATGTGAACCAACAGATATAATATGAGAAATTTTACATTTATTTAATTAACACTAATAAAAATGGGTTTTAAAAATGCATATATTAAATATAGGTAAAATTTTTAAGTGAGCAATTTCGAATTAAATTTATTTTTAAAGAAATTGAACCAAAAGATGTTATATGAGAAATATCACATTCATTTAATTAATTCAATTGCTTAATAAAATGAGTTTTTGAAAAATGTATATATTAAATGTACAATAAAATTATGAAATGGACAGGTTCAAATTAAATTTATTTTTAAAGAAAATGAACCAAAAGATGTTATATAAGAAATGTTACATTCATTTAATTACACAATTGCTTAATTAAAATAGTTACATATATATATATACATACTAAATGTATATTAAATTTTGAAATAAATAAATTTAAATGAAATTTATTTTTAAATAAAAGTGAACCAAAAGATGTTATATGAAAAATGTCACATTCATTTAATTAACACAATTGCTTAATAAAAATGATTTTTTTAAAAAGTATATATTAAATGAACATAAAATTTTGAAATGAACAAGTTCAAATTAAATTTATTTTTAAAGAAAGTGAACCAAATGATGTAATATAAAAAATGTCATCTTTGTTTAATTAACACAATTACTTAATAAAAATGAATTAAAAATTTTATATATTAAATTTACATAAAATTTTGAAATGAATAAGTTAAAACTTAATCTATTTTAAAAGAAAATTAATCAAAAGATATTATATGAAAAATGTCACACATTTAATTAACATAATTGCTTCATATTAGTCATGCTTAAATATAATTTGCTCAATATGATATCTAAATTAGTGATAAGCCTTAACTTATCTTAATTGTAAAGTTACTATTGGATATAAAATTTTAGAGTTTATAAACACGATTGAACCTATTTAGAATATAAAAGGTAATTAATGGAATCTTTGAATTCCTAAAAATATTCTTAGCTATAAAATAAATATCAATCCATATAAAAGATAAAAAAAACATATATATTTTAGTTTTGATACTAGTTTGGATTTAAATGTATTTGTTACTAATCATAGAACCTAAGCATACATATAGTGAATATTATAAACTTATGAGTATACTTTGGCAACAAATAAAACATAATATTATAAAAATCATTTTATTCCAGCGCAAAGAGTATTATCATGCTAACATTATCCAAATTGTTTAATACTATAATTTATAAAAAAGTGTCCATGAAATTATTAAGTATAGCTGGAGAGTGGAGAGTAGAGATTGAAGTTGAGTGAAAAGGCAAAGACAACAATTTTGAACCTACATAAAAACACACAACTATAAATAAATATATCTTCCCTTATAAAAACCAAAGAAATCACATGAAAATAAGTAAATCAAGAAACAAAGATTAAAGATAATAAATCCATGGTAAAGGAAAGGGGATAGCTAATTTATAATCAGGATCGTCAATAGTTTACACTACTTCATCTATGTGTGGAAACATTATAATGTATATTATACCTAATAATACAAAGATTGTATTAAATGAATATAAAACACATGATAATCAACAATTAAATACAAATTTATCATCAAATATACATATTTTTTAAAATTAGTGAATGACTAGTATCTATATTAATATAAAAAGACAATATAAGATATGATAATATCATAAAGAATGCAAGATATAACTTATGTATCATAAGTAATAGGGTTTACCTTTAATTTCTTCATCATCTAACTCACTTTGGGCATATATAAGGGCTTACATGGTACTATGATAAAGTTGAGCACAATGAAGACTAATTATTTGACTGTCAATATTAAAAACAAACTCAAAAGCAACAATAAAAGCTGTAATTGTTAAGAGATCTTGTGCAATTGCTTGCATGATCGAAAAATCTGTTCCATGTTTCTTTCGTTATAACAATATATTGAACTCCACTCCTTTAACTTTTTTCATACAATCTGTCATCAAATATTTGTCTGTCTCCATCATACTATAAGAAGTACTAACCGTTTTTTCTTTCATTAATTTTACAAATGAGGGTTGCACACTATTCTTAAAAAAAGTTTAACCTAAACCTAAACTTGAAGCTTCAATTGTCCAATCTTAGTTAATAATCATTAGACAAATTATTCCAGAATTATTTAATGATATCAACATGCTCTCGAGCTTGATCATCATACAATATGTAATAATAAAACTTAACCCCCTTTATTTTATATCTCAAGTCCAACATATAAATGATTGTCACAATATATCCTACCATATATCAGTAAGAATTGAGCTTCTTTTTTATCTGCTCTGTTAATATAAAATATCTCAAACTTCACACAAAGTGCTTTAGCCAACTCTTATTACTTTTTTGTAAGTAGGAAAATATATTGAAAATCTCTTTGTCTTAACTTGGTGAGCACTTGAACACAATGTGTTGATGACTCCAACGTTTTGACCAACTAGTAGGAAACTCTAATATCAATCTCTTTGAGCTCAAAATGCGTAGTTGTTGTACAATTTCTTAAAATTTTTTAACTCTCTTAGGTGTTTCACTCACACTGCAATATCTCGAATCAACTTTACCGCTTCCTTTATCACCTCCTACTCGTCTTTAACAATCAAACTCAAAATATATGCAAAACAAAAAATATGGAACAATCTCCCACCAACCATAAGCTCCAAACCCGTAAATTATTCTTCAACTATTTGATCATTGCATTATTCATGCTACATTTGTCGAGTGTTAGGGTAGACAATTTACTATCGATATTCAAATCCACTAAATATTTGATAAAAACGGTTGTCAATCTTTCACTATATATGATGCCGACATATAAATAAACTTACCTTTTACAAATATGAACAAATATAAATAATAACATTATCAAAAAATAATTGATAACAATATTAAAGAATATAATGTACTTTAATAGTCTACTGTGTAGAGTATTAAAGTACATTATATAACCCTTCTTTTGATTATTAGTTGTCCATATAATCGATGTGATAGCAACCTGTACTTCAATACTTGATAATATTTTTAATACTTCATTCTTTTTATTCTCTTATATGTTCAAAATTTCTTTCTTCAAGGTACTTTGAGTTGGGATCTCAAAGGTCGATTAGAGTAAGATGAGCAGCATCCTAAACATTTTGCTATCGATTATGGAGAGTGGATGTTTATCACTAATAATCATACTAGCTAGCAAAAACTTTAATATGTTACTGTTATAAGTCGTATTAATCATTTCATTCTTCCTTCTCATTAAGTTAGGGGTCAAAAATGTTTGACCTCCTAATATGAGCTTCTTTCTATTAGTTGGACCAAAACAAAAATAATTAAATTTCCTTTTTTACCTATATTTCTCTTCAAATGAGAGTTTCCACCTTTTGAAGTTCTGACCAACATCTTATGACAATATTTATACTCGACCTTCTTTATTCTTTCCATTGATCTAATTTGTTAAAGTGATTCCAAGCTTCACTTCTTAATGAACCTATTCTTTTAACATGACTTATTTCTTCACTTGGTACTGGTTTAGAAGTCTCTCATAGTATACTCTCCATTACTAGATTAACTCTCCACTGAAGGAATATGCTCATCCATCTGAAATAATCAACATATATAACTATATAAGTTATTTATGGACATTTACATATATATGTGAACTTTGATAAATATTTAACAATCAAGATAATGATGATGATGACAAAAGAATATTCAAAATCATAATTATACTTTAAAGACAAACAATTCTAGATGTAATTTTAAATTTTCAAGTAAGCACATGCGTATGAAATAGTAATAAACTCTAAAAGTAAAAGATGATTGTTGTCTCAAATTTCGATAAATTATCTAGCAAGTTTATTTTCATTTAAAATTAGATAACAATTTTTTTTATTCATATATGCTTTAGTAATGGTAAGTCTAAATGTTTGGTTACCCATTTGAATATGACATTTCATATTACATTCATTTATGTGACATTACTCTATACTTCAAACTTATGCATAAGCTTAATCATGGATCTTATAATATTCACAGTTTCAAACTACTTATGTTATTTCAATACAAAATTTGTATAACTATCCATCGATATTAAGATAATGTATCATATAATAACCCTAACACTTATTTATAATTGAATCAATAATGTGGTATCATATCTTTTTGCATATACTGGAACTAGAAAGATGAAAACATTTCCTTGGGGATATCATTTAATTATTGTACACAAACTTAGGTATTTAATCCCAGGTGATGGCGGATGCCACCAAACTCTTGCCCATCCAACACATACTAAAATTAAAAGCCTGAAAACAACTCTTCCTATCATTAAGTGAGATTAATTGCTTTCCTTCCTCAAATTCTTAAGCAAAACATCTATAATTTGCATTTACAATTATAAATGTTTTGCTTTTCAAATTATAGGTAGGTCTTAGTGAATTTTCCCACTTTCACATTTGTCATCAAAGTTTACAAGTTACAAAATCAGTTGTTTAAGGACTCTATCTCAAGAACTAACGAAAATGGGTGAAAGCGTGTAGAAAGAATGAAAGGTTGAAGGAAGAGAATCTCTCCATGAAGAATACCATCCAGGAGTTAGAGAAGAAATTGATGTTAGCATTAGATTAGCTTGGTGAAGTTAGACTAAGATTAGTGAGTATCGAAAAGGGATTAAGAATGTTAAATGTAGAAAAGTTAATAGAAATCGGTAAGGTTAAAGGGTATCTTCAAGGTATTGGCTATAAAGGTGAGTACTCTAAAGTGAATGAGGAGAAAAATGATATGTCCAGATATGTCTAAGAAGAAGAACATCGAGAAAGAATTGAAGATTCATACCCACATGTCATTTTTATTGAGTTATCGGGCATATAAGGCCAAGATGTTACTAGTTACTGCAGATGTTGTTTCAAAGAAGCCAAAGTCGAAGAATTCTGTGTCCCTCATAAAAAGTTCAACATTAACCCTTAGTATTGAAATCTACTTGGGTTAAAAAGAGTCAATTATAAGCTCTCGTGGTTTTTAAATCGATGAAGGCAACTTTGCAAAATAGTTGGTATTTTGATAGTGGATGTTCATATCATATGACAGGGGAAAAGAATTACTTAATTGATTATCAGAGTTGTATAGATGGTCATGTGACCGTTGGAGATGGAAAGAAGGCTTCAGTGATTGGTAGATGAACATTATATGTGGATGGATTGCCTCTCCTCAAGAATGTGCTCCATGTCAATGGACCAAAAGCTAATTTGGTGAGTATAAACCAACTTTGTGATGATGGTTTGTTATTTAAATTTACAAGTGATGAATGTAGGGTGCTAACTGAACAAGAAGAATATCTTGTGAGTAGCAAGTGATCAACCGACAATTGCTACATATTGCAGGTCATGACCACCTATAAATCAGCCACACATGACAATAACATTGATTTATGACATCAAAAGCTTGGACATGTAAACCTTGATCTTATTAGTAAGTTGACGAAATTGGAAGCTATGAATGGTCTACCTATAATTAAAAAAGAAGGGAAATCAATTTATAGTGCATGCCAAATGGGTAAACAGATAAGAGTGCCACATAAAAAAGTTAGACACATTACCTCATCATGTATGCTTGAATTAATTCACATGGATTTGGTTGGTCCAATACAACATGATAGCATTGGTGGAATGAGATATTTTTTAACTTGTGTTGATGATTATTCAAGATATCCTTGGTATCATTTTTGAAAGAAAAATCATATGCTTTCAAGGCTTTTAGAAGCCTATGTGTGCAGGTTATGAATCTAAAAAATATGACTGTATGAGAATTCGATCGAATCACAGAAGGGAATTTGAGAATACAGACTTTAATGACTTTTGTGATGAGTATGACATCATACAAGAATCTTCAGCACCTAAAACTCTACAATAAAATGGAGTTGCCGAAAGGAAAAATAGAACACTTCAAGAAATGGCCAAATCTATGTTGAATGGAAGAAAATTGTCTACGCGATTTTGGGCTGAAGCAATTAATACAACATGCTATATATATTATAGAGTTTATCTTCAAAGAATCTTGAACAAGATATCCTATGAACTTTGAAAGGAAAAGAAACCAGATGTGAGTTGCTTTCATATTTTTCACAGTAAGTGCTTCATTCTTAAAGATCAGGAATAGATCGAAAAATTCGAGAGAAAAAGTGAATGTTCATTGGTTATTCAACTCACAGTAAAGCTTACCAAGTATATAATTAAAGAACCAAGAAAGTGCTAGAGACTATAAATGATATGATAGATGATGTACCTATGTTAAATGATCAAATGGCAGAAGAAAACCTACATAATCGACTTTCCGAATCAACTCATACAAGCAACGAGATAAGATTGAAAAATTGCCCAAATCTACAGTTAGTTGCTGTTGAGGAAGTAACTGCGCGAATCAAAGACTGTCAGTTACTTCAGATGTTGAATCAACCAAAACACTTGATGCGGAAATTGTTCCTTTAAATATTCAAAATTTGAGAGAAGCTTATTTGAACTAGATTCTCCCTCTCGAATTAGAAGAAATCATCCAGTATAGAACGTCATTGGAGATGTCAATGAAAGAAGAAAAAAGGGAAAGAAAAAGGTTGATTATCGAGAACTTGCGGGTTGTTTATGCTATACCTCTTTTTTCGAGCCATAGAATGTTAAAGAAGCTCTACAAGATGAGTTCTGGATAGCAGCTATGCAAGATGAATTGATTCAATTTGCACGGAATGATGTATGGGAGTTAGTGCCAAAATAATCGGATGCTAATGTGATTGGAACAAAATGATTGTTTCGAAATAAAACAAATAAAAAGGGTAATGTAGCCATAAATAAAGCAAGGTTAGTAGCTTAGGGATATTCTCAAGTTGAAAAAATAGACTTTGACGAAACCTTTGCATCAGTGGCATGACTTGAGTCTATTAGACTATTATTGGGTATAGCATGTGTGAAGGGGTTTAAGCTTTATCAGATGGATGTAAAGAGTGTTTTTCTAAATGGGTTCATATAGGAAGAAATGTATGTCGAGTAGCCAAAAGGATTTATCGAGTCAGCCTATGCAGATCATGTTTTTAATCTAAAGAAAGCTCTTTACGGTCTCAAACAAGTACTGAGGGCTTGGTACGAAAGACTCACATAATATCTCATTAAGCAAGGATATGAACGAGGTAGTGTTAACAAAACTTTATTTACTAAAAAGGTTATATCCAAATTGGTAATTTCTCAAATCTACGTTAATGACATTTTGTTTGGTTCTACTCATCCGAAGATGGTAGATGAATTTGCTGAATTATGACATCTGAATTTGAGATGAGCATGGTAGGCGAATTGAATTTCTTTTTGGGTTTGCAAATTAAAAAAGTGAAGGATGGAATTTTTGTTTCACAAATCAAATATGCTAAGAGTTTAATAAAGAAGTTTGGTCTTGAGAATGCCAGACATGCGAGAACACCTATGAGTATCTCCATAAACCTAAACAGAGATGAGAATGGTAAAATTTTTAATGCCAGTTTATATCGGAGCATGATCAGAAGTCTGTTGTATTTGAATGCAAGTAGGCTAGATATTTTTTATAGTGTCGGTGTATGTGCTCGCTATCAAGCTAATCCGAATGAAACACATCTGACGGCTGCTAAGAGGATTATCAGGTATGTAAGTGGAACATCTAATTTTGGAATATAATATACATCTGACTTGACATCTTATCTAGCTCGATATAGTGATGCAGATTGGGGTAGAAACTTAGACGATCAGAAAAGCACTTCAGGAGGTTGTTCCTTCTTAGGAAACAATTTGATCTCTTGTTATAGCAAGAAACATATTTCAATTTCACTATCGGCCGCAGAGGTTGAATATATTGCTGCAGGTAGTTATTGTTCACAACTTCTTTGAATGAAATAGATGTTAGAAGATTACGAGATTGATCAGAATCTATTGACAATCTTATGCGATAAAGAGTGCCATAGACATCTCTAAGAATCCGGTTTAGCATTCAAGGACGAAACACATTGATCTAAGGTACTACTTTATTTGAGAGCTTATGGCAAGCAAAACAGTCATTTTGTCATATGTATCTACAGAAAAGCAATTGGTAGATATCTTTACGAAACCTTTTGATGCAGTAAAGTTTTAACTTCTTCGAGGGACTTTGGGACTTTGTGTTTTAAATTAATGATGTATTATTTCCTTAAAAAACAAAACGTTGCATTTTCATCCAAGGGATTCAAAATCCCGAAGTGCTCTTTTTATTGTCGTCTGCGCCACTCATCCCCTTCTCATATATGTCGGGTCTCACGCTCCCAAGCACCCACATAATTGTATTGAATACTTCTCTACCGTGGACTTGGCATCTATGGAACTTCATTGAAGACTTATTTTTCTCTTTACAGTATTGCTCCTTTTCACTTCACGATAGCTCCATTTATTGATTTTGTTTGGGTCTCTACTGTTTTTTTTTTATAATATAGGTAAGAACAAAGAGAAAACGTCCTCTTCAATGTTAGGAAAGAAAACAGTAGCTTCATCACATCATTCAAGTTGGTTAATGCTCAACCTGACACCTGAAAGGAGACTCACTAGGACTGGATCGTCTTCGGCTACTCTCATTGATATTCCCCATACTACTTATGTTCGGGAAAGAGTACCAAATCTAGATGATGACATTGCTCGGGTCATATTATCCATGGTTGAAGACTCTACTTCAGATTCCGATGAGACTCCCATAGCAGCTGCTCCACTGACTGCGTGTAACATCCCGTCTCCTATACATACGGCTAGGACACATACGTGTGAGACACTTATATAACTTAAGTTAAATACACTTAGACATAAGTTATGATATACTATTGGCACATGTATACAATTCGATATATATGCACTCGTTTGGCATTTCCAGGGAAGTATGACAAATTGCAATCATGACAAATGGTGAATGAGTGAAGATAAATAGTACACGTAAGGAGCATGGGGATAATATTGTTTAAGTTAGGAAGGCTCCATTTCAGGTTGTAATTATGACAAATGGTGAGTCAGTGGAGATGAATAATACACGTGAGGGGCATAGAATGGACTCACGTATTATATTGTTTAAGTTAGGAAAAATTGACCATAGTTCCGATCCCTTACTGAAATACTTCACACTGCGATTCTCTCCCCTGACCTTCATCACCACATAGCACTTGAGCAGCTTTCT
>JANZXR010000006.1:7144244-7155829 GCA_027575705.1 Erythroxylum echinodendron | reverse complement strand
TAATTTAAATAATTATAAGCAGAAAAAATATTTTATAAAAATAGAAATAAAATTAATATATTCCTTAATAATAATAATGAATATAATAATAATAATAATAATAATAATAATAATAATAATAATAATAATAATACATACATACATACATACATACATACATACATACATACATACATTATCTTGAATTTCTCAACCATGAAAAAAGAAATAAAAGACAAACAACTATAGGAGCTATCTCAATCAACCTAATAAGTCGCACTTAAACTTGAAAGGAGACTGCACCATTCAAATAAGACAGTAATCAAGTGGACATAAAAAATAACATAAAACTTTTTGGGACAATTACACATAAGACAACATAGTTTTTCAAGTCCCTACATCTTACAAGCTCCATACTAACAACTTCCCAATTTGTTTCTTAAGACCACAAATTATAGAAAATACATTATAGAAGTATAAAGATTATGCTAAGATAAAGTTGACATAGTATATAAATACATCATCTTAAACGATTAAGATTAACCAACAAAAACACAAGTACAAGCAAATAACATTAACTGAAATCTAAAATACAAGCAGTAAGTTTGATCCAAATTACCAAAAGCATGCTCACCAATCACTAAATAAATCTTAATAAAAAGAGGGAGGAGCTGCAATGCAAAGAGATGTGAAGGCAGGATGGAAGAAGAGGTAGAAACGCGACACGAGGAGAGGCAAATGGCAGTGAGATAGGCAATAAAGGAGTCTCCAGAGGGTAGGAGAATGCAGTATAAGCAGACACAACTCACGCAAGGGGCAAAGAGGGACAAGGAGTTTATACATATAATTAACCTATTGAAGAACATCCTTGTTTTACATTAGGTGTAAAACAACTTCATATTACACTAATAAAATAATCAAAATTCAGGTTAGGTTGAGTAAGGTTGGTCGGGTATAGATAGCTAGGCTGAGCTAGGCCCAAGCCTAGCTAAAGCCCCTAAATGATTGCTCAGTGATAAAGGAGGTATGGTGTCTCTGGGTTAGGTATTTCTATTTGATTTTGATCACTCTTCATATTAGATATTTTATTTATGCTAATTAACTCTTTACTAAGATTATTCATGCAAAAGAAACTAACTAAGCAATACAACAACAGCAAGTTTAAATTTTCTTTCTTTCTTTCTTTTGTTTTATATACACAATAAATCAACATTGTGGATGACAGAAAGCTAAAAAATGATGTTATTGATCCTATGTCTTATAAAATGTCATTTTAAGATAAAGAAATTAAGTTCATTTGTAAAGTTAGCATCACTTCTAGGTAACTACATGAAAAAGTAATAAGGAGGAGAGCAAACATAAGAAGGTCAATTTAAGCAGCCCAAGTTGATGAATAAGCTTCAAAGCAAACAACTCACAACATCTAATATTTAGCTAAATCTTAATTTGGATATAATTTGGATGAGTTTTGAATGTTTAGGCATTAATATATTTTTCTACTTGTTAGTGTGTAATCTGACTCAATGTATTTTAAATGTATTTTTAAGTTTATTGACAATTATGGAACTTATTGGCATATCAACTTCAATTTGAAAGTGTCCATTATCAATAAAATTTTGAATCACATAATATACTTGTCACCTTCTATTGGAAGTTTCTATTATCAATATCAATTATAAGCACAAGACATGCTACATTGGTTTATACTAAAAGTGTCTAGTTTCAATTATAATTTCAAGCACATGGTAATTTTTTATTACATTTCATAAGCCATATTATAAAAAGTTCAATGTAGTCAAATAAATTCATGACATTTTAATAATATTAGCAATATCAATTACATAATATCTCTTACACATGTAATTCAAAAATACTACCACTTGATCCAATCTCTCTTATATAAGTATTGAACTTTACGATAGTAATGAGAGCCATAAGAAAATCTAACAAAATAAACCTCATGAATATTAACCTCAGTACCTTCTTCTTCTTCAGTAAGCCTTCAATATCAAGGTTCAAACTCTTAATGTACTTTTTAATTTCCTTTTTCCTTAGGTCTTGGTTAGTTTTCAACCTATCTATGAGCTTATAACTATATGTCTCACTACTCATAACTTCTTTTTTTATTATCTTAAAATTATTCTTTAGTATTGCAATTTTATTTTACATTTCTTGATAATAATATGATTCCTATCACAAAATGAACCATCATACCATATAAACATAATATAAAGAAATTATATTCATAGAATAATTGGCGTAATAATAAAATCTTTTTCATGAAACTTAATCGCTCTATCAATTTTCATATATTCATTTAGTTAATAAAATATTACATAATAATGGTAGTGAATTTTTCTTATTTTTTATATGTTTGTTGGTTTTTACTAGGATTTATTTTTAGCTATAAATTTATAGTTGAAAAGTTATGCTTTATAGATTTTGATTAGATTATTGAGTTTGTGTAATTGCTAAGACGATATAAGATATGATTAAATTGAACATATATAGAAAAGTGTAATAAGGAGGCATATTAGTCTTATCAAAATTTAACATTATTTGATTTTTTAAGCATAACTTTCAATAGAAACATTGAGTTGATATTGACTAGCTAAACATATACCTTCAACTAGTCAATGATGGTATTACTTTATGTAAATTGATGTATAGGTAATATAACCCATGATTTTTAAATTTTTAAAAACACTTAAACTGTCTACGACATTTTATAAAGGAAAAACTTTCATAAACAAAAAGGTGAGAGGAGGGGCAATTGGAGGGGTTACTTTAAAGGAGAATACAACAATCTAAGGCAATTTTCTTAACTTTTACATATTTTTGGAAATGCTTAGGTAATGGCAATTGGAGGGGTTACTTTAAAGGAGAATACAACAATCCAAGAGATTTTTCTTGACTTTTACATATTTTAGGAAATGCTTAGGCAATGTTTGCCTCTAAAAAGGTTTTTCTTATAAAACTTGTAGTATATCCTAACTAATACTTTTTAGGTTAATTTTTATTATTTATGCATACTAAATGCTTTATTGTGTATTAATTAACTGTTTGCATGCCTAATTTATTGAAATTAAACTAAAATTGTGGAAATTTCACGTAAGAGTTATGGTGGATTTAGGCATTTGTCAAAAGGATGGGTTCAGAAAACTTACGCATGTTTATTGGGTGTGAAATTATGTGATTCTCAATATATATAATTACAAATGTAAATGTGGAGAGTGTTTTCAAGTATTAAGAAAAGACCATTGACGGCTTGGGTGTTATGTATATGTATGTCTTATGATATCAGTGTCTGTGTTTGATACATGATTTAATTTACGCATGATGGAATGTGTTATAGTTCCCACTTGAACATATACATAGAGTTGTATTATTTAGTTGATAACATTGTGTGTGATGCATCTATTATTATTATTTTATGATTTTCTGATGTACTTACATCATGATTTCTTTACGAGTAATTCTAAAGTGAGTAATTATAAGGTGATTAGTTGTGCCATATGTTTTATCAAAAGTGGTGTACATTTATATATATTTTACTATAACTTTTCCTAGTTGGTATGTATCACTCAACTTCATATATTCTTTCATAAATTAAAGAGCAAAATGAAAGCAATATGATCTATGAAATTTTTGGGCATTATTTCATAAAGTTGGGTCTATAAAGGTTTTTAGATAAAGAGAGGATCAAGCGCTTTAATTTATTTTCATTAAATTATGTAAGCTTAAAAAGTTGTAAGCTTTAGATAGAGGGTGACGCTTAAACAGTTAGACCTTACCATTTGATAGCGGTCTATCATTGGCTTAGCCAGGTTAGTTTAAGCTCAGGGCACAATAAAGTAGTATCAAAGCTTTATGTTTATGCCTATGCGTGAAATCTTAGGAAGCACTAAGATGACTAATAATTGACATAGTTTATTTATTTACAAATTTAAAAAAGAATGATTTATTATCTTAGAAGAAGTTTATATAGAAATTTTCTTACAAAGATATGATTCTAAGCATGATTTAGTTAGGAGATATTATGCCTCTTTAAACTGTCAATGAAAATAGGTAGACTTTAACATCTTAGGAACTAAAAGGTTTAATTTTGTTGGGGCAACTAGACAAGATGAGCAGGGAGTAGGACAATAAAACACTGAGTTTTTAGTGGCCATACTAAATATGATTGAGCAAGGATTAAAGTTGAGCAATAATCCTATTGTAAAGGAATCTTCTAATATGTTTTCTAAGGATTTATCTACTTTACTGCATAAGAAGATGGTGGAGTTTAGGGAAGGTTTCTTATCAAATGGCACTTACAGAGTTAAGAAATTAAAGGACTAGTCACAAGAATTGTTAGTTAATTTTTACATTAGACCGATTATGTCATTTTAGAGTGCAATATATACTTTATATAAAGAATAAGGATGACTCTATGAGGATTAGTATTGATTACAAAGAGTTCAGTACAGTAATGGTGAAGCATTATTATCTTTATTCATCGTAAATGATTTATATGAACTGCATTGGATTAAGATATTGTTGAAGGTTAATATGAGATTGGATTACAATCATGTAAGGAACAAGATGGAGGATATACTATACAGTGAAGATGGCCTATAAGATGCAATATGGTCATTATGAGTTCTTAGTGATGTTATTTAGTTTAACCAAATATTCATATAAGTTTTATAGATTTGATAAACTTAGTGTTTAACCCTTTCTAAATCAATTTATAGTAGTATTCGTAGATGATATCTTAGTTTATTTCAGAAGTGAAGAGAAGCATATAGAGCATTTGCGGATTGTCTACAAAAATTGAGGGAGAATCAATAATATGCTACGTTGGATAAATTTAAGTTTTGGTAAAAGAATATTTCTTTAATAGGATGTGTGAAACCGGAAGAAATATCTATAGATTCAATTTATTATAAGAAATTTGTGATAGGATTCTCCAAGCTAGCTGCACCTTTGACCTTATGAACTTGGAAGGGGATAAAATTTTAATGGCTAATAAAGTGCAAAGAGAGCTTTTAGAATAAAGAAGATTTTGATACTAACCTATGTGCTTACTATTCCTGATGATAGTAGTGATTTCACTATCTTCAGTGATGCCTCAAAGAAGGGAAGGGGCTAATATATGTTTCGGGACAATATGAAAATGTGGTGGCCTATGCTTCTAGAAAACTAAATCCATATAAAATATCCCACATATAATTTATAGCTTGCAAAAGTAGCTTTTTCCTTAAAGATATGGATTCATTATGTGTATAGTGGAAGGTATGAGGTGTATACAGATGATAAAAGTTTGAAACACTTTTTCATACAGAAAAAGTTATACAGATGATAAAAGTTTGAAACACTTTTTCATACAGAAAAAGTTGAATATAAGGTCGGGGAGATGGATGGAGTAGCTAAAATATTATAACATGATAATGGACTACCATTCAAGTAAAAAATATATAGTGGCAAATGATTTGAGTTTAAAACGTTATAATAATCTTACATATAGATCATCTTGCAATGGGAGTAACATAAAGAGTTAAGGAAACTAGCATTATAGGTGGTGAGTGGTGACTCAGGGATTGGGAGCATGATTAAGCAGTTTGAAGTTACAATCAACTTTAATTTCTAGGACCAAAGAGGCATAACAAAGTGATTACCAAATTAAGAGAATTTAAAAAAGAGTAGAGATAAGGATAACATCATATTCTTAAGTTAATGGTAGTGTTGAGGTTTAAGTTCAAGTTGTGGGTTCCATATGATATAGAATTAAAAGGGAGATTATAGAGGGGATTCACACTTTTGGGATCAAGATATATAAGGATCTGAAGAGAAATTTATGATGGAATAATAATAAGAGGGAAATAACCAGATTTGTAATATAGTGTAGAACTTATCAGTAGGTAAAAACAATCGTTAAAGACTGATATGAGAGTTACAAAGTTTACCTATTATGGAGTGAAAATTAGAGCATATTAATATGAAATTTTTTAACATTTTCAAGGACAGTGAAACGTCTTGAGTGAGTATAGTTAATAGTAGACAAATTAATCAGATAGATTGATTAAGTTATCACTTTGTTACTTATTAGGACGAGTTAATCATTATAGATGTTAGCAAGATTATATATATGAGAGATCATAAGATTCTATGGAGTTTTTGTTTTCTTTACTTCTATTTGTAGCCAAATTTTTAGCAAAGTTAGTATGAATCCTTAGGGATCAATATAAATTTTAGTACAATTTTTCATCATTATATAAATGGGTAGTGAGAGAGGATGATACAAATCTTGGAGGATACATTAAGAGCTTATTTTTTAGATTTAAGGGGGGAATGAGATGAATAGTTGGTAATAGTGGAGCTTGTATATAATAACAATTTTAAAGTCAACATTTAAATGACCCTTTTTAAGGCTTTGTTTGGGAGGAAGTGCATCCTCTATTTATTGGGATGATAAAGGTGGTAGAAGAATTTTGAGATATGAGATAGTTTATGAGACGATGGAGATGGTTAAGTTAATTCAGATGAGGCCTGACGTTACCTATGGTAGATAAAAGAGCTATATATTACATGATGCATTAGATGAAAAATCTGCTTACTTATAGCACAGATGTTTCGGTAATGTATTCAAAGAAAGGCTAGAAAGATTGAGATTCATCCAAATATAGATTTTATTGATAGAAGTGTGTGTTTGGGTTACATTAAAGGAAAGCAAAGCAAACCAAATATAATAACAAAGGACCCTTAAGAAGCATTCAACGTCTTAAGATTATACACATGATTAGTAGCAGATCTTTTAAAACTCGATCTTTTGGTAAAAAAATATTTTATTAATTTTATCAAAGACTTCTCACAATATGGTTATGTTTAGTTATTGTTCTTGTGTTAGAATGTTTAATCTTTTTAAGTCAAGGTGCAACAAAAGTTTGACACCAAAATGCAATCATTGCCAGTTTTGTATTGTTTCTTTTCTTAAACTCAAGATGAGTGTAACATTGTTCTATGATCAACTTTAATGTCGGTCTTATTATGCTTCTCAATTTCTCTTACCTTCATGAAAGATAGGCACCTATTATTTTAATATGTTTGACATTTATTATGCTTTGCTCCATTAATTTCTCCACTTTTTCACATCTTCGAGTTAGAATTAGCTCATAAAGTCTTCTATAAAGTTATTTTCTATCTTTCTATCTTTCAAATGAATCTGAAATATCATCGATCAAAAATTTAGGAAGAAATTTACACTACAGCTCGTGTTATCTCCTCAAATTCACCAACTACAAGACAATGAACTAAACATGGAAAATATAATGAAATTCAAATAAAACACATTATAAAGATGAAAAATATCAAGTAAATTAACCCATATAACATGTAAAATATTGACCTTTCAAAATATAATAATAAATTTTGTTAAATTTTTACTTGTTATTCATGGTAATCTTAGAATCAAAATAATGCATTAAATGAAAAATATGCTTAGTTGTGGCATAAATGTTTGGATCATATATTCAAAGAAAGGTTATAGAAAAAATGAGATTCTTTTATTCTAGACTTTATTGATCTAAGTGTATATATGAATTACATTAAAAGAAAGCAAACTAAATATAATAAGAAAGGAGCCACAAGAAATACTAAGCTTCTTGATATAAACACTCAGCTTTTTGAGAATATACACACTAATGTTTTCAAAACTTTTAAAGCTCCATCTCTTAATAAAATTTTTTTCATTACTTTTATCAAAGACTTGTCACGATATGGTTATATTTATTTGCTTAAGAAATTTATTTTAAAGATTTGTTAAATTGAGTTTTCAAGCCTTTTTTAGATCAATTTATAGTAGTATTCGTAGAGGATATCTTAGTTTATTTCAAAATTGAAGAGGAGCACATGGAGCATTTGAGAATCGTAATACAAAAATTGAGAGAGAATCAACATTATGCTAAGTTAAAGAAATTTGAGTTTTGGAAAAAGAAGATTTCTTTTCTAGGATGTGTCAAATAGGAAGGAATATCAATAGTTTCAAGTTATTACAAGAAATTTATGATAGGATTCTCCAAGCTAGTTGGACCTTTGACCTAATTAACTTGGAAGGGGATACAATTTTAATGGATAATAAATTGCAAAGATAGCTTTAAATAGTTAAAGAAGATTTTGATAACGACTCATATGTGCTAATACATGCTTTGGTACAAAATGAAAATATGTTGGCTTATGTTTCTAGAAAACTAAGTCTATATAACTTATCATACAAATAATTTATAGCTTGCAAGAATAGCTTTTTCCTTAAAGATATGGAGTCATTATTTGTATAGTGGAAGATATTAGGTGTATATATATCATAAAAGTTCGAAACACTTTTTCACAGAGAAAAGTTGAATATAAGGCATGGGAGATGGATGCTAAAATATTATGATATGATAATGTGCTATCATTCAAGTAAAACCAATACAGTGGCAAATGATTTGAGTTAAGATGATCATAATAATCTTACCATATTAATTATCTTACAATAGGAGTAACATAAAGAGTTGATGTAGCATTATAGATGGTGAGTAGTGACTCAAGGGTCGGGAGCATGATTAAACAGTTTAAGGTTAAATTCAACTTTAATTTCTAATATCAAAGAGGATTGTTAGAGTGATGAACAAATTAAGAGAACTGAAAAAAGAGTAGAGATAAGGATAGCATCATATTCTCAAGTTAATGATAACGTTGAGGTTTAAGTTCCAGTTATGGGTTTGATATGATATAAAATTAAAGGGGAGATTATAGAAGGCACCCATACTTTTAGGATCAAGATATATAAGAATCTAAAGAGAAATTTATGATGGAAAAGCAAAAAGAGGGAGATAACTAGATTTGTAATATAGTGTATAACTTATCAGTAGGTCAAAACAAAGCATTGAGTAAGAGTTACAAACTTTACCCATTCTTGAATGAAAGTTAGAGCATATTAATATGGAATTTTTTAACATTTTCGAGGAAAGTGAGAGGTCTTTAGTAAGTATCGTTAATATTAGACAGATTGATGAAGTTAGCTCTTTTGTTACTTATTGGGACGAGTTAATCATTAGAAATGTTGGCGAGATTATACATATGAGAGATCATGAGATTTTATGGAGTTTGTTTTTTTGTTTCCATTACATCTATTTGTACCTAATTTTTCAGGAGAGTTAGTACCAACCTTTAGGGATCCATATAAATTTTAGTATAATTTTTCATCTTTAGATAGATGGGTAGCGAGAAAGAATGGTATGAATCTTGGAGGATATATTGAGTCAAGGGGGAATGGGGTGAATAGTTAGTAATAGTGGAGCTTGTATGTAATAACAGTTTTCAAGTCAACATTCAAATGACACTTTTAAGGCTTTGTATGGGAGGAAGTGCATCCTCTATTTATTAGGATGATATAGATTGTAGAAGACTTTTGAGATATTAGATAGCTTATGAGACGATGGAGAAGGCCAAGTTAAT
Source organism: Erythroxylum echinodendron (assembly GCA_027575705.1). NCBI lineage: Eukaryota > Viridiplantae > Streptophyta > Magnoliopsida > Malpighiales > Erythroxylaceae > Erythroxylum > Erythroxylum echinodendron. Next base: position 7,146,373 of record JANZXR010000006.1, on the reverse strand, counting down.
ACAGAGCAGGCTTGATGTTGCCCATAGTAGATAAAAGAGCTATATAGATCAAAAGAGGTGTCCCTTGAAATTTTAGGTGAATGATCATGTATTCTTAACAATGCCAACTACAAGAGGGATTTGGAGGTTTGATTTCAGATGGAAGTTAAGTCCTAAGTTTGTAAGCCTTTTTGAGATCTTAGAGATAATAAATCTAATAACATACCATATCACATTATCACTAACATTGATCAATATTCATAACATATTTCATATTTCGATGCTTATGAGATATGCATATGACCTATCTTATATTGTAAATCACTTTAAGTTGGAGCTAGGAGATGACTTGAGTTAAGTGGAGCCACAGATGTAGTTTACAGACTATAAGAAGAAAGTGATGAGGTGTATAGTTATACCCTATGTCAAAGTGGTGTGAAGAAAGAGTAAGACTCCACCAAGGAGTTAGAGGACGAGAAAAGAAGTAAGCACCCTCAACTATTTGATATTCTAGGTAAGTCAAGTTTTGGGGCAAGTCTTATTAATTTTTCTTTTTATTTCTTTTAATTATGACTTTACTGTTAAAGTGATGCATTTTAGGGTTGATTATATTATAAAGTTTATGCAATTATAAGGGTGGTTAAGATGTGACTAAATTAACCACATATAGAAGAGTATAATAACTAGACATATTAGTTTAACACGTTATCAAAATTGAATACTATTTAGTATTTTAAGTAAACTTTTGATAGAAATATTAGATTGAGGTAATTTAAAAGGTTGTAAAAAGCTAAAAGGAATACATATATTTCATATCAAGACATCAAGATTGATGTTAAACTCAAATAGGAGAATTTAGTGAAGGAATTTTACAAGCTCATTTTGTTGTCACCACCAACTATTGTTTGGTATTCTTATCTTAACTTTTTGTAGGAATATTAAATTGAGATGATTCAAAAGGCTATATAAAGATAGAATTATTTATAAATATTAAGAAAACATCTAAAGCTAATATCGACTAGCTAGAGATCTACCATCAGCTAGTCATTAGTGGCATAACTTTTGTAAATTAGTGTATGACTAGCCAACAAATTGATAAACTAATTGAGCCATATAATTTTCAACTTTTGAAAACAATTAAATCATCAATTCTTTAATGATTTCAAAGATGAAACTTGCAAAAATACAAAAAAAGGACAGGAAAGAATACAATAGGGGTTATTTTAAAGGAGAATACAATAATCTAGGAGATGTTGACTTTTACATATTTCGAAAATGGTGTAGGCAATTGTTCACTTCAGAAAGAGAGTTTGAAAGTATCTTTCTTATGAAAGGTGGTAATATACATCAAATAGGACATTTTAGGGAAATTATTATGATATTTGTGCATATTAAGTTCTTTATTGAGTGTTAAAGAAGTATTTGCATAACTAGATTGATTTAAAATAGGTTAGAAATGTAAAAACCCCATATAAGGATATGGTAGCTTTAAGGTTTTGTGAATGAATGGACTTAGGGGATTGAGCATGTTTATTAAGAGTAAGATTGTGTTATGATTACTAATATACAAGTGAAGTGCATTTTAGGTGTCGAGGATATACCATTGATGATTTAGATGTGTGTAGTTTGTATATCATGGTGTAAGTGCTTATGTATTCCTAGTATGAATTGTGTAATACATTATTTATTTTATACATGTTATAGGATGTCTTATGAGGCCATTAAGGAGCATGATTATGCTTGGAGTGATAGTTGGCTAAGGCATATTAGCAAGCACTAGAATGAGACATATTGCATTTCGAGACATTATTCAAGGCCAGGTTTGAGAGTGCATAGATATGATGTTTGCAACGACTTAATCAATGACTATTGTGGGCATGTACACGAAACTATATGGTTTAGTTAGCCCTATCTATATGATGCGTTTGTTATTATTATGTGAATTTTCTGATTACATCATGATTTTCTTATGCGTATTAAGGAGAAATTAGTTGTACCATAGAGACATAATTATGAATATTAGAAGGGATGTAGATCTAAATGCATTTTAATATGATTTTTGTCCAATTGATTTGTAAGCAATGAAGGCATATGATTTAGAGGAGTTTTGATGGTTTTATAAAGTAAGGTGTTTAAATAGTGAAATGATC
>JANZXR010000006.1:7124406-7144144 GCA_027575705.1 Erythroxylum echinodendron | reverse complement strand
AAGGAAAAACTTTCATAAACAAAAAGGTGAGAGGAGGGGCAATTGGAGGGGTTACTTTAAAGGAGAATACAACAATCCAAGGGAATTTTCTTGACTTTTACATAATTTAGGAAATGCTTAGGTAATGGCATATTGGTGGATTTAGGCATTTGTCAAAAGGATAGGTTTGAAGGACTTAAGCTTATTGGGTGTGAAATTATGTGATTGTCGATATATATAATTGGTAATGTACATTTGGAGAGTGTTTTCAAGTATTAAGAAGATACCATCAATGACTTGGGTGTTATGTATAGGTATGTCTTATGATATCAGTGTCTGTGTGTGACACATGATTTAATTTATGCATGATGGAATGTGTTATGATTCCCACTTTAACATGTACATAGAGTTGTATTATTTTTTGATAACATTTTGTGTGATGCATTTGTTATTATTATTTTATGGATTTTTTGATGTACTTACATCATGATTTCTTTAAGAGTAATTCTAAAGTGATTAGTTGTGCCACATATGTTTTATTAAAAGTGATGTATATTTATATATATTTTTATTATAACTTTTCCTAGTTGTTATGTATTACTCAACTTCATATATTATTTCATAAATTAAAGAGCAAAATGAAAGTAATATGATTTATGCAATTTTTGAGCATTATTTCATAAAGTTGGGTCTATGAACGTTTTTAGATAAAGAGAGGATCAAGCCCTTTAATTTATTTTCATTAATTATGTAAGTTTAAAAGATTGTAAGCTTTAGATTAAAAGATTGTAAGCTTTAGATAGAGGGTGAGGCTTAAACATTTAGACCTTACCATTTGATAGCGGTCTATCATTGGCCTAGCCAGGTTGATTTGAGCTCAGGGCACGATAAAGTAGTATCAAAGCTTTATGTTTTTGCCTATGAGTGAAATCCTAAGAAGCACTAAGATGACTAATAATTGACATAGTTTATTTATTCAAGAACTTAGAAAAGAATTATTTTATTATCTTAGAAGTTTATATGGAAATTTTCTTACAAATATATGATTCTAAGCATGATTTAGTTGGAATATATTATGCCTCCTTAAACTGTCAATGAAAATAGTAGACTTTAACATCTTAAGAACTAAAAGGTTTAATTTTTTTGGGGCAGCTAGACAAGATGAGCAGGGAATAGGACAATAAAACACTGAGTTTTAGTAGCCTCACTGAATATGATTGAGCAAGTATTAAAGTTTAGCAATAATCCTATTATTAGGGAATCTTCTAATATATTTTCTAAGGATTTATCTAGTTTACTGCGTAAGAAGGTAGTGGAGTTTGGGGAAAGTTTCTTATCAAATGGAACTTAAAGAGTTAAGAAATTAAAGGAATAGTCACAAGAATTGTTAGATCATTTTTATATTAGACTGATTATGTCCTTTTAGAGTGCAATATGTACTTTCTATAAAGATTAAGGATGACTCTATGAGGATGAGTATTGATTACAAAGATTTCAATAGAGTAATGGTGAAGAATTATTATCGTTATTCATCATAAATGATTTATATGAACTATATGGGATTAAGATATTGTTGAAGGTTAATATGAGATTGGATTACAATCATGTAAGGAACAAGATGGAGGATACAGTGAAGGTGGCTTATTAGACCCACTATGGTCATTATGAGTGCTTAGTGATACTATTTGAGTTAACCAAATATTCATGTAAGTTTTATAGATTTGATAAACTAAGTGTTCCTTTCTAGATCAATTTATAGTAGTATTCATAGATGATATCATAGTTTATTTTAGAAGTGAAGAGAAGCACATAAAGCATTTGAGGATTGTACTACAAAAATTGAGGGAGAATCGATAATATGCTACGTTGGATAAATTTAATTTTTGGTAAAAGAATATTTCTTCGATAGGATGTGTGCAATAGGAAGGAATATCTACATATTCAAGTTATTACAAGAAATTTGTGATAGGTTTCTATAAGCTAGCTAGACCTTTGATCTGATGAACTTGGAAGGGTACAATTGTAATGGCTAATAAAGTGTAAAGAGAGCTTTTATAAGTTAAAGAAGATTTTGATAACAACTTATGTGCTCTATTCCTAATGATAGTAGTGATTTCACTATCTTCAGTGATGCCTTAAAGAAGGGAAGGGGCTAATATATGCTTCGATATAATATGAAAATGTGGTGGCCTATGTTTCTAGAAAACTAAATCCATATAAATTATACCACATAATTTAGAGCTTGCAAAAGTAGCTTTTTCTTTAAAGACATGGATTCATTATTTGTATAGTGGAAAATATGAGGTGTATACAGATGATAAAAGTTTGAAATCTTTTTCATATAGAAAAAGTTGATTATAAGGTTGGGCAGATGGATGGAGTAGCTAAAATACTATAATATGATAATGTACTACCATTCAAGTAAAACCAATACAGTGGCAAATGATTTGAGTTTAAAACGTTATAATAATCTTACCATATAGGTCATCTTGCAATGGGAGTAACATAAATAGTTAAGGAAATTAGCATTATAGGTGGTGAGTGGTGACTCAGGGTTTGGAAGCATGATTAATCAATTTGAAGTTACAATCAACTTTAATTTCTAGGACCAAAGAGGCTTAACATTACCAAATTAAGAGAATTCAGAAAAGAGTAGAGATAAAGATAACATCATATTCTCAAGTTGATGATAGTGTTGAGGCTTAAATTCAAGTTGTGGATTCCATATGATATAGAATTAAAAGGGAGTTTATAGAAGGGACCCATACTTTTGGGATCAAGATATATAAGAATCTAAAGAGAAGTTTATGATGGAATAATAAGAAGAGGGAAATAACCAGATTTGTAATATAGTGAAGAACTTATCAGTAGGTAAAAAACAAGCGTTAAAGACTGATATGAGAGTTACAAACTTTACCTATTCTGGAATGAAAATTAGAGCATATTAATATGAAATTTTTTATTTTTTTTAAGGACAGTGTCTTGAGTAAGTATGGTTAATATTAGACGGATCAATGAGATAGATTGATTAAGTTATCTCTTTGTTACTTATTAGGATGAGTTAATCATTATAGATGTTAGCATGAATATATATACGAGAGATCATAAGATTCTATGGAGTTTTTGTTTCCATTAATTCTATTTGTAGCCAAATTTTTAGGAGAGTTAGTATGAATCCTTAGGGATCAATATACATTTTAGTACAATTTTTCATCTTTAGATAGATGGGTAGTGAGAGAGGGCGATACAAATCTTGGAGGATATATTAAAAGCTTATGTTCTAGATTTAAGGGTGGAATGAGATGAATAGCTGATAATAGTGGAGCTTGTATATAATAACAGTTTTAAAGTCAACATTCAAATGACCCTTTTTAAGGCTTTGTATAGGAGGAAGTGCATCCCCTGTTTATTGGGATGATAAAGGTGGTAGAATACTTTTGAGATATGCGGTATTTTATGAGATAATGGAGATGGTCAAGTTAATTCAGAGGAGGCTTGACATTACTTGTGGTAGGTAAAAGAGCTATATATTACATAATGCATTAGATGAAAAATCTGCTTACTTATAACATAGATGTTTAGGTAATGTATTCAAAGAAAGACTAGAAGGATTGAGATTCATCCAAATATAGATTTTATTGATAGAAGTATATGTTTGGATTACATTAAAGGAAAGCAAACCAAATTAAATATAATAACAAAAGACCCTTAAGAAGCATTCAGCTTCTTAAGATCATACAAATTGTTAGTTGCAAACTTTTTAAAGATCCTTCTTTTGGTAAAAAATATTTTATTACTTTTGTCAAAAACTTCCCATGATATGGATATGTTTACTTATTGTTCTTGTGCTAGAATGTTTAATCTTTTTAAGTCAAGGTGTGACAAACACCTGACACTAAGATGCAATCATTGCCAGTTTTATATTGTTTCTTTTCTTAAATTCAAGATGAGTGTAACATTTGATCAACTTTGATGTTAGTCTTATTACGCTTCTCAATTTCTCATATAGGCACCTATTATTTTAATATGTTTGACATTTATTATGCTTTGCTTGATTAATTTCTCCACTTTTTCACATCTTCGAGTTAGAATTAGCTCATAAAGTCTTCTATAAAGTTATTGCCCATCTTTCGATCTTCCAAATGAATCTAAAATATCATCGTTCGAAAAATTAGGAAGAAATTTGCACTACATCTTGTGTTATCTCCTCAAATTCACCAATTACAAGACAATGAACTAAACATGGAAAATATAATGAAATTCATATAAAACACATTATAAAGATGAAAAAAATCAAGTAAATTAACCCCATATAACATGTAAAATATTGACCTTTCAAAATATAATAGTAAATTTTATTAAATTTTACTTGTTATTCACGGTAATCTTAGAATCAAACATAATGCATTAAATGAAAAATATGCTTAGTTATGACATAAATGTTTGGGGTCATATATTCAAAGAAAGTTAGAAGAATTAGTAAAAATGAGATTCTTTTGATTCTTGACTTTATTGATCTAAGTGTATATATGAATTACATTAAAAGAAAGCAAACTAAATACAATAGGAAAGGAGCCACAAGAAATACTAAGCTTCTTGAGATAAACACTTAGCTTCTTAAGATTCTACACACTAATGTTTGCAAACCTTTTAAAGCTCCATCTTTTGATAAAAATGTTTCATTACTTTTATCAAAGACTTGTCATGATATGGTTATATTTATTTGCTTAAGAAATTTATTTTAGAGATATGATAAACTGAGTGTTCAAGCCCTTTTTAGATCAATTTGTAGTAGTATTTGTAGATGATATCTTAGTTTATTTCAAAATTGAAGAGGAGCGTATGAAGCATTTGAGAATTGTACTATAAAAATTGAGAGAGAATCAACATTATACTAAGTTAAAGAAATTTGAGTTTTGGAAAAAAAGATTTCTTTTTTTCTAGGATGTGGGAAGGAATATCAATAGTTTCAAGTTATTAAAAGAAATTTATGATAGGATTCTCTAAGCTAGCTGGAACTTTGACCTAATTAACTTGGAAGGGGATAAAATTTTAATGGATAATAAATTACAAAGATAGCTTTCAATAGTTAAAGAAGATTTTGATAACAACTCATATGTGCTAATATATGCTTTGGTATAAAATGAAAATATGTTGGCTTATGTTTCTAGAAAACTAAGTCTATATAACTTATCATACAAATAATTTAAAGCTTTTAAGAATAGATTTTTCCTTAAAGACATGAGTCATTATTTGTATAATGGAAGAAAAAGTTGAATATAAGGCAAGGGAGATGGATGAAGTAGCTAAAATATTATGATATGATAATGTACTATCATTCAGGTAAAACCAATACAGTGGCAAATGATTTGAGTTAAGAGTTTCATATCTTACCATGTTGATTATCTTGCAATGGGAGTAACACAAAGAGTTGATGTAGCATTATAGATGGTGAGTAGTGACTTAAGGGTTGGAAGCATGATTAAGCAGTTTGAAAATTACATTCAACTTTAATTATTAAGATCAAAGAGGCTTGTTAGAGTGATTAACAAATTAAGAGAATTAAAAAAAAGAGTAAAGATAATGATAAGATCATATTCTCATGTTAATGATAATTTTGAGGTTTAAGTTCAAGTTGTGGGTTCCATATGATATAAAATTAAAGGGGAGATTATAGACGGGACTCATACTTTTAGGATCAAGATATATAAGAATCTAAAGAGAAATTTATGATGGAACAACAAGAAGATGGAGATAACCAGATTTGTAATATAGTGTATAACTTATCAGTAGGTCAAAACAAAGCATTGAGATCAACATAAGAGTTAAAAACTTTATCCATTCTTGAATGAAAGTTAGAGCTTATAATATGGATTTTTTTTAAACATTTTTGAGGAAAGTGAGAGGTCTTTAGTAAGTATCGTTAATATTAGATATATTGATCAAGTTAGCTCTTTTGTTACTTATTGGGATGAGTTAATCATTAGATATGTTAGTGAGATTATACATATGAGAGATCATGAGATTTTATGCAGTTTTTTTTGTTTCCATTACATCTATTTGTACCCAATTTTTTAGGGGAGTTAGTACCAATCTTTATGGATCAATATAAATTTTAGTAAAATTTTTCATCTTTAGATATTTGGGTAGTGAGAAAGGATGATATGAATCTTGGAGGATATATTAAGTTAAGGGGGAATGGGATGAATAGTTAGTAATAGTGGAGCTTGTATGTAATAACAGTTTTCAAGTCAGCATTCAAATGGCATTTTTAAGGCTTTGTATGGAAGGAAGTGCACCCCTATTTGTTGGGATGATAGAGGTGGTAGAAGACTTTTGAGATATTAGAAAACTTATGAGACAACGGAGGAGGTCAAGTTAATACAGAGCATGCTTGATGTTGCCCATAGTAAATAAAAGAGCTATATAGATCAAAAGAGGTGTCCCTTGGAATTTCAGGTGAATGATCATGTATTCTTAAAGATGTCAACTACAAGAGGGATTTGGAGGTTTGATTTCAGATGGAAGTTAAGTCCTAAGTTTGTAAGCCCTTTTGAAATCTTAGAGATAATAAATCTAATGACATACCATTTCACATTACCACTAACATTGACCAATATTCATAACATATTTCATATTTCAATGCTTAGGAGATATGCATATGACCTATCTTATATTGTAAATCACTTTAAGTTGGAGCTAGGAGATGACTTAAGTGGAGCCACCGATATAGGTTATGGACTATAAGAAGAAAGTGATAAGGAGTATAGTTATGCCCTATGTCAAAGTGGAGTAAGGAAAGAGTAAGGCTCCACCTAGGAGTTAGAGGACGAGATAAGAAGTAAGCACCCTCAACTATTTGATATTCTAGGTAAGTCGAGTTTTGGGGCAACACTTATTGATTTTCATTATGATTTATCTTAACTATGACTTTATTGTTAAAGTGATGCATTTTAGGGTTGATTATATTATTAAGTTTATGTAATTATAAGGGTGGTTAAGATGTGACTAAATTAACCACATATAGAAGAGTATAATAACTAGACATATTAGTCTAATACGTTATCAAAATTGAATAATATTTGGTAAGTAAACTTTTGATAAAAATATTGGACAGAGGTAATTAAAAAAGTTATAAAAAGCTAAAAGGATTACATATATTTTACATTAAGACATCAATACTGATGATAAACTTAAATAGGAGAATTTATTGAAGGAATTTTATGAGCTTATTTTGTTGTCACCGCCAAATATTGTTTGGTATTTTTATTTAACTTTTCGTAGGAATATTAAATTAAGATGATTCAAAAGGCTATAGAAAGATAATAGAATTATTTACAAATATTAAGAAAACATCTAAAGCTAATATCGACTAGCTAGAGCTCTACTATCAGCTAGTCATTGGCAGCATTACTTTTGTAAATTAGTGTATGACTAGCCAACAAATTAATAAACTAGTTGAACCATATAATTTTCAACTTTTGAAAACAATTAAATCATCAATTCTTTGATGATTTCAAAGATAAAGCTTGCAAAATTTACAAAAAAGGACATGAAAGGATACAAGAGGGGTTATTTTAGAATACAATAATCTAGGGGATGTAGACTTTTACATATTTTGAAGAGGGTGTAGGCAATTGTTCACTTCAGAAAGAGAGTTTGACAGTATCTTTCTTATGAAAGGTGGTAATATACGTCAAATAGGACATTTTAGGTAAATTGTTATGCTATTTGTGCATATTAAGTACTTTATTGAGTGTTAAAGAAGTATTTGCATAACTAGATTGATTTAAAATAGGTTAGAAATGTATAAAACCTATATAAGGATATGGTAGCTTTAAGGTTTTGTGAATGAATGGACTTAGGGGATTGAGCATGTTTATTGAGAGTAAGATTGTGTTATGATTACTAATATGCAAGTGAAGTGCATTTTAGGTGTCGAGGATATACCATTCATGATTTAGATGTGTGTAGCTGTATATCATAGTGTAAGTGCTTATGTATTCTTGGTATGAATTGTGTAATACATTATTTATTTTATAAATGTTATAGGATGTCTTACAAGGCCATTAAGGAGCATGGTTATGCTTGGTGTGATGGTTGGCTAAGGCATATTGGCAAGCACTAGAATGAGACATATTGCATTTCATTGCTCGAGACATAATTCAAGGCTAGGTTTGAGAGTGCATAGATATGATGTTTGCAACGACTTAGTCAATGACTATTGTGGGCATGTACACGAAACTATATGGCTTAGTTAGCCCTATCTATATGATGCGTTTGTTATTATTATGTGAATTTTTTGATTACATCATGATTTTCTTATGTGTATTAAGGAGAAATTAGTTGTACCATAGAGACATAATTATGAATATTAGAAGGGATGTAGATCTAAATGTATTTTAATATGATTTTTGTCCAATTGATATGTAAGCAATGAAGGCATATGATTTAGAGGAGTTTTGATGGTTTTATAAAGTAAGGTGTTTAAATAGTGAAATGATCATACTTTTCTAAATAAATTTTATTGAGTTATATGAGATAAAGATATGATGATGCTTGGGTCCGTCTAATCATTAGGTAGGATTTTGTGATGGGATCCCGATTGGCGCATAATAATGTCATATTTCGGAAGATTTGAATCGTCCCAATAGAGATAAATGTGAGTATTACATAAATTTTGCAGGTAAAACTATATGACGTTAAAAAGATCCAAATCACACCTTAGGCAGACTAATAAACGCAAATGTAAGTATTACTCAACTCAATGCATGACGCTCCAACATACAGACCGAAAAGAAGAAGAAGAAAAGTTAATATTTGGGAACCCAAAATTACGTACAAAAAGAAAAATCAAGACATCTGTGATGGTCAATATGATTGGTGTCATTACTACTACTGCTCTCTCTCTCACCATTTACTGTCAGATGTAATCACTCCTCCCAAAGCAACCCAATCAGGAAGACCGTCCAACCAGGAATCTTTTTCATTCAACCGAACCGGTCGGACCGAGGGAATGAAAGAATTCTCACGCTTCTCTTCTCGGTAATCGTACAAAATTCCCTTCCTTGCTTGCTTGGGCTATGAGTATGTCTATTTTCTTTTTCCAAATAAAAAGAATATGCCCTACCAATTTATTTTTTATTAACTGTCCTCTCTCTTTCTCCGGCTCAAGTCATCTCTCCCTCTTCTCCTCCAAATCCCAAACCCCTAAAATCGCCATCTATTGTCTGAATACAATATCCAACCTCCACAAACATTTCATTGTTTCATCCTCTTCCGCCCATCATTTGCCTCTACAGTTCAGCTACATTTCGTCTTCTCTTTCAATCTCCACCCTCCATTTCCCGACTATTCCATGCCTGCGACCCTGCGCTTGCAATAGACCCTGCCATCGTCGGAGCCGCCTCACCTATGTGCGGCGGAGGGAGTCTGAGCTTGGCCCTTGTAAAATTATCTGGATGTCGTGTTAGGTACGGAGGTATAAATGCATGTGAGCGCGGATCTAGGGTTTTCGAGCCTGGTCCTTGTATTTTGCGCTGCTTTCCCGGTCGTCTTTTTTGTGCTCCGCCGCAAGTGGCAGCTAGCCATTGCCAGAAAGGAAGAGATCAAACGGTTACTGGTTTTGGCGTCGGAGGAGGCTGCTAGGGCGGAGCTAGAGGCCACATTTTCGTACACCACCGTTACGACCACCACCCCCACCGGGCCAGTTTCGAGGAATAATTATCAATGCGCTGTTTGTCATTGCCCGACAACTACCCGTTGCGCCCGATGTAAATCCGTTAGATATTGGTATGTTTTCTTTAGATGATTTTTTTTTTCTTTCCTATTGTTTTAGATTTTCTTGATTGGGCTTTAACTTAATTTGGTTAGTGGATGTGGAATTTATCCGTGAATTTAATTGGTGGTAATTGCAGAATTTGTTGTAAAAGAATTTTTTAAAATTTGAAACAGCAGTTTTAGAAGAATATGATTTGTTACTTCAGATTAATTGAGCCATACAGTGGACGAAAGTAAAATGTGGCACCCTAGGAATGGAATCCGGTCCGGTGATTAGAAATCAAAGGAATGGGATCCGGTCCCGTGATTAGAAACCAAAGGATTTAAGACACGGCCAGGTTGTTTTAAGTCATATCCTTATACATTGAGCATTACTGGCTATGGATAATAAAACATATTTGGTTCACATGAGAAATCAAAGGTCTCCCCATTGTTTATTACTGTAAGTATTTTTGTTTGAGGTACTGTATTACATGAACCAGGTGCTACAGATAATTATGACCTGCTTATGCATGTGGTATACCTTTGTGTCATCTTACATGACTATGCGACAGAACAAGTTGATGGTTGTTCTATTTTGAAGAAATTTTCTTTGTTACAACTCTCTAAATTTCATGTTACTTCATAAATGTATGCATTATCATTAATAAAACTGATGGTTTTTTTGATGAATGATATAGTCTTTACTTATTTTGTTTTCTACATTGACATTTTATCTGTGCCAGCTCTGGTAAGTGTCAAATAATCCACTGGAGACAAGGTCATAAAGAAGAATGCCGTCCTCCTGATGTCTCATTCAGTAATAGTGACAATGGCAGCAATGCCGGATGCAATATGGCAAAACAAGAGCAACATGTTATTTATGACGATATATATGAGACTGAAAATATTGTACCACCTCATTCAGAACCATCATTATCAGGTTTCAGTCTGAAGAATGATGATGGTGAAGACCATGTTAAAGTTGATTCAATTGCTGATACAGATGGAGCATGCTCTTCATCTGAATCCTCAGGCACGTCTTTTTCCGGATTCTCTTCTTCACCTCCTGTTTGTGAATCATCTGATGATAGTTCAGTTGGCGAGAGCATCAGTTCCAATGAATCTGAGGAATCTGAAGTACATATATCTGCTCACATTTCTACTGATATTCAAGGATTCAATTTGGACAAGGGGGATCAAACTAAGCCATCATCTCCAAAATTTACCAATTTGGTTGATTCTTTGCATAGTTTTGGTGAATTGAATAAGCTAAATCAAAGTAAATCTAATGATGAACATGAGCATAATCTGTCTTCTACTTCTACTTCTGCTTCTCCATGTGAGAGTACCATTCCTGTGGTCAGAAGTTTTATAGAGCCACATAAGTCTTCTGACTTCTGGGGCAGAACTCTTGACTCTGTTGCATCCAGCAGTGATACCCGAGATGATTCTGATCTGTCCAGTAACAATGGAGCTACCAAGTTATCTGATTCTGAATCACCCCTCCAGTTTAAGTTCAATTTATCTGGAAGTAATGATCATATGTTGACAATGGAAAGCTCTGTCGCAAAGGGTGTATCCAATGAGTCACATGAGGCTGCTGACAGTAAGCCTATTGATAAAGCATCTTCATCATTGAAAATTGGGGATGATGAGATAAGTGCCAGGAAGTCTTCATCTGTTAGTTCTGAGAACTCTAACACAACAGATAACAGAGCTGGTAGAGATTCAGATGCACCGAAATTCAGTGAGCTTCAATCTGGGTCATCATATTTTTCACACTTGCGCTCATCTTCTAGATCTGAAGGTTTATTAGTTACAGATGCTTCAAAAGTCAACAGATTTTCATCTGCAAACTTTGACAAGTCAAATCTTACTGTTACTGATCCCGTGGATACTTCTCATCTTTGTGAGTCAAAATTGTCATCAGGTGCTTCTCAACACAATTTGATTGTCAGTACAAGTGGACGTTCAGTTAGGAAAGTTTGTGATGCTGATGTTTGTCCTTCTATTGGGACCCATACTGCAAGTTTCGCATCAAGTTCAATATATGGTCTGAAATCTTCAATGCAGAAAGTTGTGGATCAATTCAGGGGACCTAAATGTGGAAGATACAGTGATAAGGTTTTGCCATTGTTTCGTTTTTCTTCTATAACTTAACCTAGATTCAACTAAATTCATTATGAGTTTGCCTGCGCTTTTCAGGGTCTTTTTCCTTACGATCTTTTCGTAAAGTTGTATACCTCAAACAAAGTAGAAGTTCGGCCCTTTGGGCTTATCAATTGTGGAAACAGGTATAAGTAACTTTTCATTCTGAGTTAGATTTAAGCCTTACAGATCCGAACAATACGAGGCACTACCATTATTTATACTAGGATTTGTAGTCATCTTAATTTTAGTGTAGTCATTAGTTTTGTCATTAGATCCAATTATTCGATACGCATCAGGGTTGAAGGCACACAATAAATGGTAACTTACTTTAAATCAAAACTGTTGCAGGAACATGCATAAACAACTATGTACTTATCCCATGGACAATTTCTTTGCATAGACATCATTGTTCTCTGGAATGCTTTAGCAATTGACTGAGCATGCACATAACTCATCCAAAAGGCTTTGTTTTTAACTTTTTCTGTTTCAATAACCTGCAGCTGCTATGCTAATGCTGTCCTGCAATGCCTGGCATTCACCCCGCCTTTGACTGCTTTTTTGGTTCAAGGATTCCATTCTAAAGCTTGTATGTTTCACCCTGCTGAAACTCAAAAGATTCACTTTCAAATAATATGATGACTTTTCTGCAGTATAAGTTCATTTTTGTGCTCTATATTAGGTGCACAAAAGGAATGGTGCTTCACTTGTGAGTTTGAGAGGTTGATTTTTAAGGCCAAGGAAGGGAAATCACCACTTTCTCCAATTGGGATATTATCCCAACTGCCAAATATAGGAAGTCGGCTTGGTAATGGGAAAGAGGAGGATGCTCATGAATTTCTAAGGTGTGGACAGTTTTTTTGCTATTTAATGTCTCAAATATTTTTTCCATGTTATATATATTTTGAATTTTAAAATATTTTGTGAATAATTAGTGGAATGCGTTAACAGGTATGCTATTGATGCAATGCAATCAGTTTGTCTTAAGGAAGCTGGGGTGAATGCCTCCGGATCCTCTGAAGAAGAAACTACTCTCATTGGCCTTACATTTGGAGGATACCTTCGGTCTAAGGTAAACACTATTGTCTAGTGAAAAGTTGCCGTTGAGAACTTGCTATTACTTTTCTATGTGTTAAGTTATACAATTGAAACCTACAATGTTGACAGATTAAATGCTTGAAGTGCCACTTCAAATCAGAGAGGCAAGAAAGAATGATGGATCTTGCTGTTGAAATAGAAGGAGAGATAGGGAAGCTTGAAGATGCGCTCAAACGATTCACGAGCACCGAGATACTGGATGGTGACAACAAATACAAATGTGGCAGGTTGGTCATATTACTTTCAATGTAATCTTTTGAAAGTGTTACTTTTCATTATTGCTTTGTGTTTCTGGAGAATCTGAGCTATTATATTTGCAGACCTCATTGCAGAACCTTGATGTTGGTTCTCTGGGAAAGAGAAGGGAAATTAGGTTTGGGTAGGGAAGTTGGGCTGTCATTAGGTGTGAATTGGAATTAAAATTCTAAATAGCTGTATTAATTGAAACCTGCTCATCTGGTTTTCAGGCATCTGATAAAAATTTGTATTTCACAGTCAGTCGTTGATTTTTGCTTGTTTTGGTTTAATTCAGATGCAAATCTTATGAGAAGGCCAAGAAGAAGTTGACAATTCTGGAAGCTCCCAATATCCTTACTGTTGCATTGAAGCGATTTCAGGTAGTTCTAGTAATCAATAATGATGTCTTCCATTGTGTTTCAAAAGATTCTTATCTACTTTAATACTTGGTTTTACAGTCTGGTAAATTTGGAAAGCTCAATAAGCCAATTTGGTTCCCGGAGATCCTTGACCTAGCACCATATATGAGTGGGACAAGTGACAAAACCCCAATTTACAAGCTTTATGGAGTGATTGTTCACTTGGATGTAATGAATGCTGCATTTTCTGGCCACTATGTGTGTTATGTTAAAAATATCCAAAACAAGTGGTTCAAAATTGATGACAGCACGGTATGTTCCTTTCGCAGACAATCATCCTTGACGCAAATATTTGTTTCTCATTTTATGTGTTTCGGAAAAATGTGCACCTTCAACTTCATTGAAGATTGTTTGGACATCTTTTACCTGGATAGGATAAGCGTATTTTTAATCCTTCAGCTTAATGGTTTTTCTATTTGAGTACTTCAATGATTAAACTTTCTAATTCAGTCCTAAAACTTCTGTAATTGCTCTATATTAGGACTTCTCATAATGTCCTTAGAATAAATCCCCCGTGGCATCAACAAAATCCAAGCTGGACATGAGTGACGTGTATGTCCAGTTTGGGTACCACGTAAGATTTCTGTTAAGAATGTTAGCGGAAGTCCTAAGAGAGCTGGAGGACTGAAATAGGAAAAATGATTGACGTTAACGGACCAAAAGTATGTTTCTTTCTTTACCTAGACAGTAGAACTACTTCAAGATATTTCCATGCATCATTTCCATCTAAAATTTCAACTGTACCGTCAAAGATTGTCATCTTTCCTTAACAAAATATTCTTGAATCAATTATGCCTGCTAAAAGGATCTTTGTTAATTCTTTTATGATCTCAGGAAAGGTATGTCTAGTTTTTTGTGCTTCTGAAGAATTACAGATTCTTGGTCATAAACTTATGCTGCATCTGCAATTTGTTCGGCTTCATAGAAACTTGGGAAGTCTGTTCTGTAAGGAACTTATTAAGATAGGCTCTCTAGGACTTCGAAATTTGTTGCATTGCTTGGTTTTTACCTTCTTCCCATGTTGTGCCATTGATTAATCTCAAGCTCTTTCCTTTAGCTGCTGAATCTGCAGTTCTACAATTGTTAAATAAGTTCCTTTCCCTTCCGCCTTTTTCCTCCCCCGTATTGTCCTTGCATATACATTTTAGTACATTGGAAGAATAAATATTACCAAACTCCCTTACTCCATGTACATACCAGGATTTGAACCCTGGTAGATGGGAGCTGCTTCTACTTCTTATGGCCACTAGGCTGATTCCCTGGTGGTTGCCCGTGCATATATCTTTCTTTCTAAGCTTATTATTGTGTTTCCCATGGTTGATAGGTAACCCCTGTGGAACTTGAGAGAGTCCTAACAAAAGGCGCGTACATGCTTCTTTATGCAAGGTGACAGATTTTAGACTGGGAAAATTACACCTCTCATCATTGTTCTTACGTTGATTGACTAATTTGTTTTCCTGCAGGTGCTCACCAAGGGCTCCTAGATTGATAAGGAGCAATATGGTGTCTCCGGATGCAAAAAATAAAGGCATTACTGGGAAGAACACGTTGTTGAATTCAAGATCCACATCTACGCGATCAAATGTAGTCCAATTGCATCCTCATTCACTTTGTCCAGATAATGTGGCCAATGTTGGATCTTCCCATTTGAAGTTCCATCGGCTTCAGAGGATTTTAGAAGAGGATTCTAGTGATAACTCCTCATTTACTAGCAGCAATTCTGATGAAGGTTCTTACAGTACTGATAGTACCCGGGATTCCACAAGTGCTGATGACATTTCTGATTTCATTTTTGGTGGTTGGAACAGCTCTTGGATGAATGTGTCTGATTCTGACACATCTTCATCTTCCTCTTCTTCCCCATTGTACTACAAGTGTATACCCTTTGCTGATGCATATCAAAATAGCAGCAGGTCTCAGACTTATCATGCAGATTCTGATTCAGTGATGGAGCATGGGGATCTTTCGGGTAGACAACCTTGTGAGAGTAGGAGGCTGATGGATTTGGAAGGTGGACCAGGTGGTCCTTTTTTGCAGTCTAACACGGTAAAACAGGATAGGAACTTGTTGAGTAGTAGGAGTAGTAGTAGCAGAAATAGGAAAACTGACTCGGGGAAAGTAGGACTGACAAGCCCTTTAAATGATGTAAGAAGATCAACCAGTGAAAGGACATACTAAAATATATATTTATGATGAAGGATTTAGTTTAGAGATGTAAATAAGAGTTCTTGGGGAGGGATTGTATGTAATTGTACTTTGGTCTCTGCCTCTCGGCTGGTATCAGTTAAGAATATCAATCAGCAAATCCACTGTTTCGTTACTCCCTCCCCGTCTCGGTCATAAAGTCCTCAGAATACTGTAAATAGCACAATGGACACTAGGCTGATGAGTCCTTTTTTCTTTTGAAGCCCAAATATAATTATTTTTTGATTTAATTCTTGTGTCCGCCTTATGCAGCCCTGGTACAGAATCAAGTCTATAAGCACTCCTTTTATTATCAATCGGTGATGATAAGATACAGTCAATAAACACGTCTCAATAACTAAGACTAAAGTGTCCTTTGTGAAACATAACACTATAACGATCACCCAACAGCCCAATAGCTCCTTTGTGTTTAGAATATCATGTGTTATTACTAAATTATAAGTGCAATAATTGCTTCCGCCTTTTACTTATGAGGTAACCTATTGTTTCAACTCTCTCACATCGTTTTCTTATTATCTTTATTTTAATCACTATATTTTATGCTATTGTTAAAATTCGTAAATCAAATCCCTTGTATTTAATTTAACAAAACATATTCTCAGCCATTCTAGTTATATTATTATATACAATGATGATGGATTTTCAAACAGTAGCATGGTAGGATTAAAGTACAAGTTAACATAAGTTGGGTATCACCATCCCTTTGCTTGCAGAATGGATTAGTATCATTTATCTATTGTCGACCTATAGCGTTAATTAATTTTCTGGAAAAAAAAGAGCTAGAGATAAGAGGAGGCCTAAAACCAGCAGCCTACTTGTTCTTCATTTTGCTAATTAACTTACTGGTCCCGATAATCTCACGTAGTAAACTTAATAGATAACTGGGTCAAACCTTGATGCATATCAACTTTCAAAGTCGACGATTGAATAGTATTAGACAAGGACACCGTGACATGTACGTGGGCTTAGGATAAAGATGAACGGTGGTTCAACTACTACCCACCAAATCGAGAGCAGACCAGACAACGCCTCGCAGGACGCATCACCCATATGATATACAGTGTGCCTTGGTTTTGTAAACTTTGTAGGCTGTGGGTAAGGACTGGGAGCATTTGATAAGAGGACAAGAGGGGAGGGGATGAATTAGTTGAATTGACTTTGGGTGTCCACTTTTTGTATTAGTCTGGCCTCCACTCGGTTGAGTTTTGGACTTGGAAGGACAGCCATCACCAATCCAACTCCAACCCCATACATACAGGACAGCCATCACCAATCCAACTCCAACCCCATACATACAGGATAGGACCCACACGGATCCATCCATCCATTAATGGTGGCTCGGCTCGGGGCATGTCTGTCTTTGTACAACTAGAACACCTTCCACATGCCCACTTGCATGCAATTTTTTTAGCAGGCGTCATTTTCTCTCCCGTCATCACCAGTTGACAAGTTGAATTACGTTTTTGTTCTCGGAAACCACCTATTTATTTAGCAGGTGTCATTTTTTCTCCCCTCATCACCACTTGACAAGTTGAATTACGTTTTTGTTCTCGGAAACTACCTGTTATGCTCATACTAATTCTCGTGGTCTTAAAGTGTGTATATCTATATAATTACTTGTCGGATACTGTCTAGTTGTTGTTGCAGACAACCGGCCATCAAATTCAAAGAAACATGAACAGACACTGTTCTAGACAAGAATCTATAGATTGTATGTCTCATATGGGAACACATTCTTGGCTGTGAGTTGACCAAAAGAAAGAATGCAAAGGGATATAATGCATTGCATTTGAATGGGTTCTTTCGTTAAAAGTCTAATGCATCTAATCTACTCTTTACTCTTACCACACATTCATTGCATTTTAACGGGTTTAAGTGCTAGCTCACCGTAGTAAAGACATGGTGATAATATATATATTGCATTATATATATATTCCTTACCAAAGGATATTTATGTTAATAGCTTAAAACGATACGTTGGTTAATCATCTACTAATGTAAAGATGAGATAAAAAGTCAAAAGATAAGAGTTAAATTGCATGCTCTACGTAGCTTTAGCTTTTTCCAAAGCAATTATAAAAACTAAGAAGCATGCAAAAAAATAAAGAAAAAGGAAAGTGGAATAGGTCACGTCTCGCAGCAGCTCTCATGTTTTACAAGAAAGCAACAGCAATCCAACATTTGGTCCAATTCAGTATCATTTTCACCATTTAATCTATAACTGTATATAATGCACGTATCTTCATTCAGATTCGAGTCATGCTCATATACGTGTCTATAACTCAAAAAGTTTTGATTATAAACATCTATCGAAAGAGAAAGTTAAATTTACCCTAATTTCTTCTGATATATTAAACTGCAGCCATAGAGCAAGTCTGCCAGTAAGGAGATCCCTGTCTCTCTTCTTCAATGTTGACCACCATTCTTTTAAGATGCTCTTTATATGGTGATTGAGATGTGATTATTAAATGTTAGAGGGTAAGGATTCTTAATTTGAGGTCAGACTTTTAAATAATAGGAGAATATGAGTCAAATCACTGACCTCTTACCCAAACTACATATCTATTCGATATTTGTAATTGTATAACACAAAGGAGGACTTGTGCTGGTTTTGGATATAACTCATCTTAATGAGAAAACACACGTGTCATTCTCCTTTTGACTACTCATGGTTAATTAATACAAATTGAATATACGCATATGTATTCTTCAAAGAATCCAGGAAATTGTCTGTATTCTTTATCTATTCTACAGCCAACAAAAATAATATGTTCAACATTACAACTTAAACCAAATGGGTATTTTTATTTTTTGTATGTATCGCTTTGATTTTGCATAATGTTAGTTATACCACGAACTTTAATGATGGCATAATCAACTATAAATGTGTATTAGTGGAGAAAGTATGGAAAAAAAACTTGTTTTGCTATCCATTGAACGATGAATAAGTAGCTAAATTGCTTGAACAAGCTCCTTAATGTTTGATCAAGCTCTTAAAACTTTTGATTGACCTTTACGAAAGTTGTATAACCTTATGCCGTTAATGTCCTTTTACAGCTTTTTTAATGCATGGGCCTCTTAACGGTTTAGAGAAATTAAACATCCACGAACTTACTTAAACAGGTAGTAGGAGAACTTAACAGATATTTATAATAACCTTATTAGGCATCCACATTACAGGCCTGATAAATAATCAACCCATGCTAATTAATGCCCATTTTCTTCACTAAACTTCAGCCCATTTAATCATATTTTTTATTGAGCTTCTTTATTATCTTTAATATGAATTAACTTTGATTTTTTTAACCTTAATTTTATAAATAACCTATAACTGATAACTATCCAATAAAAATCACCAACATTTTCCTCCTTAGACAAATATTAATTATAACAATTATAACAACAATAAAAACAGTAAAAGTGGTTAAGCAAAATCAATGTAACGGTGACTAATTTAAAACATTTGATTCAAAGATAATGAAAGTCCATTATCTGATCCCCTAAGATTCTCAATATCAAAAAATATCAAAAATATGTGTCATATGTGATACATATTCGATATAATCACTTTTATCTAATATCTCACTAACATGAATGAGAAAATAAAGTGTAACAAACTACAATGAGACTTGTATGGTTTGAAATGTAACCTTGTTCTATTTTTCGATCTCAATTTCTCTAAAATTTATGCTAAACTATATTAGAGAAAATTGTTTTCTCTAGCTGAATGCAAAACCACATTAGAAAAAACACTAATAAGATTAAATACTTATATCCCCTATGTCTTATCAAATCTATTTTATGCATGTATCTTTTTGTGTCTTGAAGGCATAAGCTCAAGGCCGATCTATATATATATATAAGCTCAAGGTATATATAAGGTCGATATA
>JANZXR010000006.1:7114223-7124306 GCA_027575705.1 Erythroxylum echinodendron | reverse complement strand
GGTCGATATATATATATATATATATATATATATCGACCTTATATATACCTTGAGCTTATATATATATATAGATCGGCCTTGAGCTTATGCCTTCAAGATATATATATATATAGCTTAAAATTGAAATAAATCTTAAGATTTTCACTTTTGTTATAACAATGTACAAAAAATTGTATGACTGAGAACAAAATGATGATCATCAATATGTATAAAAATACTATCATAATACGTGAAATATGTACAAATGTATCGAGAGCAATTATAGTGATCCCTAAATAATAGTGTCTAAAGACTTCAGTAAACCTATACTATACACATGTTCCTAAAAAATAATTGGGTGAAGTCCTTTAGTTAAAGGATCAACAAGCACATACTCAATCTCCAAATGTTTTACCTTAATATCACCTTTTTGTTTCAATTCCTTTATGGTCTGATATTTCACCTCCAAATGCTTAGACTTTATGATGTTCTTATTGCTATTACTAAACAATACAACATAAAGATTATCATAATATAACCAAATAGGTTTAACAGCTGAATCAACCACAAATAACTCAGAAATTAAGTTCCTGAGCTAAAATACTTGTAAAATAGTCCTATAGCACGCTACAAACTCTACATGCACAGTCTAGGAAGTTACTTGTGTTTGCTTGCCACTTTTCTACAATATTGCACAATTTGCTAACATAAAAATGTACCCTGATGTGAACTTCCTATCATCTAGGCATATAGCAAATTTGAGTCCTTATAACTTATGAGCTCTCAACTGTTGACTTTCCTAAATGTCAATATATAAAACTTAGTTCCATTCAGATATCTCAAAACTCATTTGATGGCATTCTAGTGGTCTATTCATAAGTTAACCATATACCTACCCAGTAGTCCAATAACAAATGCAATGTTTGGTCTATTACGCACCTAGGCATATATCAGGCTACCAACTATACTATAATAAGTTATATTCGTCATAGCCTTTCTTTATGTATCAATCTTTGGACATTGTGCCAAATATAATCTTTCATTATGAGAGATAGGTGCTACAACAGGTTTACAATAAGCCATATTAAACCTTTGCAGCACTCTTTCAATATATGCTCTCTACAAGTGTTAAGACCTATCCCAATAGTAAATTTGAATACCTACAACAAAAGATAACTCACCGAAGCCATTCATGCCAAAATGCTTGCAAACCCATATAGCATCGTCAAATCATTTGAAGCGAGAAAGATATTATCCACATATAAAAGTAGAAAAGATAACCTTGCTCCCCGAAACCTTGTAATACAAACATCTTTTAACTTTATTTTTCACAAAGCCAAATGAGGTAACAACATCATCATAGTCTAGAGGTTTGTTTTAAATGATATATGGATTTTCTAAGTTTACTAAACATGCCAACTTTATCTTGATCCTAAAATCCTTCAAGTTGTCCGTATAGACCTCTTCACAAAGGTCGCAATTTAAGAAAGAGGTTTGACATCCATATGATGTAGCTCCATATTATAATGAGCCAATATTACCATAATCACTCTAAATGCATACTTAGAGGATATCTGAGAAAATATAACATTAAAGTCAATCCCTTCTCTCTAAGTGAACCCTCTAGCAACAGGCCTTAAATCATTCAACCTTACTCTAAAATTCCTTTTTGATCTTGTAAATCCATTTCAGCTTATAGGTTTGTAGTTACGAGGTAAATCCTCAAGCTTCCTTACCTTATTATGCTTTATGGATTGCATCTTATCCCTTATTGCATCCTACCATAAATCCACATGAGGTCCAAAAATAGCTTTTGTAAAAGTTACTGGATTCTACTACATGTCCACTATCACAATCTTGTTCACCTAAATAGACTATGTAATCAGATGAGATAGCGAGTCTTCTAATTCTAGTGGATTTTCTTAATTGAATTGGTTCAGTATGCTCTTGTACCTCATGAACCTCAATTTGTACAAGTATGGGTTCCTATACCTGTACGAGTGTGGCACTGAGACATGGATCCATCTGATTATATGAGTGATGGAAATGAAATAACTTTAGTATCCATCCTTCTATTATCTGAAGGGTAAGAATGAGCACCCTCATATAATGGACCACCCTCATCATAAACATTATGCTCTAGAAACTTAGCTGTTTGTGATATCACTATTCTAGAACCTCCATATCTACAATGAAATCTATATCCCTTAGAGTGGTAGGGATATCCAACAAAATAACAATGAGTGAAACAAGAATGCAACTTATTTGCATAAGAATTATACAAACATACCTTAACGAGAAAACCCCTACACGAAGTTGATTGAGGCTAGGCTTCCATCCCTTCTAGATTTTGAAAGGCATTTTTAAAACTGATTTGCTTGGGAAGTCATTAAGCATATATATAAGGTAGTCTTTATGGCTTCACCCTAAAGGTAATCAGCTAAATTAGTTATGCTTTACATTGACCTCATCATATCATTTAAGGTACAATTCCATCTTTCAACCACACTGTTGTGCTTAGCAACATAAGTGAACTGAGCCACTATTCCACATGATTCTACATAATAGGAAAATTGATATTTTTCTTATCCTAAAACCCTATGTTTACTATTCACCTTCATGGTCATATCTGATAATTTTGGTGCTCTTCCTAATTGGTTCTCAACTTCAACTTCAAAGCTATTAAATTTCTCAAGAACTTTAGACATTTCTTTAAGTAAGAACATATATCCATAATGAGAATACTCATAAATAAAAGTCACAAAATATCTTGAATTGCATAATGTAACTTCATAAGGTCAACATATATCCATATGTATGAATTCTACCATAAATTTTTTCCTCCTCCCTATTTGGCTTTCTCTTTTGTATGAATCCCTGCATTGTGGAGTCAATATGATTAGAGGCTCCACTATCTAGCCACTAGAACTTAATGTAGCTATAGAAAGATTATACTCATGTATCATACAATCCAAGGAGTTACTTTAATGTCAGATAGGGCCGGGTTGGGCCAAGCGGGTTGGGCCAAAATTGCGATCCCTATCTGGCATTCCAATTACAACATTCATAGGACCTCTAGCAACACTAGATTGAAAAACATCTAAATGTGGAGGAAATTTAAGTTTCTAAGCTTTAAAATTATAGGGCTCTACCTTTTCTTTTCCCTCGGTTACTGTTAAGATTGTATGAGATGATTGTTTAGCTTTTCTTCTTCAGCAATACAACAGGTGATCAGTGCATTTATGTCCCAGGATTTATCCTGAGAACTATATGTGGTAACCAGAATACCAAACTCTAATGGAAGTGTATTCAGGGCTTTGTGAACTATACAAGCTTTAGGAATATAATTATTTTACTCCCCTAGCTTAGTCTAAAAGTGGACCATCCTAATTATGTACTCCCTCTACCCTTGCTCCTGTGTATCTTATAAAGTATAATTCCTTTAATAAGGTACCTATTTTAGCATTGGAAGATACCTTATATCTTTGTGAGACGCTATTGAGGAAATCCCTTGCTATGTTCATTTTTGGAAGTCCACTTAGTCAATGGTTTGCTATAGATCTCTTTAGATCAAATAACATATCCTATTTGATCTTTTCCAGGCTACATATGCTGCTTTCTCAGTCTTTGAGCTGATAGATGTAGGTGCTGGTGACCTATCATTGAACATGACCATACTAATATCTTCCATCTCCTGTGCAATCTCACATCTTGCTTCCATTTCTTAAAATTTAAACGAATGAGGGTTTCAATTATGACACTGTTATTATTTACGTAGAAGGTGATTGTAAAATTGATAACGTAAATAGTTAGCACAAATATAGG
This sequence comes from Erythroxylum echinodendron, assembly GCA_027575705.1. Lineage (NCBI taxonomy): Eukaryota > Viridiplantae > Streptophyta > Magnoliopsida > Malpighiales > Erythroxylaceae > Erythroxylum > Erythroxylum echinodendron. Next base: position 7,120,502 of record JANZXR010000006.1, on the reverse strand, counting down.
ATAACACCAATACTCTAAGCCACAAAATAATTTCTGTAATGAGCATCTTATCACACATATCATGAAACACCTATGGGATGAATTTATAATACATACAGATAAGACCTCCTTATAAAAGCGATCAAAGTACACACCATTAAATTTTATGATTCTACTATCTGTGGGTGAATAGATCATTTAGGCAATGACTTTCCTCTATTTAATGCTTTTATGCACATATCAAAGTCAACACTTGTGGACAAAATAATCAAATACAAGACCAAAGACATGCCCAAACATGCAAATAAAACAATTCAATAATAATTTGAAAGGTCACTATGATCACTACAATCTCATTAGTACCCAAATTGATCCATAAGCACAAGGGACACACTTGTATTATCCTCACATTCTTTTGTATATGTATAAAATATGTGACAACTTATCATTTAGAAATACAAAATCCTTATGCACATACTCATTATCACCTATCAGTGTTGAAAACATTGTCAACAGACTTTATTTGAGAATTCATCATAAAGAAAATCTTAATCAATGGTAATCATGTCATACCGAGCAATAAATACACCATACGAGATACCAAAATCATATATATCTCTTTTATTTCAAGTTAAATGTATGAAAATTAACTTAATCATGACTTTAATAACCTTATTTGATTTTTTAATGTTAAACCTTATTTATTAACAATATAATAAATTCAGAAAATTAAAAACTCACTTTATAAATTTGTAGGTCCTTAAAAACTAACCCAAAATAACTAAAGGAACCATTTTGTGAATTTTATAAAATTTGAGCTTTTTGGTCCTATAGTATGCTGATATCAACATCGCATATGCTATAGATGACTTGTGTACAACAAGTACTAGAGACTCATGTGTCTTTGGATGCGCAAGGTATGTGCATACTATGCACCAAACACGAACAGACGCACGCTACCTTCATGATGCGTGGATCACACGTGTTGTACGCTTAGATGTGCCAAAAGCCTTAGGCACATCTGTCCTACGTACCGAACATTTGGCTCCCACATGTACCATCTATCTGGCCTGCGGTTATCAGACATGCTAGATGTTAAACGTGTCTTAGAAGCAACTGGCTGCTTATTTTCACTACAGTCTGCTTAGTCACCAAAAAAAGGTGATTTTTTGTGACACTTTCAGTGGTTTAGGCCAGATCCATTTTTAACTTGTTTTTTCACTCAACACTTATCCAAAATCAATTCAAACAACAAATATACAATCTATATAGGCAAAAACTGATTGATTTCTTTGATTTCCTTATGGAGAAATTTGAAAATCTTTGTTCAAATTCATACAATCAGAACTGTTCTACAATATGATATCTTTCATTCAAATGTCTTTTGGGTTCATCCGCCAATCACTGCAAGACTCGTTGCTGGAGCAAATAAAGATAATTAAATGGGGGTGTGGAGAGGAGTCTAGGCAACTGAGGATGGTCAAGTAATGGGAATGCAACTAGTAGGGAGGGGTGGGTCAAAGTCAGGCCATTATTTCCCATTTTGGAAAGTCTCTACCTTATCTACAAACCTACCTTTTGACATTATTCCTAACCTAACCCTTTTCCGCTTCAACTATAAGGATTGGGATGGGAATAATGTCAAAAGGATAGATTAGGCTGAGACTTTCCAAAAAGGGAAATAATATGTATATGTTTTAAATTTTAACTCATTTTTATTTACAGGTTATAGCATATTTCTGGTCAAATTTAGATAAGATCACATAAATGAAGGCCACCAACAAATTAGTTTAAAAATACTTCCAATAAAATTGGAGGTGCATAAAGTGAAAAATTAACCCTTTCTTCTGTCTCACAATTGAGAATTGTAGACCCAAATAAAGATCATCGTAATCAATTAGGCATTAATTACCAAGTTGCCTGTTCCAATCGTTTGAAATACCAGATTCTAAGACATCAAACTACGTAGTTTTTAACTGACATTAAATGATGTTGCCTGGTTTGAAATATAAACGGGCACCAAATTCTGAGACGTTAAGAAACAAAGTTGTGGGTAAAGATGCATTAATTACCAAGTTGTCTCCTCACTCAAACTATCGTAAGCTAAAAACAGCAGTAAAGACTGTCCTCTTATTATCGGTCATCAAAACATCCAGGCATGAGACAAGCAGCCTATGGGATATGTATCATGCCGCTTCTTTTCTTTTGCCCGTCACAGTTAAAAAAAGCTATATAACAAGCTAAGTAGAGGGAAAAGAGACGTAACAAACTCCGCATTTGGGTCGGATCAAAAGATCTAACGAAGGTATTAGTATTGGTATTGGTAATTGGCATTGGATAAAAGCATACTGCAAAAGAAAGAGGTGGAAAGCACATCCCTGAGCCTAGACCACTTTGTTATTTTCATCCAAATCATGAAGTAAGGGGCGAACGGCATAATCATCAATCACACATCCAAAAGCATTTTATCTTGCATCACGGCAGCAAAGCCGGAGAGCATTTGCCTTGTTAGCTAAACTATGCCCACCCTTCATCCGCTAGCTTAGCTGCACATTTTGCAGACATGTCATGTCCATTCTCAGTCTCAAACTTCAACGCAGAGTAAAGGCCCATCGTCAAGACAAATAAAGATTTTCACGTGCAGGGTTCTCCTTCCCCCGTTAATGAAATGAAACCACAACCACCAAATCAACTCTTTCCCAGTCAATGATCAAGACATATGATTTCTTTTTTCCTTATTCCGATACATATTCTCTAATATCTAAGTAAATAGTGGTACAAAAGGACATGTAAAAGAAGAATATCACAAAGAGGAAAGAAAATCCCAGCGGCGGCATCACCAATGATCAAACCTAGCTACCAAAGAACACTAACTCCAAACCCGATATTAAACAACAGCTTCTTATAACAATGGCTAAAAACAGCCACCTACAACTTTTTTCTTTTGCATCTTAGAAAAGCATTAATACTCTCCCGTCGTCATCAGTAAGGCGGCGGTGGCCTAGCAATAGGTGCCCAGATAACATCGGAAGGCAAATGACAACTATACATGCCCATTCCACACGATTCTCCTCCGCTCGCCACGTGTCCACTCTCGCCGCCGCCACCACCTTGCCCTGAAACTGCAGGCGATTGCCCATCTCCGCCGGCAGTGCCGGACTCATCAACTTGAGAAGTCAAACGATGATAACTGGGACTATTAAACGACGCGGCTATTACAAAAACAGTACCAGCCGCCACTAAGCTTCCAGCTACAATACCACCAAAGATCTGCCCTTGTGGTCCGGCGAGAGAGATACTAAAAGTGTTCGGTACCGGATAGGACGAAGCCATACACGTTGCGTTTATCGATAATATGTCGAAACGGCCGTAAAACTTTAGGGTGGCTCCAGGTGTTGTGGATGGCTGACATAAGGTGACGTTGGAAACAGTGCCTGAGCCAGTGAGCACGCAGATTCCGATGTTTTTACGGCGACAGAACTGTGAGATTGTTTCTAATATATCGCTTCCATCAGGGACTTCGAGAATGTAAGGACTCATGACGGGTTGGGGCTCGCGGGTTATGATGAGGGGTGGTTTGGGTTTGTTCTTTGAACCAGGCGGTCTACCCCTAGGTCGGCGAACTACTTCGATGGTGGCACCGTCTGTGTTGACGGTGGTGTTGGGTTCGTTGGGTCCTTGGTGTTTGGTGGTCGGAGAAGTGGTGGTGGTGGTGCGGGGTTCGTCATCGCCAGAGTTGCGAGAGAGTTGAAAGTGTTGAGAGAGGGGCAGGTTTTGGTGCGGTGGGAGTTTGGAGAACATGTTAAGGGTTTCATGATTTGGTCGGTGACGTTGCTGTTGTTGTTGTAGTAGTACATATTGGCCTTTCATGCTTTTGCCTTTTTTGCCTTTTCTGGGATGGGATCTTTAAACGTATTTTATTAGGCTTGGAGGGTACAATATAAAGAAGAATGGGGAGGGAAGGACGGAAGGAGGGACACACGAAGCAAGTGAGTACGGCAGGAGAAGAAGCGCTGGGATTGGTATTTATTGTTGATTACTAATAACAATACAGTGAGTAAGGGATAAAGGAAGAGATGAGGGGTATGTGACTAGTCTGACTGACTTCTCTTAACAGGTGATGTTTGAAAACAATCGAAGACAAGATTCATGGCTCCGCACGCTGGTTGGGGAGGCAAAAATAGACCCCACGACTTTGTGTGCGCTCAGAAGATGGACTTGGTTCATCGTTAGAAATATTGTAATAAAACAAAATTTAGAAAGGTCTAATAATATACATTTTTACCCTTACAAAATAGTGAGATTATTTTTAATAGACTCCCATGTGATTATAACATGAAAAAGAAAAAAATATAGCAATAATACAAAAAATACAAATAAGTAATGTAGGTTAAAAGAGTAAATAAATAAAATTAAAATAAATAAATAAATAAATAAAATTAAATACTTAAATACATAAAAACAAATAAATAATAATACTAATGATAATAATAATAATAAATACTTAATAATAATCAAATACATAAATAAATAAATAAAATAAAACAGAAAACTAACGAAGATATGAAACATGAACCAAAAAGAAAAATAAAAGAATAAAAAATGTAAGAAGAAGCTTCTCTATTTGGTTGTTTAATAAATGAAGAAAAGATTGTTATTGTTAGGGATGGTACAGCAAACCATGGTGCAACAAACATGAATCGTGATCCATAAAATCATGAACTATAAGGCCAGATAGAACAATACATTATATAGATCCATGCAAACTTCAGTTTGTAAGCACAATAAAAGGACGAAAACATGTTATGACTATTAACGTAACACCAAACACAAATAAATTTCGAGACATATAACGTTGGTACACCAAAGTTATTGCAAATTGAAAAAGTACATAAGAGTTGCAATAGAATATTGGTACACACAACATAAACTTCAAATTGTAAAGTACCTCCTAAGTGGGTGGAAAGCTGAATAAACATTTACATAGCATAGCATAAAGTACAGTAATAAAGGTGTTTCATCCCTAGGTGCCAGGAAAGAAGAGTATATGACCTAGCACAAAAATCATGCAAATGCAAGTTCGAGGGAAGATGATGTAACAAGAGTGAGAAGACCATACCACAGAGACAAGTAATTACCTTAAATTCCGTGGCCCGATAAAATAGAATCGTTTTGCCCAAAACCGGCCTGTCCATATTTTTTAAATTAAAAAATACAAAACGGCATCGTTTTGGACAAAACGGCGCCATTTTGTATTTTTTTTAATTTAAAAAAATGGACGGGTCGACCACAGGCCGGGCCACGGGCCGGTCCATCCCAGCCAGCGGCCTGCCTTGAATGACTCGGCCCGGGCTCAGCCCGGCCCATTAACATGTCTATTTAAATCTTACAAATCCTTATGTGATTCTCATTTAAAAGTTTCTGTATCCAATCATTACATATTAGAACATAAATTCTAAATGTTTGCTTGTGTAAATATTTACATTCTTCTATGATTAGAGAAATTAGAACTATCTTGATCATTTCACTATCTAAATCTGATTTAAAATTTGATAAGGAAGCTATGTATCTATATTCATAATTAATAAAATATTTAAAATATAATACTAAAACTATTCTCAAACACCAAAACATCTAACATAAATTTAAGAAGTTTATATCAAATATTCAGTTAGAAGGTTTATACAAAGTATAAACTTAAGATGTCTAAGTTATGGAATAGTTATTAATATAAAAATGCCTAAATAAATAATAGTTCAATACGTAGGAACATGAAAATATAACTAGAGAGATATAATCTAATCCATCTTTCTTGTATCTAGCATACTTATAAAAATCCCTTGTAAAGCAGAGAGTTATAGAAAGCCTTCACTATTTTTTCATATTGCGTATCCTTTACATCTATATCATGCAAGAACTTCAAACATTCATTTATTGTATTAATCCCTTGATTAATTTATGGAGCTTCAAATTCAACATTTATAGTGGTTGACGTTGCTAGTTTTTTTATTAATTAAATCATTTTTCCAATTGTAACCAAGAATTTTTTTGAATGTTAAGGTATATGATTTTTGCTTTCTTCTTCTTAGAAAGAAAACTTGTAACTTGATCTTTTTTAATTGAATGAAGAAAATTCATAAATTTAAATTCTATGTTCATCTTCCACTATAAGAAAATAGCGAATTAACGTCGGAATATTACCGACGACAAAAGTTTCGTCGCGGATTACCGACGGAACGTCCATAATCCGTTGGCGAATAGAAAATTTTAACGACGGACAATCTCTCCGTCGGCAATATT
>JANZXR010000006.1:7095643-7107765 GCA_027575705.1 Erythroxylum echinodendron | reverse complement strand
CTCACATTTAAGCACAATAAATCACCAAATAAGCATAGAATTAAGAACTAAAACATGCTAGATTTACACACTATCAGTAAGTGAATAACCCACTAACAAAGATCACAACACTGAAGGCGTGTGAATTTTACAGAGAAAACTAGAACTGATGTCACTAATCTTTGAAAATTTCTTTTACAGACAATAAATGATGGGAACTTTGGAATTTGGTAAATTAGAATTATAGACAATTTTTTATTTTTAATTTTATGTTTTATTTTCAAATTTAGTAAACAAATTTTGTTTCTTTCAATTTTCAAACCACAAATGAACCAAACCAACAAACATTTGACTTTCACATTTTCATTACCAAATACCAACCAAACCAATAATAAATTTCATATTTTCATTACCAAAACCAAAAACCAACCAAACCAACCACAAATTTCACATTTCCATTACCAACTTCAAATCTAATCTAACTCTAAGTCTCTAACACAGACAATTATCCAGAAATAATCACAATCCTTCACAATTTCATTCCATTAACCAGAAACAATCACAATCCTTCACAATTTCATTCCATTAACTAGAAACAATCACAATTCGCAACACAAACAATTAACCAGAAACATTATAATAGAAATTGGAAAAAAAACACACCTAACAAAACAAAAATTCACAATCAGATTCAGTGATGGTTCGGGTCAATATCTGGGTATTATTCCCATATTTGTCAGATCGATGTGGGGTTGGTGCCTTGGTGGTCGTCGAAGACTAGAGAGCAGAGTTGATGGTGGTTGGTGGTCGTTGGAGAGGTGGCGACAAGCGATACGGGACAGGTGACGTCGCGTGGTGGAGGAAGACTTCTAAAGAGGCAAAGAAGATGTCGTGTGGTGGAGGAGCAGTGAAGCACCACTAGAAGTGGAGGAGAGGACGACAAGAGCGATGGAGAGAGGATGAGTCGATGAGAGAGAGAGAAAAATTAAAAAATGATAGGCAAAAGAAAGACGAGAGGTGTTGGGGGGATATTAAGGTAAATTTTTTTTTGCAGATTGGTCCTCAAATTTTGGGGATTCACAATACTAGACTGGTATATTCCGATATTGTGAGTACTGACCGGTATCAGGGAAAATGCCCGCTATCAGTCGATACTTGCGGTTGGTACCATCAACATCGATACCATTTCATTTTTCGGCCGGTACAGAACAGTATCTTAAACGTTACTTTTAAATATTCTTTCTGGGCGTCTGTCAATTTTCTGAATGTCTGTGCCAATAATTATTCACTATTTTTAGATTCCTTCAATGTATGAGCTAAAATAAATAATGTAAGTAATGCTAAAAGACTACGTTTCTATGAATAATATCATACGAACCAATAATGAACCTCTTACAACGATGACGATTCAACATGAAACCAATGATAGAACATTGTGTCTTTTAATTACGACTTGTCAAACTATATAACTAAGGATTGCTAGATGAATTTGGTCAAAAGGGACCTAATATTCTTGGATTTTTCCAACATATGAATGTATGCTGATGGCCATTTTTGTCTTTAATAATGTAAGTTTCAGTGAGGAAAGTTAGTGCTTGTATAATGATTGGAAGTACAGTTCACAGTGAGTTTTATACATTGGATTGCCAACTCTAATTGAGATTAGTCTTCTTCTTGCTCAATCTCTCATATAGTACTGAAAGCACCTTATTGTCTTCTCATTTTTCATGAGGCCATTAAGTGGAAAGGTTTGGATCACTACATAAGACTCCTTGATGAAAAAGATGATGTCTTCATCATTAGGAGAAAGTGTAGATGTATTTGCTTAAACTTGTATTTCCTTGCCCTTTGACTCAGTATAGTGCACAAGTGACTTGACCTAATCACTAGCAATTAGATTTCCTACATCCTTCATGGTTGTTACTCTATAACCGCAACTAGATTATCTTCTTGATGCCCAACCATCTCTTCTCTCCTTATCACTTTATTCTTTTATCAAGTTCGTTTGATCTAAGGATCAAATTGAAGAAAAGGGTCCAAGCTATGCTACTCTTTGATCTCCTACCTGACTTCAACTACTAGAATTAAAGGAAAGAAATTAAAAATAAAATTAAAACCAAAATTAATAAAATTAGTAAAATTAGTTTTCTGATAATAATGCTAAAAACTTAATCTACTTTATATCTGCAAGTGTACAGAGTCAAGCATAGATCACTTATTAAAACTATAGTGATTCAAAAGTATCAATCTCGTAAAAAGCTAGTTACTAATTTTATTAATCTTAGTTAAACAAACTAACTAAATAAGAGAGTTGATTTAGGAGGATTTAATTACTAAACTAAAGAAAACAAAGCAAACAAAGTAACAAAGAAAAGTTAATAAAAATAAATGATAGGGATTTGGTGTTTGATTGTATGAGATTCTTATTATTATACACAATTGATTATCTAAGTTAAGATAACAATTAATATAAGGTATATATGTCCTCTGTTGAGGCACATAGGTATATCTAATTAGGTGACTACCATCTATCAATGTGCAATTTAATCTAATCAAATTCATTAAGCATAGTTAATCTATATGGTTATTATTAAAGTCTAGGATATCATTGTTCTCCATAATTAAAGTTTTATTCTCCTAGGGCACATATTTTACTTCATTCTTTATTCCTTTATATAATCCCTAAGGTTGAATATGTGGTGGCTAATTATAAATCCAACATTAATATTAAAGAGAATAAATTCAACTAATAAAATAATCAAAACATGTATAAATAATTGGATAAATCTTTATAAGTTACATACCTAATCTAACTGGGGTTTCTAGCAATTAAGCATAATGAAAATTAAGCATTAAAAATAGATCTCAACATAGAAGGAAAATGTAAAAGAAAATAATAAGAGAAGGTGTCACAAGCTCCTCCAGTCTTCGTTCCAAATCTTCCTCTAAAGAAAAAGCTAGGTCCTTATACAAGTATTTATAGTCAGAGTTATACAAAATAGAGTTCTAGATAACTTAAACTCAAAAAATTATCCATCCTTGTAAATTATGCATGAGAACCAATGTCATACTAGCTCTAATATCGATAATGTTCTTGTTCTAGAATGTTTAATCATTACAAGTCAAAATGTAAATAATGACTGACATCAAGTTGTAATCAATGCCAATTTTGTATTATTTGTCTTCTTAAATTTAAGATGAGTCTAGTGTTGGTCTGTGATCAACTATAACAACGATCTTATTATTCTTCTCAATTTCTCAGACCTTCAGGAAAGACAGGTCTATTATCTCAGTAAGTTTGACGTTTATTATGCTTTGCTCCACTAATTTCTACTTTTTAGCATCTTTGACTTAGAATTAGCTTCTAAGGTCTTCTATAAAGTTGTTTTTCAATCTTTTTTCCTAAATTACTCTAAAATATCATCGATCAGAAAACTGTTGAGAAATTTGCACTGTATCTGGTGTTATCTCCTCAAATTTATCAACTATAAGACAATGAACTAAACACAAAAAATATAATAAAATTAATGCAGAACACATTACAAAGATGTCAAATACCAAGTAAATTAACGCACATAACATGTAAACTATTGACATATCAAAACCTAAAAATAAATTTGTTAAAATTTTTCTTATTGTTCAAGGTAATATTAGAATTAAACGTAATGCATTAGCTGAAAATATGTTTACTTGTGGCATAGATGTTTAAGTCATGTATCCAAAGAGTTGTAAAGATTAGTAAAGAATGAGATTCTTCCAAATTTAGATTTTATTGATCTAAGTATATATGTAGGCTACATTAAAGTAAAGCAAACTAAATATAATAAGAAAGGAGCCATAAGAAGCACTCAGCTTCTTGAGATTATACATATTGTTGTTTATAAACCATTTAAGCTCCATCTTTTGGTGAAAAAATATTTCATTACTTTATCAAGGACATCTCACGATATAGTTATGTTTATTTGTTATTCTTGTTTTAGAACGTTTAATATTTGTGAGTTAAGGTTTAACCAATACCTGACAGCAAGTTGTAATTATTGCCAGGTTTTTAGTGTTTCTCTTTTTAAATTTAAGATGAGCCTCTAGCGTTGGTCTAGGATGAACTTCGATGTTGGTCTTATTATACTTCTTAGTTTATCAAACCTTCATGAAGGACATACGCCTATTATCTCAATAAGTTTGAAATTTTTGTGCTTTCCTCTATTAATTTCTCCACTTTTTTTTTAGTTAGAATTAGCTCCTAAAGTCCTTTCTAATGTTGTTTTTATGTCTTTTTATCTTTCAAATGACTCTAAAATATGATTGATCAGAAAATTTAGGAGAAATTTGCATTATCTCTTATGTTATCTTCTTAAATTCATCAATTATAAAACAATAAACTAAACATAAAAAAACATAATAAAATTCATATAAAACACATTATAAAGATGCCAAATACTAAGGAAATTAACCTTAAATAATATGTAAAATATCAACTTATAAAAACTTAACAATAAATTTGTTAAAATTTTCTTATTTGTGGTAATGTTGGAATAAAACATAATGTTTTAGATGAAAATTTTGCTTATAGCATATATGTTTGGGTTATGTATCCAAAGAAAGGCTGGAAAGATTGAGATTCTTATAAATCTATATTTTATTGATCTAAGTATATGTTTGGCTTGCATTAAAGGAAAGCAAAGCAAACCAAATATAATAAGAAAGAAACCATAAGAAGCATTTAGCTTCTTGAGATTATAAACATTGTTAATTGCTTTTAAGGTTCCATCTTTTGGTAAATGATATGGTTATGTTTGCTTATTGTTCTTGTTCTAGAATGTTTAATCTTTCCAAGTCAAGGTGTAACCAATACCTGACACCAAGATGCAATCACTGGCAATTTTATACTATTTCTTTTCTTAAAAGTAAGATGAGTCTAACGTTAGTTTATGATCAACTTTGATATCGGTCTTATTACGCTTCTTATTTTCTCAGACCTTCACAAAAGATAGGCACTTATTATCTCAATAAGTTTGACATTTATTATGTTTGCTCCACTAATTTCTCATTTTTCCACATCTTCGAGTTAGAATTTGCTCCTAATGTCTTCAATAAAGTTATAGATCATCTTTCTATCTTTCAAATGACTCTAAAATATCATCGATTAGGAAATTATGAAAAAATTTGCACTACATCTCGTGTTATCTCCTCAAATTCACCTACTACAAGACAACGAACTAAACATAGAAAAATATAATCAAATTCATATACACATTATAAAGATGCAAAATAACAAGTAAATTAACCCCAGATAACATGTAAAATATTGACCTATCAAAATATAATAATAAATTTTGTAAAATTTTTACTTATTATTTATGGTAATCATATAATCAAACATAATTCATTAAATAAAAATATGCTTACTAATAATAAATATACATTAAATAAAAATTAAAAATAAATTATTTTATTTAAATTTATTTTAATCTTTTATATAATATTTATTAACAAAGTGTTAATAAAAATAATTTATTTTAAAAATTATTATTTATAAACTAATATTTAATTTATATATTTTTAATTATTAAATCAAATTTTATTTAAAATATATTTTTGAAAAATACTTCTAAATTTAATTATATTTATTAATAATTATTAAATTAATTTTATAAATTAAATTAAATTATAATATTTTAAACATTTTATATTTGTATAATAATGATTGTCTTTTTTTCATATAAATTGTGGTTATTATTTATATGTGAAATATCTGAAACTTATTGTTATTTCATATTAATTGTGATTATTATTTATTATTTTGATTTTTAGAAATATGGTTAAAAATATGCAGTACAATTGTACAATATGACAATGGAGTATTTTGTAAAAATTCAGGAACTATTTCATAAATTTTAAAAATTACCCGAAATGGTATCTGGTATTTACCGGTACCAGTACAGTATTGTACCAGAATCCAATCCAGTGCCAAGTTCAGTATGGTATTTATAACATTGGTAATAACTCATAATTACTTATTATACATAAGCCACGAGAAATCATACCTTTGAGAAGATCTCAAAGAGAAAGAAAGTCAATCATTTCAAATGATAATGTGATCTATTTACAAGACTCAAATATTGATATTGGAATTAATAACGATATAGTTTCATTTTCACAAGTCATAGAATATGTAGAGTTTGAAATTTTGGTTGATTCTATGAAAGATGAATTAAAATTTATAAAAGATAATAAAGTTTGGGATCTTGTTAAATTGTCAAAAGGTTTTAAGCGAGTTAGGTGTAAATAGGTTTTTAATACTAATCGTGATTCAATTGGTAATGTTGAACAATGTACGGTCAAACTTTTTACCTAGAGTTATACCAAAAAGGGAGGTGTTAATTATAAAGAGACATTTTCACTTATTTGAAAGAAAGACACATTAAGGATTATAATAAAATAGGTGGAACAATATGATTTGAAGTTACATTAAATAGATGTGAAAACAACATTTCTTAATGAGAATCTTGCAGATGAATTATTTATAGACAATCTTGAAGGTTTCTTAAACAAAAGTTAAATGATGTGTAAACTTAAGAAATCAATATATAAACTTAAAAAAGCTTCTCAATAATGACATATTAAGTTCAATGATACTATAATGTCTCTCAGCTTTTAAGAAAATCCTATTGATCAATGTATATACCAAAGAATCAATAGAAGTAAGATTATTTTCTTAGTTCTATATGTTGATTTTATTTTACTTGTTACTAATGATTTATGCATGTTACATAAGACAAAAGTCTTTCTTTTTAAGGGATTCAAAAGAAAAGATATGGAAGAGTCACCTTAGGTGATAGTAATTGCAATTTTCCATAATAAATCATAAGGATTATTGGAATTTTTCTTAGAAAGGTTATTTAGAAAAAAATTTAAAGCGATTTAAGTGTTTAACATGAATTGTTCTTATTAAAAAAAGAGACAAATTTAGTTCTATACAATATAAAAAAATGTTGAATGAAAAGGCAACATCAATTCCTTATGCTTTAGTTGTAGGCAATTTAATATATCTACAAACTTGTACGAGATCGAATATCGATTTTACAATCGAAATGTTGGGTAGATATAAAAGCAACTTTATGATTATTCATTATAAATATACAAAGAAAGTGTAAAGATATCTGTAAGGAAGTACTGACGACTTATGGAAAGTGGTTGTATCAGTCCTTAACTTGGGCCTCTATTCAATGGTCACCTTATAGGTATTAAATTTCTGCACGAAGAACTACATACTTATGCATTCAAAGTATGATCATCTACAAGTGATTAGACACATAGATGCAGATTTTGTTAGATTTTCTTGATATCAAAAAGAAAATATATATTTAGTTATTTGTTTCTTTTAAAAAATGGAGTGATAATATGGAAGAGCACTAGACAGTTTATCATTGCTTTACCCACTATGGAAGCAGAGTTTGTGGTATATTTTGAATCCATAATTCATGCGCTATAGTTGTGGGATTTTTTTTAATACTCTAGGTTGTTGACAATATTACTTAACCACTAAAAATTTATTATGATACCAATAACAACAAATATTCAAAAAGTGTCAAACCTACATATATCATTTTACTATTAAGGAGGAAGTTCAGAAATAAAGAGTGTTTATTGAGCATATTCGTTCTAATTTGATGATAATAAATCTATTAATTAAGGGTTTATAACCAAAGACATTTAAGGAATATGCATATACAATGGCTTTTGGTTGTACCATCAAATGATATTTGTTTATGATGATGTTAGCACTTTGACCTCATTTATATATTTCTAATTTTGCATTAATAATTTGCTATTTTATAATAGTGTACATATTTATGTTTCGATATTTTAACAACAAAGTCTATAAAACATAATTGTAGACTATGATGGAATTTGTTTTACTATTCTTTACAAATCTAGTATCGTAAGTAGCAAATATTTTAGTACATGGAAGGAAGTATGTTGCATAAGTAACATAAAACCACTATAACTCATTAGTTTATCATGCAAACTTATTTATATTGAACTGTTAAAATTTATTTTTTAGGCACTTAAAATTATACTATTTAATTTTATAATTATCTTATGATTGGTTAAGTGGAAGAATGTTAGCATATTGATTGATATCAGGCTAACAAATTATTTATTTAAGCCTAATTAATAATTAAATAGTTAAATAGACTTGACCTTTTACTCGATTATATGATATACATACCATATTAAATTATAAAAGACTTAAAATTGGTCCTTTCCTTACGCATTAGGCTTTACAATTAACATACATAAAACAATCCATCCAAAGGCACTTATAAGCAAAAGAGGGTCAAGGGATAAAATTAATTAATTTTAAAGGTTTGCTATATGTTGATTTTATTAAACAACGTATTACATGTTTTATATTATAGGAATTACGTGTTCACGATCTTGCAATTAATGTTTTACTTGTATAAATTTAAGTCTTGCACCAACTTATCATTAGCTCAAAGTTAGCAGTCTACGAATTAATCATGTGAAAGATCACATTATTCAATCGGGTATAGGAGCCTTAAAATAATTTCAATAGCAGAAATATTTTCTTTTACTTCTTAAAGGAAACTGAACAAGTTATTGAACTTGACTATTTCCTTCTTTCTAACAATATAAATTAAGCAAAATATGTCTAATAAGGACATCATGTCGCATATCTCTAATGCCATCTAATTCAATCATATCTTATGTCCTTGAGAATTGTTTTTCCTGACTTGGATCTAACTCTAGCAAGATTTACAATTAGGTTCAGTTAATAAAAATAATAAAATTTAACAAGTTAGATCTATTTAATATTATTATGCCTAAACTATAATTTTGACTAATAAATCACTAAAGATTCAACACAAATAGTTTATCTAGTAAGAATCTTGCTTCCTATATAAGTAAATAACTCAATCACCCTCTCTTTAAAACCAACTAAAACCAAAAGATAATTTAAGATCAGACCTATGATTAAACCACACACTAATAATCTTTTGATGAAATGCAACAAGAATTACTCTCTAATACTTTGATTGCAAAGGTGAAAGTAATCCCAATATACGAGAAAAAATCTTTACAACAATTAATCTACTGAAATTAGTTTACTCCTAAAAAATTAGAAAAATAAAAACATCATATTGTACACTTATGAATACAAGTTCAGCATTGAACAATTTTTAAAGCAAAGAGACTCACACATTGAAAGTGAAAAAACACACACAATGTTATAGAAGTAATAAAACAAAGGTGATACTGACAGACCCAACAATTATATACTTCAAAAAGTTCCAAGCTTTCCTCTCTGATCCATCACTCACTCCACATAACTATTAAGTATCTGCCTAAATTTGAGATTGAGATGCTACAGTTATCACAATAATATATAAAGCACAAACATAAAAGAGATTAAAATATAATTGAAAGCATCGGAGAAAACCAATTGAAATAGGAGTCCCCTAGCAAGGATTGACATAATTGAAGAGATTGAAATATGATTGAAGATGAAGACAATGCTAAATGGAAGGCGGCCTTTCTAAGGTTTAAAACATATTGGTTACAATTTACTGAGGTTTTTTCTTTCTTACAATAAAATAATATCAATATAAATTATTTGGCATTAACAAGTACTTGTCTCACTTTTAAACTATAAATCTACATTCCTTTGATTGAATGCATATTTTACATCATCTGCATTTGTTCAAGATATCATAATATGCAAATGACTCAGCACTTTAACGAGTCTTTTGGATTGTGAAAGGTCGTCCAATGGTAGATACCCAGCTTTTGAACCTCCAGTGAGATCAGAACACAAGAAGGATATTTATCCAATTGGGGCATGTGATTGGTAATGTTATCTTTTATAGCATCCCTTTTCTGTTTTAATGTTACATTATTCAACTCAGCAGAAAAGACAATTAATATTCAATTTTGGTCCTGGTAATAAATAATAATCGCTTCATGTTATCATATAACTATAACCAAGGCTTACCGCAAATTTCAGCATTCCTTCACCAATTACCATACGATAGCTCTTGCTCGTTCTACGTGTCTTTCTAAACACTAACGAAACCCATGACCCTAGCCCGTTTGCTACCATAAACCGCCTGACCCACCCCCAACCCAGAGAACCGGCCCTCTACAACCCCCTTCAAAGCCCCCCTAAGAACCCTCACATCCTCGTTCCCACCACTTCCACTAGCCCACTCTATCAGCACCACACTCTTGGTCCGCCCACCAACTGTAGACATCTCGGCCCGGACCACCCTCCCTTGAACCGACCGGATGGCTTGCGACAACTCCCGGTTCAACCCCGGTCTATCCTCGCAACAAACGCTCGCTCGTATCATCCTCGCTTCATTTTCACAGTAGCTCAGAGTCGCCTCGTCGGATTCTCCCGGGAACAGCCACCGGTGATCGAAATCCGTCCCTTCGCAGGCCTGAAACGCCACGTCATCCGCTTGCTTTCTTAGCTCCTCCATGTGATGCACCACCTCAGCCAGCAACGACGCCTTGTTCTTCTGATTTATGGACAATGACAAAACTATATTATTATAGTGTCGTTTGATTCCGACAAGACTAACGAATCAAGGGGATGAAGCAGAGAAATGGTTTTGAGTGTAAAATGGTAACCTTGGTGGTTTTGGGAAGGAGAGTGCGGAGTGTGGAGAGATGAGCATTGATACGTTGCCTGCGTCTCCTCTCGGCCTCTTTGTGACTCTTCACTGAGTCCGTTGATTTGTTGTCAGTTTTGGAAGCTGAGCTCGGGAAGGGTTCTACTCCACCGTCCATCACGTTCAAAGCGGTGGGCTCTTGAACACAACCAACTTGATTCCAGTAGTTCTCTAATCCATAGCAATAGCTTTGACCAGGAAGCATATTGGTTACAATGTGTTTGGAGAACAGATGCTTGTTGGGTGACAACGGAGAAATTAGAAAGCCGAAAACCTTATGCAGACGGAAGAAACTGGTATAGATTATGAAATTGTTTCATGTGGTGAAACCCAAAAGTCGTTGAAGATGTACAATTGAGAGAGCAGGAAAGAAAGTTTTTCATAAAAGAAAGAGTCCGAAAAGAGAAGAAACTGGAGCCTGGAGTTGGTGCTGTGTAGAGAGTAGGGTGTGAAGAACTTATCTATATCTGAGCTGGGAACTCATAGGGTTTACGAAATGTTTGTTAAGAATTGGGACCAAATCCGAAGAGGGTGTGAGCCTAAGAGGAACTCCCGTGACAGAGAGAGGAAACGTGGCACAATCATTTTCGAGGCACAGATACATCACATACGACGGCGCCTACAGCTTTTACATAAGAGAAAAAGGAATAAAACAGTAAGTGCTCGTCGTCATTTTGATTATCGTTCACTCCTTGCGTAAGCGTGACGTTCACTTCCCGTTTACTCGTTGTCCCAAGCTTATTAACTCTGTTCATACATCAAATCACTAGCTTCCCAGTTCCTTTTCTTTACGAGTATCAGTATGAAATATGAATATGAATATGAATATGATTACAACTCCAAATTGGCTTAACATTTAAATGTGTGCAACTGAGACAAGCAGAACGATCCCATATGCTGCTTTTGATGGGGTGTGGACCCTACCGAAGTCAGCAACAGTAGTGGCAGATGCAGTACTAACCCCGACCCAGACAAGCTCTGGCAGGGAATACCTGTTATACAGGCCATGAGGTGACACTTCTTCGATGCAATGGGCATGTTTCCGATTCCACTCTTTTGGCCTACCAAATCTTTTATTCAGTTGTTATGATATAGTTATATTTTATTAAATCTTATTAGAGATGTTAATTTAGGCTTGGCTCAATCTGATCCGCGATGAACAGGTTTAGCCTAGTTTGACCGAGCCATGGGTCGGATGGAAATAGCCCATGGATTGATGGGCCGAGCTACGGTCTCTGAAGTACAGGCCACGAGTTGGGGGTGGACGGGCTACGGGTGAAATCGTGGACGAGCCGAACTACAGGTTGGTCCAACCGGCTTGACTCGTGGCCTGTGGCTCGCCTACCGTCAAAAAAATTAATAAATATTTTAATTATTTATTAAAATAATTAATAAATAATTTAAGTAAGTTAAAAATTTGTAATTAATGTAATTCATAATTTT
>JANZXR010000006.1:7073522-7086184 GCA_027575705.1 Erythroxylum echinodendron | reverse complement strand
GACAAATAAATTCCAATTCTCTAAGTATGTTTCATTAAACCATAATTTAAGTCATATGCCTTTCACATTCAAATTATCGCACAATTTTTAACTTCTATCTCACATATACTTTAATGAACATGTATCATTTCAACTAGGGCATATTTTGGAGCCTTACACTAAACCATAATAAACATGCATATTTAAGTCGAGCATGTCTCTAAATAATAGGATAATTTGGTAAATCAATTATAAAAATATGGAGCAAAAATAGTAAAACCTAAGGATGAGTTTCTTAAAGCTCGGTTTAAATTTATGTATGATAAGAAAGTTCGAACATAGGTAGAGCAAGTGGTAGAGGATTAAGGCCACTATAAAAAATTACATAGATAAAGGAGAGTTACCTTCAAACTAGGCTAATATTAAAAAACTAATTTATAAATTTGTAAGACTTTTTGTTATCAATAGTCAACTTTACAAATGCTTATATACTTAACCCTATTTAAACTTTATTGCAACACTTCAAATAAAAAAATCTTATAATAATGTCATGAAGGATCCTTTGTTATTTAACTTTATTTTATAAGATATTATGACAATAATATTTTTATTAACCACTCAAGGGATACATAATTGACTATGATAAAAAAAAAAGTGACAAATGTTAGAGGAACACATATCATGATGTAAGGTATTCTTATATCTCATCTCTAGTACTGTTTACATAAGTATAAACATCTTAAGCCCATTCCTACTTACGATTAGACATCACATATTTACTTACGATTAGACATCACATATTCATCCTTATCATAATCTATTATTTTACACAATGGGAAGAAGTAAAATCCTATTTAACCATATCAAGGAAGACAATGAATCGAGTTTTAATGGTTATATCATAAATAGATATGGAATTTCCTTATCCATAATCACAAACAATAATTGATAATTCATCTGCTCAAACTTAAAAGAGTTTTGTAAATCCTAACACATTAAATAGAACTTCAAGTCTAATGTACACCCGTAAACTAAAGATTTAGTAAAGGTCACTAATATGATCATTTTATAAGGTGTAAAATCAAAGATTGATCAAATTAAAGGTATCTAGGCTGTTGAGTTATAGAGCATCCTCTAAAGTTATCACATGACCTCCAGAACATGATAAACTCCATTCAACCTAGCATATGGAGCCAAAGCCCCAATACTTGCGGAGTTAAAAAGCCCTTTTATTAAAAACTACAAACTTGAGGACAACGAAACAATTTTATTCATAAAGTTGGACTTGATTGAAGAAGGAGACATCGAGCAAACCTAAAGAATTTAACATGCCAATATATCAAAATTTTCAATTAGAAGAGAGTCAAATGATATATCATAGAAAAAGTTCAAGTTATCTTAAGAAGAACTTACATAACAAGCATACTAAAAGCCAAAGGAAAGTTATCTGTAAATTAGACATATCAATACAAAGTAAAAGATGACATCACACTTGGCACATAAAAACACAAAATTTAGATGGTTTATAAATTCCTAGAACCTAGAATAGGAAACATGTTAAACCTCATTGTTATTAAGCTTGTAAATCAATTATTTTTCTGTGAATGAAGTTTAATTTTAGAATTGTGAAATATAATTTTCAAATCATTGGTTATAAATTAATAGACTCAAAGAATATCAAAATGTCACTCAAAATTCTTGAAATGACAAACTTCCAATAAAGCAAGACGTCAAACTCAAAGAGTCTCAGAACATCATACTCATAAGATTCTTAAAATAACATATTCAAAAAATGCAAGATGTTAATGATTGACTCAAAAAATTCTCTAAATATTATACTTATAAAACAAAAAATTATAGAATCCCAAAATGAAAAATGAAAAATTCCAAATGATAGACTTAAACAAGTATGGAAATGTTAGACTTGCAAAATAAAAAATGACAAACTCACTAAAAATATAAAAACAATAACCTCAAGAAGTCTCAAAATATTAGACTCATAAGAAATCTCAAAATGTTAAACTTGGAAAACAACAAATTGATAGAGTCTTAAAAAGTTATAATTAAAATTTGCAAAAGGTCTATCTTCATACAAGTCACTTTTAATAGTATTAATCTCAGACTCACAAGACATTAGAACTATCCTTTCCTAAAAAAGTACTCATGATTTGGAACATTATTTACAAAGATTTATTTTAACACTATAGTTTACATGTAAGAGCAAATAATATCAATAAACAATATGTCTACAAAGATTAGCTAATCATTATATATATTCATTATAAGTCAATTTATAGGTCTACATGTATCCTATTAACTATATCTTTATAGGTATGAAGTATGATAGGATATGATTATGCCATGTTGTCATAGTTCCAAGTTACAAAAGTTTGCTTATTAGAAAAGCACAACAATAATCCAAATTAAAACCTTCCATAAGAAATAAGGTTCTTAGTCGTAAAAGACCTTGTCCAATCGCTTGTTCTCTACCTTATGACTTATGACATTTACATAATAATGATAAATTGCCTTTTGTAGACTTTTAATCTCTTCATATTATTGTTTTTTTTATCCTTCCAATTAGTAACCTCCACATATTTATATTTTTATCTTGGTTAAATTGGTGATTTAATCGCTCAATCTATAACTCTAATTGTTTATCTCAAATAACCAATGAATTGTTGCCTAAAAAGAAATTTCCAAACATGAAGCATGAAGCAACATATATGTAACAAACTTTCGTCATATGATGCTTTGTTATGTAACAAATTATCTTTCACTCTGTATTATTGAGATTCTTCTCATCAGTAGAAAGCATAATTTCACTCAAGACCTAAAGTCCTACGTTGTTGGTATCAAAGATAAAATCTCCAACCTTAAAATACCAATGGGGTAATAGGTGCCATCTAACAAAAAACCTTATCCTTTTTCATTTCTTAGAGCTACGAGTATAGAATTCAAACTCTATGCCTAAGCTATCGTCAATAATTAAGAGACAGCAACATGTTTAGTTTTCACTCTTTTGTTACCATATTTCAAACTTAATACTGATGCATTACTTAGTTCAGATGTAGAGAATAATTATATGAAGCAAATTCCTTACTTAAGTGCAGTTAGGAGTTTAATGTATTCCATAATATATACAAAACCATATTTAACACAAGTTGTTAGCATAGAAAGCATGTTTATAAGTGACTTTGGAATAGCTCACTGGACAACTGTTAAGTAGATTATATGATACATGAAAGCTATAAGTGATATTTATTTGGTTTATGATTTTGGTGATCCAACTGGCGATATTGTTGGCCATGCTAATTCTAATTATGGTGGAGATCTCTTCAGAATGAGATCCAGAATATGTTATATCCTTACCCTCTTTAGATGTGTGGTTAATTAGAAAGTAACGTTTCAATCTACAATTGCTTTGTGTATAACAGAAGTAAAATACATGTCATTCATAGAAGGGGTTAAAGAAGGTATATGGTTTACAATGTTTTGTTAATTTTTTAGGTGTAGATGTACAAAACTCTATAACTTATTGTGATAGTCAGAGTGCATTGAATTTAGCCAAAATTCTATCTATCATAAGAGATCCGAGCATATTAATGTCATATTGAACTTTATTCGAGATATTGTTAAGGATAAGGTATTTTCCATAGATAAGATAGCTATAATTGATAAACCAACAAGTATGTTGACAAAGTCGCTAACTATCCTTTGCCATTACAGAGCTTGACGGTAATAATTTTTTGTTGACAGGTACCTGCAGGTTACTTCTGAGAGATTGGGAGGTGAAACTTCAGCATGTTCATCGTGAAGGGAATCAGTGTGCGGATAACCTAGCTGCCCTCGCTGTTCTTGCCAGCCCAAGCCTCCATATTTTGCAGCAGCCTCCAGTTTCAGTTCTGGAGTGTCTTCACCGGGATAAGCAAGGAACTGTGTACCGCAGAGGCCTGCGATAGACTTGTTTTGATTTAGTTTTGAGTGTTCTTCCTTCGGAACAAAAAAAAAGTCGCTAACTATAAAACTCGCATACGTATGGCAGGAGTGATTCTTAGTTTGAATTTAGAAAATTCAAATCAAGGTGGAGAATTGTGAGATATGTCATAAATTTCACAATGACCCAACTCGGTTTATAACCCAATCTAAAATTTTAGATGCTATGATCTAAATGAGATTTCAAAAATCAGATAATTAAGTAACAAGGCTAGATTGGCTCCAGACAGGCTAAGAGAACATACCTTAGCTTAATATAGCTTTAAGAGCTTAAGGAATTAGAGAAGAACTGACATTAGACTCATATGAGTTAGAGGCGACTGAAAAATCAAAATTATACTAGCTCTATGTTAAGAGTGTGTCATGCATAAGACTCATGACACAAGATTTGACGTGCAAAAGTATAATTTTATTGACCATAAGCATCTTACACATAACCTTATCCAAATTATAGAAAGGTGTATGGCTACGTGGTTTTGCTAATAGTTTAGGTGTAGATCTGCAAAGCTCTATCATTTACCATGATAGTTAGAGTGCATTGAATTTGGCTAAAAGTCATGTCTATCATAAAAATCAAAGCATACTAATGTCAAGTTGAGCTTCATTGGAGATTTTTTTGAGGATAAGGTACTTTATAAAAGATAACTATAACTAATAACCTAGTCTATATGTTGATAAAATCGTTATTTGCAGAAAATTTCAAGTATGACTTAGGACTTACTGATATCCGCATAGCTTGAAGCCCTTAAGGGCATGTATGACAGGGAGTGACTTTTGGTTTGGTGTTGAAAAATTAAAGTCAAGGTGAAATTTTGTTATATATGCTTTAAGTTTCATAGTGGCCCAACTTAGTTTATGATCTGAAATTTTGGGTGTTACAATCTAAATAGAATCTCAACTACCATAGAAGTAGATAACAAAGGCTAAGCAATGTCAAACAGGCCAGGAGAAAGAAGCAGCTCACTATAACTTCAACAGCTTTAGGAATTAGAGAAAATCAACGCCAAACCCGTATCGGTGAGAAATTGATTGAAAAGTCAGAGCTATAGCTTCAGTTTTAATAGTGTCATGTGCCCAACTGTGTGTTATTTTGTAATATTTTCACCTTCTTTCTATATTTTCTGTTTTCTCAAATTTTGTGCATGCGTGAGTGTGTGTGTGTGTGTTTTTTTTTTATATTGTTACCCTCTTTCTATGTTTTCTGTTAGCTCATGTTATTAAAGGAGACAGATAAGTCAAAGGTTTTCTCCTATCAAAGCCTCACTCAACACTTAAACTGAAGCATACAAGGTGATTATCAAGTCATATTTTTGCAGTTTTATCACCTTGCACGGAATACAGCCCAGTACCGGGAAGATCAGAATCTTGCTCAAGCCTAATGATTTAGAAGATGCAAGGAATCTGAAGTATGCATGACCTCGCACCCAGAGTGAGCTCTAAAATTGTGCAATTGCTCAGTGATTAAAGCCTGTACTGAAAATGGATTTTACAATAAGCACTCGCACCCCTACATTAGAGATCCGGACAACATACATCCATCTTTACCAAATGGAGATCCAGAAGGAGCAATTAGGCCAAGAGTCTGCATCACTTTCCTTCTTCTTGCACTCAGTTCTTCTGATCCCCCAAGTAAACCTGTGCCCTATGAAAAATGCATCATTCATAAGCCAATTTGTAGAAAAGCAAGATAAAATACTTCTTAGAAAGGGCAAAGAACACTGATATTGCTCACAGGTTTTGGAGTTTGAAGTTGTTCTTCCTTGGGCACCAGTTCTCGCATACATGTCATGTTTTTTTCTCCTTCATCAGTACCTGGGCATTTTTGCTCAGAAATTTTCACACTAATCTGTTTAGGGAGTTTGGATTTTGCACCCTTGGCACTTGCGTTGTATAGAGCATTTCCTGGGCTGCTGCTTTTCTGCAATCAGTTTTCACATATTTTGCCACAGTTTTCATAAACTAGCCAGCATAAACATCAAGGAAAATGACGTGAAAGAACAAAAGAGAGAAAGATTTGCTAGAAAAATATACATTACTAAATGTTCTCTTCTGATTGACCCGATGAAGATTCTTCTCTTCAGACACATCAACTGCTTCACTCAAAGCTCCTGAATGGATTAAATGCATAGAAGCATCAATTAGATCAACAATTAGTGGAACAAATATCTGTAGTTCTCTTCTACATCTTTTCTAATATATCGAACTCTATCGACAGCATAATATATATTCGTAAGCAAGTAAAAGATTCAGGAAACAATTATATAATGAAACAGTAACTCAGGCTCATGTAAAAGAAATATTATGGTCTGATTTTATGTGTCATGCTTAGCTCATCAGATACAATATCTTTATGACGTTATTGGTGAATCTACAAACTTATATAACAAAAAAAGCAAAAAAAGACTACAAGAATATTCTTCTTTCTATAATATTATGCAATAAACAAAAATTCAACAAATTTGTCCATTACATATAACTTCTCTCATGCATTCAAGCCAATGCACCTCCCTGACATATCAAAACTGACACTTGAAAACTACCAAACCATGTGAGTTCCGAAAGCAACCAAAAAAAAAGGGGAAAATAGTACACTCCTAAACGATAATTAGTGGACAGAGCAGAGAATAAAATGACCACCTAAAAAAGGTAAAAGCTTTACCTTTAGTCTTGGATTGCTGCCTCTTGGATCGGCTACCGTTTGCATGAGCATGAGCCTACAATCAAATTCAATATGAAACAGTCATTAACATCTAGCATACACCACCGTTTATTTTTATTTTTTTGCAATGACAGCAGTGTAGTAGACAGTGGGCAATGGAACAGATGAGAGTAGCCAAAAGAAAGAAAAGAACCTGCTCCAGAGACTTCAGTAGTATTTCACGGTAACAACCATTATTCTCCTTGAGAGTCTAAGGTTTGAGATACAGAAATGAGAACAAAGGAACAAATCAAAGAGCAGTCTGAAAAAATAAAATGTTTTGACCAACATATACAATCGAAAGCATGCATCAGAAAAACCGTGATATTTAAAAGTACACTCTCAAACTCTGATTGCAATTTGGTAGGATCTACATATAAACTGCAAGAGAAATACAAGGCAAATTAACCAGATAGGTTATGCAGCAAGAACTGAAATATTCAAGCATTGGAAAGCACTAACTGTTGACAGCTTCCGTACAGCCTAGCAAGAACATCACCAGTTGATTTAGTAGCAGGTTTACTAGTTCTACTCACAGCATTCTCATTAACAACCTACAGAAAAGAAACACTCATAAATAATATTTGTGGGCCGTTTCAAATGAAGGTAACTTTGTGGAATAAGAAGATATCAATAAAAAGATAGTTTGTGATGAATCTAACATAAAACCACTCAATACGTAATGCCGCTCATACCACAGCAGGCCACCATGATCCGCAATGCCTGACCCATAATACATCCCCGGGAATAGGATCCCCTCCCAAGTGCTTGGATTCAAACATTCTCGCCCCTTGATCACTATTCAATCTTTGCACAAAATCTATCTTCTACAGCTTGCTTTTGATGTTAATAATCTAGTTTGGAAAGCAGTAAATTCAGCACATCATCAATCACATTACCAGTTAATCAAGAAGTGACAAACATGATGACAAAAAGCGCTGCCCCCACGCACCATGGCATGGAGGTAAGATACCTCTTCACTTACCAAGCTTCAAATCCTGGAAGGTGTATGGGTTGCGACACAATTCCATATATTTAAGTTTTCAGACATAAAAAATAAAATCGATCTTTGCTGCAATAAGAGTATAAGAATCCTTGACTATTTGACTAATTACAAATATGGCAAGTTAACATTTAGTATGAAACTGGGCGGTGATCAAGTAATTGTCATGCACCATCTCACTTGAAAAAGTTACCAAGAAAAAGGGTTCCCGCAACCAACTTATATTTAACTTCCGAAGACTAAGAGAGCTACGACATTCCGTCCTATGTATATAAACTGAATCAATATTGTCGAACTGAAAACTGGAACATGTTGCAAGTTCAGGAACAGTAGAACAGAACTTCACTAGTCAATAAAAGTATACAACAATATACAAAAAAGTCCACAACTTGCTTTTGGTTGCCCTTAAAGGAGTATAACAGACAAAATTAGACATCGAGCTCGTTTAACAAAAGCAGGAAGCTCTGATGGAAACATAAACAGACACGATTTCCGACATTTTCTTCAAAAAAATTCCCGAAAATATCTGAAAAATCGTACATTCTAATCACTTGAAAAGTATCCCAGGACTTGCGTCGACGTTAATTCCAAATAGAACAAGAATTTCATGGGCACTCACCGAATCGAGAGACGAGAACTGGGTTTTAAATTTTAGATGGAGAAGTGGCCATGGGGATGCATACTTCTGGGCAATTGCAAGTGGAAGAAGTGTGAGCGACTCTCTTTTTTATTCACATTGACGAGAGAGACATCTCTGTCAAAAATCAAAATAGTTGTGTTTCCTCCAATCCGATTGGTTGGTTGAAACCTAGGAGGGAAGTCTCAGAACAGGAGATTCCTTAGTTTTAATAATTATGTCTTATGACTTATCTTCAACAGCTTCTTTGTTTGTCAAATGCACGCGATCACAGACCACAATTGAGATTTTTATAGGAATTAGATAAAATATATTTGATATTATAAGTTAATTGATTTATACTATTATTACATCTGTTTTTAATAAATTCGAATAAATCTTTTAACATTTTTCTCTTATAGCTAGCCTTAAGTTTGGCAATAAGTCCCAAGTTTGACAATAAGACCAAAGTCAATAAATCTAGTAAGGGGTGATAGGCTCTCAACAAGCCGAAGGTCTAGCTCGTTCTTAGGTTGCCCAGACCCGGCAAGCAATTTATAATAGACATTATTTTTGAATTTAAAAAATATATATAAAGTTGGGCCAGGCAGAGCTAGCCCAACTAAGGTCCAATTGGGCTCAAGCCACCTATGGCCCAATCGGGCCCAGGCTTAGGCCGATAACCCCCAAGCTCGGCCAAGGCCCATTTTCATGCCTAGTTGGCCTAAACTTGTAAATTATTATTATTATTATTATTATTATTACTACTACGTTTATGTTTGTTATGTTTTCTCTTTTCTTCTTCAAGTAGCTCAATTGAAAATAATCTCTTTATTAATTAGGAGAAAGATTGCATATTATTAGACTTCTTTAAATCTTAAGTATCAGCAAAATTTATTCTAGGTCTTGTTGTTGATGTTGTTTTGTCTTTTAAGATTAAATCTTATTTAAACAAATTTATAGACAATATTAATTTATCAAGGTTTTACAAACCTTCGAACCCGCCAGTGATTCAGTTCAGTTATAGTTAATAACCTTTATATATTAAAATTGGCCAGTTTATTAGCGAACTGGGTTAACCAGTTATGTACAAAACATAAGACATTGTTTATTATTCATTACTTCATTTCATCGAAGGTTCTAGGCTTCTTCTTCTCTCCAAGAGCTTCTCTTCGATCTTGTCTTCCCTGTCTTTGACTGCCTCCATGGAAGAAGAAATTAAGCTCCTCTCACAAGTAGCTTTTATTGGTTTACTTCCTAATCTCCATTTAAGTTATCGTCTCAGTTATCAATCATCAGCGACAACTGAGTACAGATGGACAAAGTGAAGTGGCTAGAGTTTTTGAGACCTTCAAGCCTAGTGTGGGAAGGAGCAGTAGAGAGGAGGAGGAGCTAACATGAGAGTAGATCTAGGAGTGACAACCTGGACGGAGCTTCTGGTGATGATGAAGATGTTGCCGACAATCTTCCAAGAAAGAAGCGATATCACTAACACACTCCTCAAGAAATCCATGAGCTTGAAGCGTAGGTTTTATAATGTTTCAACAAAATTATGCAAACTAGTTTAGTTCACATGATTTTGCTCAGCAAGTCTTTCTCTTTTGGGTTTTTTCTTTTGTCAATAATATGTTCAAGGAGTGTCCTCATCCTAATGAGAAACAAAGATTGGAGCTCAGTGATGCTTTGGTTTTGGTCCATGCAATCCTATACTTTGCTCTCATTTGCATCTTCTTGCTTGCTGTTATAGTTCACCATTACCATGGTTAATGATAAGACCAAAGAGTAATTTTATTACTTGTAAACGTTAATTTTTTTAGGGGTCTTTGCTGATTTATTTCAATTTGTTATATAGATAAGGAGATTATGATAAGGCAGTTGAATCATGAGCTTTCATTCTGGTTTATAATTCTTGATTAATTAGTTTCCTGCAATACTTAAAACTCTATTTCATTTTAGATTTTGATAGTTTTGTAACTTGTGTTATATATACCCGATGAAGTATTGAATTTATTGAGAAGTATTCAATTTTTTCTTACACTATTTTGGGCTGCTTTCCTCCAAGACTTGAATCAGTGAGAGCTTTTCTTAAGTGAGTACCATTCTGCTGTATTTCTACTCTTTGTTTGTTTCTGTTATGGTGTTTGTTTCTGTTATGGTATTTGTTTCTGGGGTGAGTTATTTTGTTTAGCGTTCAGCTTTTGATTTGTTTCCTTGATTCAATTCTTTCGGTGCTTTTTGAAGCTTTGAGACTCATCATGCAGGCTCTGGCTAGTAAAGGTGAAATCTTTTATTGCATTTGGGCTTTGTAGCAGAAATTGATTTAACTTTTATTTGTTGTTTGAGGTTCTTTTCGATGTTTATAACAATTTTATGTACAGTTATTTGGATGTGAAGAGATTTCTAGATCTTTGGTTGTTGATTTTTGGATAGTGATAGGATTTAAGTTCAGCAATCCCTTGTTAACATGTAAGGTAGAGCCTATTGTGGTGGGTGAATAGCTTATATTGGTTAGCTGCATTTTGTCTCTTTGGAAAGTAGGTGTTCTTTATACAATATTTTATCCCTGCATTACATGGATTTGGTAATACTTGTAATGGAACAAGCAAGCTCATATTATAGAAAGGGAATTTTATCTTTCGGGTGTGGTGGCAGTGAAAGGATAGGGAGGAGGCATATCAAAGTTAAACCAAGTTTCTTGCAAATCTTGAGGACTTTTATTTTTTTTATTTTTTTAACACACGATTAGTGACACCTTAACCCATTAGATCGAGTCACTTTGCTAAAATCTATATTATGTGATGTAGTCGGAACATCTTTGTTAATGCAAGTCAATGTTGTGTGCTTCTTTTGGTTCAACTTGTTTTTCTTTGTAGTTATCTAATTGCTGAAAAAGAAAAGACAAAATTTTATGAACTATTCTTCCTTTTTGTTTCCCTTAAAGAAGAAAAAGCTCTTTAAGAATGATAGTTGTTTGTTTTACATTGTAAATATGATTTTAGGTAGGTGGTCTTTTATGTGGCTTATGTCCTTCCAATTCTAGAATTTCGAGTCTTTGAGATATATGGTCTACATTTAGTTTGCTGATATCTTTTATTAGCATTTGATGTAATGAAGGCTGTTGTAAATAATCTTCTGTGCATTTTCACTGGCTGCTACTCTTCTTGACTGTACATTACCTATGTTATGCTTGTAAGTATTCATAGTATGCCAATGAAATCAATCAAAATCAAGAGAAAGTGTTGATAAACATCTTCATAGGATTGTATGGTAATGTTGATTGTATGTAATAATTCTTTAAGGCATGGCAAAGCTTAAGATGGACATTGATCTGAAGTGGATATACCCTTCCAAGTGTATAGCTTATGCTGGATTGAGACATGGAAAAGGAGTATTGTGTTTATTCTTTGGTCCATCCTTTCTATTTCCTTTTAATAAACATTGACCAAGTTTTGCAACACTTAGACATTTGTTCCTGGATACATATTATGTTTTTTTAGGCTGGACCACAATTTCTCAAATTTGTGAAGGCATAGCCTTGGTAACCTTTGGCTTTGCTAGCTACTTTCTCTTCTAAATGATTTTATTAAGCATTATAAGTACAAAATACAATTTCCACATTCTTTCATATCTCAATTCCATCTTCTCTATCTTCTGCTACTAATCAACTCAATTTCATGATTCGACCCGTTATATGGAAACGGGATGTTACAGTCTGTGTTTTGATTTCTCTATGACCAAATTTCTTATGTCTTGTTTCTTCTAGGATGATGTCATCTTCCTCTGGGTGAAGTCATCTTCTTTTGTATTGTTTCGTCTCAGAATGACGTCAGCATCGTCTTAGAATGATGTCATTATCGACTCAGTTACTGTTCATCATCTTAGTTTGACTTTTTGCATCTCAGTTTGATAGTCTCATTTTGTTTCGTCTCATAATGACGTTAGTATCATCTTAGAATGACGTCATTATCGTCTCAGTTACTATTCATCATCTTAGTTTGACTTTTTGCGTCTCAGTTTGAGCGTCTCATTTTACTTCGTCTCAGAATGACGTCAGTATCGTCTTAGAATAACGTCAGTATCGTCTTAGAATGACGTCATTATCGTCTCAGTTACTATTCATCATCTTAGTTTGACTTTTTGCATCTCAGTTTGACTGTCTTATTTTGCTCCGTCTCAGAATGACGTCAGCAATCGTCTCATGATGTCAGCATTGTCTCATTTTGTCCAGAACATCTTCTAGTCCAAATTTGATCCTCTAGATGATATAATTGTCTTTAAGATCTTCATGAAAGCTGTAGATCTTAAAATCCTATTTCAAACCATATAAAGAACATCTTGATCCGATTCCTCTAGAGAAAGTTATGACAATC
>JANZXR010000006.1:7032737-7043265 GCA_027575705.1 Erythroxylum echinodendron | reverse complement strand
AACTACTAGTACATGATGCTTCACCAGTTGAGAAATTTTGAGATTGACTAGATAAAGGTGGAAGAGGGACAGGTTTTGCCTTGGAATTTTCAATCAACAATGTAGCTTCATTGTCAATTTTTTTAAGTTTTGTCATCTTTGAGGATGGAATGTCACTACAAACTCGAATTCCCTTGCCTAACAATTTCAACAAGTGTGCCCTTACTCTTGTAAGAACCTCTGAATGAGCTGTGGCAAAAACTACACTCAAACTTAAAGTTTCAACCACCCTCTGTTTTATTTTTCTTCACCGCATATTTCCATAGTGGTTTTTCTGGATTTTCTTGTTCAGCACCACTACTAGGAGCCTTGGAAAAAGGAGAATAGTGGATTGAAATACCTAATTAAGATATCAAATTGTCTTAACAAACAAGTAAACAATATCAAGAAACTACAAAGTGTTTTTATGTCAGTGAAGAAAGTAAGATAGGGAAAGAAACTTTCAACCAAACACATTTCTAATTTCAAAATCACACATGAAGATTGCTACTTCTAAAAAAAGATTGTAGCCTAAAGCAGTCCAGCCATAAAATCATCAATATTACATTGCAAAATAGAAACTAAACGCACACCAAACATTTCAAATAAGAATCTCCAATCATACCATCCTCAGGAGTGTTTAACTTTGAAACAGCCAAAATACAAATACCCAATTTGATAAGCCCAAGTGCAGACAGCACAGGTTATTACAGAGACATGAGTATTTTACGGAACATAAATGCAGTTTTCTCAAGATCATAAATGGGATTGAAGTGTTATGCATTAGGCTTACTTATTCTTAAGCATGAGATTGTTGGTCAATAGAAGTTTGAACCCAACTATGTTCTTAACTCCAAGGTTATTCAAAATCCCAACCACGCCCATGTCCATCAGAAAAATAACATCTCCAGGACATCTTCTATTGGAAATCAGGTAAAACAAAACAAAAGATAAACCTTGTAGAAACAACGAAGGAACTTGCTACTAAAATAACCCAAGATAAAAGAGATAAACCAAGAAAGGGTGGGACTTCGGTGAAATAGACCATATAAATGGAATGATGGGTCGAATAGAAAAGGTAGGAAATTGATGGTTTTCTTCTTTTGATTCACTTCTTCAAGAAACAGTTGGCCATCAAAACCATTCATTAAGACCTTGGTTGTTTCCGTCTGTGTTCGTCTTGTCTTCGCTAATTCTTTTGCCCTCTCTAGTTAAATTGGCGACGGCGGCCTTCTGTATTGCAGAGATAAAATAGAGTTAGTTACTGTACACATATGTTTTTGAGGTAAACTGGCGTAGTATGGTAGTGGTAGGTTCTAGCAATTAAATGTGTTTTCATAGTTGACTCTAACTTTTGATGTCGTTTTATCAACCAAATTTTTAGCTGTGTCTGAGCTGGAAAAAATTATTTTTTAATTTTGACACATATGGACACGTGTCCATTGCGTGTCGGGTGAGTGTCCGTGTTGAACACGTGTCCGACACGCTGACACGGCTCCATTTTGTCATGTCCGTGCTACATAGATACATTGTGGATGGGAACAAATCCTCTATTCCCTTAAACTTGTTCCATCCCTGTTCTACTGATTTTCATCCTGTGCCATTTTGCCTGTTCCAAGCATCCCACACAAATGTATGGTTAAAAATCAGTGGCATAGGCTTGGAACAGGGTAAACGACACAGGTGATCCCCTGCCATTGTGGATAAGGAAAGAGTAACTTT
This sequence comes from Erythroxylum echinodendron, assembly GCA_027575705.1. Taxonomy (NCBI): domain Eukaryota; kingdom Viridiplantae; phylum Streptophyta; class Magnoliopsida; order Malpighiales; family Erythroxylaceae; genus Erythroxylum; species Erythroxylum echinodendron. The sequence continues at coordinate 7,041,525 of JANZXR010000006.1, read as the reverse complement.
ACCATAATCTAGCAATTAATTGTATGTTAGGGGTCGAGTGTTGGTGAGAAGCTCTTTACCGTAATCTAGCAATTAATTGTATGTTAGGGGTCGAGTGTTGGTGAGAAGCTAACATGTTAAAGAAAATAGAATATATCATGAGTAGAGCATACAAGTGATTCTTTGCCTTGTGCCAAAATAATCTAAAAGTATAAATGTAGACAGTTTTTGAATTCTTTCATTATTAACTAGTAAACCTAAGATTGTTGTTTCATACTTGTGTAGCATGGAGGATATTCTTGGGAGGTATAATCTGCAATCAAGTAAATTGGCCAAAGTGGACCAACCATCTCTTGAATTGCAGGTAATAGAATATGAACTTTATGAGCTATCGTATCCTAGGAAAGGCTTTTTAATAATTTCAAGCCGTTTTTGTTGACTACTATTGTTCTTAACGGGAAGTTTACATTCCTTAATATAGCTAGAAAATAGCAATCACATCCAGTTGAGTAAGGAAGTTGCTGAAAAGAGCCATCAACTAAGGTATAAATTGTGTAGGATATGGAGGGAATTTACAGAGTTTCGTGTCAGATCATATTCTATTTACTATTAAGGTCCTATTAAGAGATGTTTGCCCTTTGTAACAGGCAGTTGAGGGGGGAGGATCTGCGAGGACTAAACATGGAGGAACTGCAACGTTTTGAGAAGCTGCTTGAAGCTGGATTAACTCGTGTGCTCGAAGCCAAGGTGATATAGGACAAATAGAAGAATTATTAACTAGTAGCTAAAAGCACAAAATTAGGAAATATGACTAATATTAGGTTGCTGGAATATCAAGTTTTAAGGTTAGATTTTGGCTAGGAATGTTGAAATTTCAAATTTTGTATAGCTGAAATTTTAAGGTTTGATTGCTGAAAATTTAGGCCTAAGATTTAGGGTTTTATTTGGCTAGAGTATAAGTTTGAGATGGCTAGAATGTAGGTTAGGTTTGTTGCAATTTAGTAAGGAACACAAAGAATGGAAGGTGAGAAACTAGGAATCACTCCTAGGATCTAAGAATTACTCTTAGAAGAAAACATCACATCTTCTAATTGAAAACTCAAGTTTGTGGAAAAATTCCATATTGCTTCTTATTGATGAAGAGCTCAATACACATATGCGCGCACGCAGCACACACATACACACACACACACACACACACACACACACACACACACACACACATAGAGTTTTAGAACCCTTATTCTACTAGGAAAGGGTTTCTAACAAATTCAAATTTTATTCTAATAAAAATTCTATAAGTCTTAAATAACTAGGATAATATATGTAAAATTGAGTAACATATTTAACTTATTACTATTTCCTATCTAATAAGGAATCCGTATATAATCTAAATTTCACCCTTTATCTTTTGTTATCAACTCAATCCCCAATTTTCATCCTACCAAATTAAGACTTGTGGTTGACTGATTTTTCCTCTTTTATTTCTTTTATATACTGTAAGTTCTTTTTCATCAATTCTCCCCAAGTTGAAGTCATCCTTGATGTAGAATGTGATATATACTTTTCATATAAGTCTAGGTTAAAATTTTGAAATTCTAACTCTAGAATTCAAGTACTGCTAAAAATTGGAAATTGTCGATATCCTTCATGTCTTGTGGCTATAATTTGTTCATCAAGAACATCCTCTATTTCCTCTTTAAAATAAGGAGTGGTTGGAAGTCTTATAACTGTAGTAGGGCATTGCTCATCTTGTCCATGATAAATAGTTAAGTCTGCAACATTAAAGATAGAATTTATTCTTATGTCACTTTGGTAATTCCAAAACATAAGCATTAACACTTATCTTCTTGATGATCTTAGAAGGTCCAACATTTTGTTAATGAAGTTTCTTATATTTTCCTTTATAAAAATGTTCTGGATGAATCCTAACTATAACCATATCTCCTTCATTGAATTCTATTAATTGACAATGCTAATTAGCATGTTCTTTATAAGACAAATTACTGGTTGTTATCTTTGGTTGTATATCATCAAAGATGTCCCTTATATGTTGTGCAAAACCTTCATCTTCAACACTAATTCATGTTGTTTGTGATAAAGAAACCAAATCAATAAGCTTCCTTGGTTGAACTCCTTAAACTATTTCAAAAGGGCTTTTACTAGTAGACCTATTTATAGAATTGTTGTATGCAAATTCTACTGCAGGAAGAATTAGGTCCTAGTTTTTCACATTGTTTCTATCCAAACATCTTAACAGGTCCCCCAAGCTTCTATTCACCACCTCTATTTGTACATCGGTTTGGAGATGGAAAGAACTGGAAAATTGAAACTTAGTGTTCAATGTTTTCTATAGAGTTCTCTAAAAATAAAACAAACCTTACGTCACATTTAGAGACGATGGTTAAAGGTAATCCATGGAGAAATACAATCTATTTAAATAATGGTTTAGCTATATAGACAACATCATAAGTCTTGAAGCGTGAAATGAAATAACTCATCTTGGAAAACCCATCCACCACCACGAAAATTGAATTATAGCCTGCTACAGTTTTAGGAATTCCTAAGACAAAATCCATACTTAGGTCCTGCTATGGTTAATGAGGTACGAATAATGGTATGTATAATCTTGAATTTTGTTTCCTTCCTTTAGCTCATTGACATGTTTGACATTGCCGTATGACCTTAGACATATGCCGCTTTAAAGAGGGCCAATAAAAGCGATCTTTAACCTTTGTAATGGTTTTATCTCTTCCAAAGTTTCCTACTACTCCTCGATGTAAATCCCAAATCACATACTCCATTATAGAAGTATTAGGTAGGCAAAGTTGATTTTCTTTGAAAAGATAGTCATCGTGGATCACAAAAGGAAAGTGTTGGTCTTTTTGTTCAACTGCAATTTTTTAACAGATTATTCCAAAATCTCGATCTGAAGCATATTCTTATTTTTATTTTGTTAAACACCACAATTGTTACTGCTAAATTGTTAAGCAAATGACTCTTCCTACTTTAATGCATCTACTTCCTTATTCTCAATTCTTATCCGATGCTTAATAACCAAGTGAAATTGCTCCAAAAATTCACTCCATAAGGTGTTCCTTTTGTTCAATTTCTTTTGAGACTTGAAAGTGTTTAAGAGATTTATGATTTGAATATTGAATAAACCCCTTGTATGAGAGATAATGATTTAGTTACTTCTTGTCCTAAGTATTGTTCTGCTCTTAAAGCCAAGTGATATGCATCTTCAAGATTGTAAATCCTTTGCATTATTAGCTCCTTGCGAATTTCTAGCTTTAAGCCATTTTTGTAGTCAGATATAAGAAGTTGTTTTGACTCTGCCCCTATAGAAAGTTTATCAAATATTTCTGTTTACTCAATTAAGGACATAAACGTTTGTCTAAGGGTTAATGGTAAGTATTTTTCTGTTAACTTCAACTTCATCTCTTCCCAATCAACAATTAGTGGCTAGTTTGTTTTTCCAATTCTATCCTCTATCGATCTCCATCAGATTTTAGAGTGTCCAACTAACTTTATTTTTATGAATCGAACTTTTTAATCTTCTGAAATGTGGTAGCAATCAAAGAAATCTTCCATTGCTACTGTCCAGTCTATAAACAGGGGTGGATCCATCTTTCTTACAAAATTAGGAGTTTCAAAATGAACTTTCTTAGTAATATCATCAAGTTTATTGTGTGTTCCAACTCTTTCGTGACCTCTAAAGGCTCGTATGCACTCTCCATATGCTGGTTGTTGATTTTTTTGTCTTAGATCTCTTGATAGGTGTTGATTTCTTAACCCCTATTTGTTGTTGAGTATAGTTTGTTATTTGATATTATTTTTTGGACTAGTCCTTGGAGTATCTTAGGATCCAGGGTAAGTAATGTCCAATCTTTTTATAACTCTTAGAAGTATCTCATCTCATTCTTTGTCGTTGAATATTCCTCCATAGGCCCTTTCACTACATGTCGCCATTGTGAACCAAAGCTCTCATACTAATTGTTGCAGGGAAAATAGAAGAATTATTAGCTAGTAGCTAAAAACACAAAATTAGAAAATATGGCTGATATTAGGTTGCTGGAATATCAAGTTCCAAAGTTGGATTTTGGCTAGGAATGTTGAAATTTCAGATTTTTTATAACTGACATTTTAAGGTTTGAATGCTAGAATTTAGGCTTAGGATTATAGGGTTTAATATGGCCAGAGTATAGGTTTGAGATGACTAGAATGTGGGTAGGTTTTTGGAATTTAGTAAGGAAAACAAAGAATGGAAGGTAGGAAACTAGAAATCACTCCTAAGGTCTAAGAATCACTCTTAGAAGAAAGCATCACACCTTCTAGTTGAAAACTCAAGTTCGTAAAAAATTTCCAGACTGCTTATTATTGATGAAGAGCTGAATACACACACACACACACATATATATATATATATAGAAAGAGTTTTAGAACTCTTACCCTAGTAGGAAATCGTTTTTAACAAATTTAAATCCTATCTTAATAAAATACTATAAGTCCTAAACAACTAGGATAATATATGTAAAATAGAGTAACATATTTAACTTACTACTATTTCTTATCTAATAAGGAATCCTAACATAATCTAAATTTTAACCTTTATGTTTTGTTGTCAATTCAATTCCAAATCTTTATCCCACCAAATTGGGACATGTGATTGACTGATTTTTTCTCTTTCATTTCTTGTATATACTTTTAAGTTCTTTTGCATTACAACGTTTTTGTCCATTGCGTTAATATGTAGTAGTTATTAGATATCGAACTGTGACCACTTCCGTGCTAACCTGTACCTTTCGTTTTTACGTAGAAGGCAAAGTTTATGACTGAGATTTCTGCACTGAAAAGGAAGGTAAGATTAAGTTTGAAGCGGAAAATGAATATGGGGTTGTCAAAGGAAGGATATAGAGCATATTCATCATTCAACCTGTTTGCTTTTATAAGCTTTGTACGAACAAAGTTAAAATTTCCAAGTAGTTATAACTGCAGCTGTCACGATTATCTTTCTAGTGTGCTAATTAATGAATGTGATCAAAGTATGGCTGTCATTAGAACTGCTTTGCCTTAGATGTATGCATGAACATGTCTATAATAGCTGAAGATAATGACAACTTTATCGAGCTGCAAGTTGCATGGGCAAAAGAACTTGAAAATGAACATTCAGTTGATTTCTTTGTTCTCTCTGAATCACAAAATGGGATTTACTTTGATGAACTTTATTGTTTAAAATAAGCTAAATTGGGATTAATTTTATAATACCTCCATGTTTGGTCTTTTTCAATGTATATAGGAAGCCTTGCTGCTGGAAGAGAATAAACAACTAAAGCAAAAGGTAATAATTTTAAGTTCTAGTAACTGAATTGTCAACCAATTACCAAATCATCTTATTTAACTAGAGCTCATCCTGTGGTTTGCTTCATGCAGATGACAATGATGTGCAAATCAAAATGGGCAGTGTCTTTAGAATCTGAAAATATTGCAGTTCAAGAGGAAGGATTCTCATCAGATTCTGCCACCAATGTCTGCAGTTGCAGCAGTGGCCCTCCTGTAGAGGGTGATAGCTCTGATACTTCTCTCAAACTAGGGTAATTTCTGTCTCCTTCTCTTTGTGTGCGAGTTATAAATGGACTTCCATTTTAAAAATGATGCATATCATTAAGTAATTTTTATTTTCTTTTTAAAAAACTCAATAATATATCACCTACACAGAAGAAATGTAACTCAGCCCACCCTTTGTTGACTCCTGTCCCTTTCCCTTCGGTCTTTGGTTATAGGATTTAAAAGTGTTTTGTCTGTTACTTAAAACTTCATATGGTATTCTGCTTGATCAGCTAATAGAGACAAGCTTCTGCTAAACACCGTTTCCCAATAACCATGCCATTTCAGTTGTCACCTGTACCATGTAAGGAGGAATCAAGTTTATCACTAGCATATAGTCAACCTTGGGAGAGACTTCTTTCAAGTACTTGTTGCCTTGATTTCACACTCCAAAGCTTCAGTTTTCAAAAGCTTTCCAAACAAAACGAGTGTTCTTCTTTAACGAGGACATATACCAGATCTTCAGCTTCATTCTTGCAAATATATATTTGTGATGTATGTTAAAGATTACTGATCTTCCCTTGAAATTCTTGTACAGGCTTTCTATCTGAAAGCAGAAGACTGAGTGAAGACACAAATATTCCTCTGAGGAACATCAATAAAATATCGGTCCTTCGTCGTTTGGAGATGTTTTTAACCTCCAAAGATTTAAGAACCTTACTATGTGATGAATGCGTATGGCAAGTGAGTACATTTTGTACTCTTCATTGTATTCATGATCCTTGTAGGTGAGTGTCTTCGGTATATATCTGCAAGGATCTGGTGCATACCTCTGAATACGGCAAACTCCTAATTGCACTATTGTAAAGAATAAAACTCATCCACACTTTCTTTATCTCATTTGAGGAAGCTGCTCCTTACATATCACCTTTGATTATAGGTGATGTACAAGTTAGGGATGTCAATGACTCGGGCGGGCCAGGCCGAGATTGACATCCCTAGTCCTATATGTTGAATCTCTTTAGCGCGTAGTCCATTTAAGCTTTCCGAGTCAAACTTAAGACCTTATTGGATGTGTATTTATATATCTTTACTAGAAGAATAAACTGTGTCTTCTCAAGGTTTTTTTTAATGTCAAAGTTCTTCGAAAACATCCTTAGGCTTAAATCATTGTTGGCAAGCTAGCATAATATCATCCATATACAAATCAAAAACACAAATTTTCTCCCCCTAAATTTAGGGTCTATGTAATATTTAAAAGTTTGTTTTTCTCAAAATCTGTGGTAACCATAACATATAATTTTTGGATACCACTCATGATGCATGGTTTAATTAATAGATTCAATTATATAATTAGCAAACATAATTCTAGTTTCCCTTCACCTCAAAACATTTGGGATGTCGCATATATAGCTTCTTGACTAGATTATAGTATAAGAAAGTTGTTTTGGTATTTATTTGGTGAAGCTCAATATCAAAATGAGTTGTTAAGAGTCATAATGATCTTAAATAGGTCATTGGTTTAGACTAACGAGCCCGTTCTACTACAGTTTACTCCCCTTTTTTAGTATACTCTTAACTATATAAGTCTTGGTTTGAACCTCTCATACTTACGTTTAGCATCTATATTGTTCTTGAATGCCTTTGTATAACTAATGGGTTTAACTATATCTAGAATGTCAACAAACTTCTAAAAATTCATTGTTAGCCATAAATTACATTCTCCTATATAGTCATCAACTCTATATTACAATAATCACTCATTATAACTTCATCCTAGGTAAAGGGATAAAAAAATCTCTCTTCAAACATAGTTGGTCTCACCTATATAAATAACAAAATCATTAAAGAGTGTAAGCCTTCTGCCTTTTTATGAATGTCTTAATGGTACTATATGTAACATCTTACTATCGTAGAGTATATACCCGAACATTCAGAGGACATTCAAGTACATATTCTATGACAATGGTATGTTAGAGTAAACATAATCTCTTAAATGGCATCGTAAATAATACACAATACTTAAAACCTCAACTCTTCATTTCATTCATTCTCAAAAGTTTACATTGTAGTCATTAAAACAAATATTTACATTACCAAATATGAGAAAGTTCACATTCCTTTATACAAAAGTTAATGTTATGCATGTATATGTAATACTTAATCTAGGGTTGAACCTTAAGCATATACCAGAAAATAGGATATTACCCTATAGGATCAAATATAAGCTTTCTACCTCTATATAGTTTTCTCATTGTTGCTATAGGATTAGGTTTAACATCTATCATATTTTACTTAATAGTATTTGCTCCATCTTTAACATTAAGAGATAAAATCGCATCCAAGTCATCCTTTTGTACCTTTAGAAGTATGTGAACAACTCTCTTCAATAATAGGAATATGTATAACTATTGGCTGAGGCTCCTCAACTAACTTAATGATATATATCTTACATCTCTTTCAAAACTTTAAAGTCCATGCTTCTATAATTTTGATACTATAACTAGACTAGTAAAACATATAGCCTTTCAAACCTTCAGGATAACCTATGAAGAATCTAAGAGTTATCCTAGGAACATTTTCTTCTTAATTAGGTTATAAAAATTTAAATTGAATAATCTCAACCCCTTAAATGATTCAAACTAGGCTTTATATGTTCATAGTTCAAAAAGAGTTCTGAGAACTGACTTTTTTGGAATATGATCAAGATGTAGATTATTATTTTTAGTACCTCATCCAAAAACACTTCCGAAGGTTCGATCTTGTAATTATGCTCATTATTATGTCCTTTAATCGTAATTGTGCCTCCATTATAATAAACCCGATATGTTATATTATACAACTATGTCATAATTCTCTAAAAACTTGGTAAAAGGTCATTCTTCTTAACTAAATCACCATGTTTATTACATTATTCTCTATCATGGTCTAACCCAAGAATCTTAATGGGTTTATTGAGTTGCTTCTCTCTGAACTTTTCTAAGGCTTCAGACTTATTATACAGTATTCATTAATAAAAGTCACGAATAACTTATTTCTATCAATTGTGGCTTTCAATGTGAACTAACATCTATGTATATTATCTCTTAAACCTTGTTATTTCTAGTGACATGTTTCTTACTTTCAGTGAGTTATCCTCTTATGCAATCTGGACAAGCATCATCAACATCATCAACAACTAATTATTGGATCGCGTATGGCCCAAGTATTCACAATACACTGCGGAAAAGACCATAACACAACACAATCTATAACCGAAAAC
>JANZXR010000006.1:7018878-7032637 GCA_027575705.1 Erythroxylum echinodendron | reverse complement strand
CATAATATATTAATAACAAGTCATAATGTTAATACATGAATCACAAATATCCATTGGCCTAGGGCACACTACTAACACTAATGTAGGGAGGATTTCATCCTTAATCAATCTTTAAACCTTCTTTTAAAATATGACCTAGTATCTTATGTTAAGGTGAATGAATTCTCCTTAGTTAAACTCCTTTTAATTTTTTTTTACTTTTCTATTTCTATAACTAATTTACTATGATCTTTTAAATCTAAGAAATGAAAACTTTTTCAATAAAAATTCACAATGAAACCTTTTTATCACTAAAAACCAATGAATATTGAACTTTGTCAAGTTTAAAAGTAGAAACTAAGCTACATATCATAGACGACACATTCATCACTTTATTCAACCTTGTACTATAACCGAAACTAACCCATAGCTCTATATCTCAAATGTATTCTACTTCTACCATTTCCCATGCACGTGTTCACATCCCCTCTACTTAGCCTGCTTTTGTTCCTTAGTGCACACAATACATTAGGTATATGAATTTAATAACTACTTTTCAACCACTAATTGTTTTGTAATACATCTATTAAAGATTAACTAAAGCAAATTAAACCTTAGGGTTACCTTATTTGCTTCTCTTCTTCTTCACATAATCCTTATAACATTCCCTCTTAAAATTTCACATTTTATTACAATATCAACATATAAAATGTTTATTCTTGATCCCACTAGATAGACCATTTTCCTTGTCTCCATATTTCTTGAAACTCTTACTCTTCTTCCACTTCTTATTTTTATTCACATAATTCCTCTTAGATTTAGAAGATTTAGCTATCAAATTCGTAATTTCACCTTTTTTATGCTTTATCTTTTCATTTTCTTAGACATAGATTAAGATAAGATGATTCACTTTCCACACCTCCTTCCCAGACTTACAGACATTCTTTAAGGAACTAAAGTTAGAAGCTAAATAAAATATTATAATGGAATATGAGTGACCTTTAGTCCACTTAATCAATTGATTATGCCCTACTTTTTTATGATGTAAGTTCTAACCCCAAATGCTCCATCATATCTCAGGGAACTTAATTTATGCATAAGTTGACTAGCTTTAGCCTTCTCAAATTTTGTAAATTATTCATCTAAAGCTATCATGAACCTCTTGGCATTGTTTTTAGATAGTAATCTACCTTTAAATGATGGTGACAATTACGATGGTCAATATATTCACCCTTTTATCACTTTTGAATAAAAACCTTTTTCTTCATTATTCTTTTAAGTTATAGACATAGGTTCATCCTTAATAAGAGTCATATATAAGTCCACCAATCCCAAGTATCAAATATTGGCCAAGGCTTGCCAATGGCCACACGATTCCATAATTAAGACTTAGGTGTCTAATACTAGTTCACTCTAAGTAATCTTGAAGGCAGGCTAAAGGAAGAGTTTAAAAGCTAGTTTGTTAGTGAATATGCCTAATTAATGTCTAATTTATATCATTTATCCTAAACATCTTACCTCAGGTTATAACAAGGTAGAACTTGTTGCAAGCATTCAAGCCCTTTGTATCTGATGTTCCATTCATATCCTTTAATCAGCACCCTAATCCTAGCATTAGGTTCTATCATGTATCTTAAGTGAAAATTTCTAGGAATTTTATATCAAGGACTATAGTCACACTAATAGTCAAACTAAAACCAGGTTTCATTGTCATTACCAACCATGTTTTTAACTTGCCTATTAAGTACTTCGCTCAGGCTTAGCATCTTCTGTAGTGTCTAAAAGGTGTTCACATTAGATTTAATCTCCCACAAACTTTTCCCTTTCATATGGTGTATATGCTTCCATTGCACCCATAGTTTCTCTTTGTTTATTAATAGCTTCCATCATAAACTAATAAAGAGGAACTTACTTATTGTTTGATGGATCTTAAGCCTATGCCTCCTTGATCTTTAGGCCTGTATATTTCCTTCCATACAATTTTGGCGTCTGGATTCTTATAAGCATCTCCATTCAGTAATAAGTTCTTCAGTAGCCTCTTAATGTCCTTAACCAACTTCTTAAGTAGAAGAAAAGAGTAAAATTGGTAGATGCTTACATTATTAAAGACTAATTTGATAAGTTGAAGCCTTCCAGTATAAGATAAGCACTTATTACAATATTGATTGATTATTCTTTTTACCATATTTTTACCTTTTCAAATAAACATTATAGTCTTTGTTTGAAGATCTGGTTGTGGTGATGGCTACCCCTAGGTAAGTGAATAGAGGTTGCTTGGTTCTCAATATAGCCAAAGAAGCTAGTTTAACACTACAATGTTTAGCGTCCTTGGAGATTATTAAGAAACTTTTCTTTATGTTCACTTTAATGCCAATTAGCTAGGTGTAATGTTGGATTGATTTTATGAGTGTAAGAATTAAGCGAGGGTTAGCTTTGTAGAACATCAGGAGGTCATATGCAAATAAGAGGCTACACATCTTCATTGAGTTACACCTTTTATAATACTTAAAAAAGGGGTTCATCTTAATGTGTGAGGTAGTGAGCTTGAGCAGGTGTAGATGGAGAATAGATAAAGGGACAAGACCCTATTTTCCAGGGTAACATGTTTCATATCATATTAATTAAAAAATGATACTGAAACTTATAGTACCATTTTAACTTATGGTACTAGCCTGTATTTAGAAAACTAATAATTTTTTAAAATTATAGGACTAAATTTTTACTAGCATTCTAAATACCAGCGATTCTATAAGTTGGTGCGATAATATTAATTTCCGTATCATTTTCCAACTAGTATGATATAAAACACAAACCATCCTTCCTTACTCTCTCCATTCGGCCACCTCTCTCAACCTCTTAACTCTCACTCTCTTATTGTCTTATCACCGCCTTACCGGTGTCCTTGACGTTATGCAGCCAACAGCTCCCACAATCACCATGCATAAGAACTTGATTGCTATACAACTCACAGCTGCAGCCACTTTATTTCGAGCCATAACTACTCTAACCACTCCAGAGTCTAGATCTTTTTATACCTCACTAATGTCCTCATCACCATACAACTGATAGCTCTCATAATCTTCATGCAACAAACCTTTATTTCCACACACTTACAGTTACAGATACTCCAGAGTCCAAATATCTCCATACCTCACTAGTTTCCTCATCACCATACAACTTTGGTTGTCGCCATACGGCTCGACTTCATTATTACACAACTTGTGACCATAGCCACTTCAGTTCATACCACAAGTGCTCCAACCACTCTGATCTCTTCGTTAGTTTTGGTCCATTTGGAAGATAAATCCACCATTATTTCTCAAGTGAGCATCTGAGTGGTATATTAGGTGGCTCTCTAAGTAGCTTTATTATTTTAAAATAAATTTAGGAGCAAGAATGCTAAGAAAGAAAAAAAGCTTGCAATGGGCATCTTCATTCTTCAATAACGTAAAAAAAGTTGGTTTGGTTTAAGTGAAATGTGGATGAGATTAGTTTATTGTGGGAATCTTCATTTTATTTTTATGTACTTAATTCATAAGATTCGTTTAGCGTACGAACTATATTTGAAAATTTGCTTAATGCTAATATAAACATGGTAGCTTTATTAAATTGTGCTAACATGCTTGACAAAACCTTTGCATATGTAAACATGCCTACTATGTTTCCAGTTACTTTTATTTTTCACATTATATATTTTCATATATGATTTTTGAAATTTACAGCTGGAGAAGTTTAAGTATTGTCTATTAGTATTTTAAAACAAATTAGATTATGGTGCATAGTCGCATTCTCATAATGATGTGCATCTTTGATTGAATTTGAACAGTAATAACCTGAAAAAATTAAATTATTAATATCATTATCAAAACCATTGAGCTATCAAATTATTAATATATTTCATAGAAAACATAATGAATTGCACTACAACTTTTTATTTAGGTTGTCCAATAAATCACATTTTGAAAAATCTAATTGTACAATCATATTTTTCATATTTTGGTTGTCATGTTTTTCATTTGTGATGTGTTTTTTGTTTTTTAATGACGTTTTTAACTTTGAAATTCATGATGTAAATGTGTCAATATTTGTTAATATGTTACTATTTTTTAGAACTCAAATGAGCATTAGCTAGGATTAAAGGTGGTGTCGATGTTGTAAGAAAGTTAGCTATACTGTAAAATGATAAATGAAAACTTTACTTAAAGAGTATCCATATGAGAAAGACAAAACGGAGAGGTTAAACTGTGAAATTGATAGTGGAAGCTCTTTTTGTGGTAGTGTTGAAGGTGGTACTCATACCTAACAAGAATAGATTGTTGCATTTAATGTGAGGAAGAAAAGAAAATAGGTGCCTAACTTTTTTGTACTACAAATAACTTCTGGAACTCATCTTTTAATTCGTAATGCTTACAATCTAAAGAAGTAGCACATAATGTAGACATAGTGACAGCTAGATTGTGGTATAATGCAAGTTTATCATTTAATACTACTCAGCCTTATTATTACTAGCCTATAATGGATGTTATTGCCTCTTACAGTCTAGGATATAAAGCTCTTTTAATTGATGAATATAGAGGTAATCTTCTGAGTAGCTTCATTTATGAAATAAAAAATTATTTAGATAAAAAATGACTTGGTCAACTTATATGTGTTAAATCATATATGATGATTGGAAAAATATAATACATAAGCCTATTTTTAATTTTTGGTTTATTTTATTAAGCAGATAATGTTATTGAAGTCCTTTGATGTATCTAACCTTATTGGAAATAATGATAATCTATTTAATATATTTAATGAACTTGTGAATGAAGATAGGCCTGAAGACATTGTATAATTCATTAGTGATAATACTTTACTTATAATGAAACTAAAAAAAAAGATTGTAAAGGAGTTATAATTCTTTTTTTGTACTGTTTATACTGCATTTTAAATCGACATGATATTATAAAATATAAGAGATCCTATACACTTTCCTATCATAGATGAAATTATGTAAAAAGCAAGAAAAGTTACCAAGTTCATCTATAATCATGCATTAGTCTTGAATTTGATAAGAAAGGGTTTCATTGATAATAGGAATTTGTGTCATCCTGCCATTACAAAATTTTGATTAATTTCTTATTACTTTTATATTTTATTCTAATGAATAAGGAGTTGAGACAACTATTTACAAGTGATAAATGGGTTATATTTCAGTATGTCTAGTTTAATGTTGGAATGAAAGTTTCCTAAATTATATATAAAAATTCAACCAATTTGTCATCCAATTTTGTGAGCCTTTGGTGAGAGTACTTCGTTTAACTAATAATAATGAGAAGGCAATAATAAATTATTGTGATAATGTCACAACGAGGGCAAAGGAAACAATTAAGGCCAATATGAAAATTATGTCTTCTTTGTATACACCTTATCTTGTAGTCATCAATTAAAGATGAGAAAGATAACTTTACTTTCTGTTGATTACTGCTAGAGCATATTTGAATCCTAGTGTCTATTTTAGACCAAGTTTTTCAAAGAAAGTTGAAGTTAATATGGAAAAGCTATTAACTATCATAAAAGTTATTACACATAAAATGATGCAAGATCTCCTTAATTCATAAATAGAGGCATACAAGGATGTTTATGGTAATTTTGGAATACCCATTGCAGTTCATTAAAGAAACAAAGTTAATCTAGGTATATATTTCTTCACATTTGTTACTTATTAAAGTTAATCATCACCTTATTTTATTTATAAGGTTACTTTTGTTGTCTTATAGTTGCTTAGTGGGACCAATTTAGAAGTAGAATTCTAGAATTAAAAAGGTTTGTAATTTGAATTCTAAGTCAATGTATTAGTGGAACTAGGAGTGAAAGGAATCAAGACACATTTGAATTCATCCATTATAAAAAAAAGAAATAGATTAGAACACAAAGGAATGAAAATAGATTAGAACACAAAGGAATGAACACATCTTTGCTCGATACAACTTGAAGCTTCAAAAAAGGCAGGTTATTATCATTCTTCTAATTTATTAATTATTTTATTTTATTTTATTTTATTTGTTTACTAGAACTATTAATAGAACAAGTAGTTTTATAGATCTAATTTGCCTTGGTTATATCGATCTTTTAGCGGATTAAGTTTCTCAGAAACTAAGTTTTATAGATAAGAGTAACTTGGAAGAAGATATTGGGTGGGAAAGCAATTTATCATTTAGCGTAATGAATTTGAATGATGGTGATGATAAGACTCTTTTCAATGATGAGGATTTTATACCAAATGAAAATTTTAGTCAGTGAGATTTAAGTGAATATTTCATTGAATTAAGTTTCATGTTTTATCTTTTGTTTATTTCATTTATATTTAATTCATATTTTAAATTCTATATATGCAATATAAATATAAAACTTTTAACTATAAGCATTTTTGTTTCAAGTTTCACTTTTAGTTTGCTATGTTCCTTGACACGAACTTTTATTGTAATGCTTATGGAGTCATAGACCTATGTTATTTTAATATATAATGTTTTGATGTAATTATTTTTTACTATATGATGTAAATTGTAGCATTTTAAGTACTTTTGTATTATTCTTAGTTTTATTTCTGTATGATAATTAATCGACATTTTTATATTAATTATGGTTATTGCTTACATATGAAATATGTGAAAAACAATATCAATAGAAATAAAAAGACATTTTTTATTTCAAATATATTATTATGTTTTTTAAAGATATGTTTAATGTAATTAAAAATTATATAGCACAATTATTGACGGACAATTTTGTAATTTTAAAAAAATTAGGGATTATTTTTTAATTTTAAAAATTATCCAAAAATGGTATCTAGTATTGACTAATACCAATATTGTACTGTAGTAGAGTCAAAATTGGTTCCCATTTTGGTATGGTATTAATAATATTGCTCATTGCTCTTTGAACCAATTATTTTGCTCTCCATTAACTAATTCACTAAATGAGACAGTTCTTACACATTAATTAATCCATTTAGTGAATTTGGATGGAAATCCCAAACCTTCAAGAGAATGGAAAAAAATTTCATAACTAAGTCAAAGGCCTTCTTGAAATTCACTTTAATTGCATAATATTTTTTGGAGGTCTTCCTTTGATAACCTATAAATAGTTTTTGTGCAAGGAGAATGTTATATCCTATAGTTTTGCACTCAATGTAAGTTCCTTACGATTTGCTTATAAATATGTTCATCACCTCCTTCAACCTTGACACCAAAATTTTAGAGAGGATTATGTTCAATGTATTGTAATAAAAGATAGGTCTAAAGTACCTTAGAGTAGTTAGGGTTAGGGATCTTTGGTACTACACAAATGAATATTTGATTGATTTCCCTAAATAGTGTTCCATTATTGAAGAATTCCATTATAACTTTATGAAATTGATGTTTTGTCTATCGTTTTGATTGTTTAAGGAAGTAAGCATTAAAGTCATTTGATTCTGGAGCCTTATTAGAGGTAAGATTCCTCAAGGCTATGCCTATTTCTACATCTTCAATAGGTCTGGCAAGATAAGTAGATTGCATAGAAAAGATGATAAGTGTAAAGAATGAGTTAAGAGTCTACACTGCTGAGACACAGCTGATAGGTGCTTAATTAATTATTTAATTATTTCATAACACAACGATTAAGGAAAATAAATTGGTTAAGATACTCATTTTGATTCGTATATGATTTTAGGCACTATTCGGAATTAAAGAAGTTAAAGTTAGTCGAAATCATGATATTTTGGCCATTTTCTGAGGATTAATTTTCACTTGTCTTTATAGAGCAAGAAATAGAAAATTAAAAGACAAGAAAAATATAAACATAAATAAATCAAAGTTGCTCAAGGCTGTTGTGCATGGACCATGCAAGGTGTATGTGAATTTAATGTTTTGCATGGCCATGCACACTATCACTTTAATTAATAAAGACAAGGAAGCTGGTAGAAGAACCACACTAAAACGATAACAACACATGAGCTAAACGATGCAGTAGCTGGAAGCATGAACCAAAAAGACGCAGCAAGGAAGAAAACACAAGGCAGTAGACCAAGACGCGGTAGCTAGAAAAGAAGTTTCATAAACACAGGCATATAGCAAAACGTAGTGCAGGTGGACAGATAGAAGCATGCATGAAACGATAATGTAGCAGATGGGAAGCGCAGATGGATGAAACGTAGACAATGTCTGTGAAACATAGATGTTTCACTATGTTCATGAATAAAGCGTTTTATCTAAAACACACAGTAATGAGGTAGGTTTTAAAAGACAGTGAACAGTGACAATGGACTAATAATTAATTCAAAAACTAAGAGAGAAGGGAGGCACAGCAAGAGCAAAGAAGTGGTTCTTCGGTCAAACATTTTTGAAGGGGCAAAGCTATGATCATTTGGAGACCCATAGATGGGTAACGTCCTGACGCTGATTCAGAGGTGATATCGACACCGATAACTCGAGTTAAGTGTATTTCACTGTTTTTTGTTGTTTCTTTCTCTCATTAGAAATTGATTGTGTTATCCTATGTTAATTGATTTAGGTTTTGTGTATGGATAATCGTACTCTCGTTATTGTTAAGTTATTTGTGTATTAACCTATTGGGTATTGTGAAAAGATGATTTTAATGCATTCATTGAATCATTTATTTGTAAACCCATTGCTAGAATTTTGATATAATTCATAATTGTTATGTTGAAATTCATAAGTAGCGAATAATGATTTGTAATCATTAGAGATAATATAACTTAAGTTAAATGGCGCATCATATATGGTTGTTGCCTTGATTAATCAGTTTTCCTAATTCGTAAGGCTACTGCCTAATTAAATCTAGAGATCGTATCTTAGGTTATTTAGTGGTTAGGTTTAATTAACGATTGTATCTTGATTAAACACTACCTAAGGGAAAACGTGAGTTAATTATTAACTAACGATTAATAGTTGCTAGAAGAGATTTGAGAATATGAAAGATGTTTAATTAAGGTGAACCAAAGAAAAGGGTCCCTATCGAATTCACCGCTTTTATCATTGTTTGCATGTTTTCTTTAATTTGTTTTCATTAGGTTAGTTTAATTTTATTTTCTTATTAGTTTTATTTTATTTTCTTATTTCAAAATCCAAAATCCTATATTAAAACTAAATAGCAATTACTTTCATTTTGGAAACTTTACACACACTCTCTGTGAGATTGACCTAAACTCACTATTGCTATAATAGTAGGTCTAGTTTTGCATTTTGACTAGCGTTACAATGCGCTGTCAATTTTTTACATTATTACCAGAGAGTGCGGTGTTTTAGTTTTTGTTTGTGATTTAATTGGTGTTTTGTATATATTTGCTTGTAGTTGGTTTCTTTTTAGTTATTTCGTGATCATTCCTTTATTCTATTTCGTGTTTGTGATTTATAAAGAAAATCATAGATGGAAGTAATTTTTTCTTTAACTCTTATTCTCAATCCTATAACTAAGGTTGGACTGATCAACCTGAATTTGTTCATGGATAGGATAATCATCAAAATTACTTCTATGATAGTTTACAGGAGACACATTAATTCCCGTGTGGACCAGAAGCTTCTTATCACAACTCAGATACACCTCTGGACGACTATATCAAAACCTGTAATGCTGGCCATCTTTAAATTCAACAGGGTATGCTGCAGTTTCAAGAGATTATGCAACAACTTCAACAGAATACCCTAGAATTCCTATAGGATGAAAGGCAATATTATTCTAGTTTCCAAAAGGTAGAGAGCCAATAAAACCCAAGTACATCTCTGGAAGAATTGATGAATGTTGTGATTGCTAACAATCTCCAATTTTAGCATAGCCTATAACAGCAGTTGCATTAGTTCCAATAGGAAATAAGGCATATAACGTCTAGAAACTAGAACTTGTTAATCCAAATAGGTGAAATGGTAATGGGGATCGAACGCCTTAAATCACAAATGGAAGAGGAGTAGTCATATCAACTTGAGGCATACCCTATGGACGTAAGTGCGAAAATCTTACAAAGTGATGAAGAGCTTAAGAGTCTTGAGGGTAATACTCAAGGAATTGCTTATGTGGAAGAAGCAGAGGAGGAGCTCGAAGCAAAAAAAGACATATCTTTTAGCTCAAAGGTAAGTACTGAGTCCGTAATTATTTTCGAGACTAACCCTTTACCTTTACTTAGTAAGTTAGAAGAATTAAACGAAGAAGAAAAAGGTGAAGAGTCATTCGAATTATTTCAAAAGAGCGAGGCTTAGTATAGATGAAGAATCTGAAGATAAGGATGACGCTAGAGGTGAACGATTATCAACTAAGGCCCTATCCAGAAAATCTTCACATGGAGGAGCCGCTTGTGACACTTGAAGATCAAAATTTTGTCACGTGAGGAGGAAACATGGAGTCCAGCCAGCGACCCTAAACAAAGGCACTTCTTGGGAGGCAACCAAAGGAAGTAAATTTCTTTTCTCTACATTTCCAGATTACTTTTTTATGTATGTATGTTTTTGAATTTTTTTTACTTGTTTTAAGTTTTCAATCAAAATAAGAGAAAGAATAAAACAATCAAACAAATGTTTTCTTATTTTCTATTGCTTTTAGGATTCTATAGTCGTGATTAGAGTGTGAATTGACTATAGAAATTTATAGGAACTTTAGCATGTATTTTTACTCTTGTGATTGGTCGATATGCATTGTCTTTAGAAGAGTAGTGACTAGTGGTAGACAAAGCTGGTGAGATTTTGAACTTTATTAAACTGACACATCCATGTCAGTCTCATTATCTTTTGATAATATGTGACCTTCATGAATGTACACCCTAACTTTGCTTTGAGTTTCTATTTAAGACCACATTTTTATCACATGAATTAATATAGAAATAATTAGGCATTCTTTGTTTTATGACCTACATTATCCAAATAGCCTACCCTATTAACATGATTTTTCCCTTATTAAGCCCCCTTTGAGCCTTATTAGCCTTTCTTTTTGTATCAACCACATTTACATGCTTTATAGTTAACTAAATGTCCTACCCAAGCTATAAAGCTAGTGAAACATTTGTGATTGTTGAGTTTGTGGATGTACAAAATTCTAAGTGTAGGGGTGTACATATATATGGATTAGCTATAATGATTAGGATTTTGTTTTATATCTTATCATTGAAATTCCCATATTGATGTAGTTTATTTCCATTTTTATACGAGAAAAGAAATTAAAGGAGAAGAAAGAAAGAAAGAGAAAACCAAAAAAAAAGAAAGAAAATTTTGTTTAAATAAATGTATCAAAGAGGAAGTGCAAATGTGATTTGCAAGGTTATTCATACTTAATGCATCCTCCTAAAGTTGTATTGAATGGGTTACTTGAGTATGTTGAATATGAGGTAAATGATGGCTTGGAATGGTCACTCTTTATTGTTGGACCCCGTTACTGAAGTCCAACTCACATGCAGCGTATCCTAAGACGTGAGTTATTCTCCGAAAAAGAACACCTTAACTATTATTGTGTTTATCCTCTCTTCTCCGATACTACCACTGTCGCGTACTGATTACACATATTCATCACCCATAATTTCCTTCCACAACTCTCCTTTTTAGTTCAGCATCACTCTTCGACCATCATTTATCCATTTCAACCTAAAGAACCTCAAAGAACAGCATTGGCGAGTCTCCACTTTACATATACATGCTTCAGAGTTACTAGCATAACTTTCGCTCTAGACATCCAAATCAGGGTTTCTTTGGCTAGTTTGAAAGAGGATTTCATTAACTATAACTTTCATGTAGACCTTGAAGGTCAATTATATCTTCTGGAGGGTCAAAAATGGAACAAAAGATAACTGTGAACAGTATCCCAGACGATAGCCCGAGTAATAACCATGAATAGTAACCCAGACGATAGCCCGAGTAATAACAAAGACGAAGTCTGTGAACACTGACAGAGACGTTATTTTCTAATTGCCATAACTTTCTTTAGAGGAATCGGATCAAGGTGTTCTTTATATGGTTCGAAAGAGGATTCCAAAATCTACAACTTCTATGAAGACATTCAAGTCCGACTCTATCGTCTGAGGGGTCAACAATGGGACAAAAGATAGGTATAGGCGAACTTAGAAGACGCAAAATATAGAAGGAGTCTATGAACAGTAACACAGACGAATCTTTGTGAACAGTACTATAGACGAAGTCTGTGAATAGTACCACAAACGAAACTCTTCAACTAGATCACTTCTTAACTCCTTCTTATACTCTTTGGCTTCTGTTCTCTCCTTTGTGTTCTATCCTCTGTAGTTGACTTTTATCTTCTATGTTGACCCGTTATCGTCTTTGGCCTATCCTTTATGTTCTTACGTCCTTACAGACAATCCTTTTACTCTTGATTCATCCTTTCGTCTGTGTTCTGACGCAGCACAAATGATACTTTTCCTTCATATTTTTCCTTTCGTCTGTATTCTGTCGTCAGCACAGATGATACTTCTCCATCATATTTTCCCTTTCGTCTGTGTTTTGACGTCAGCACAGACGATACCTCTCCTTCATATTTTCCCTTTCATCTGTGTTTTGACGTCAGTACAGACGATACTTCTTCTTCATATTTTTCCTTTCGTCTGTATTCTGACGTCAGTACAGACGATGCTCTTCCTCTGCATTCTTCCTTTCATCTGTGTTTTGCACATGAAATCTTTCCCACTCTTACTTGCTATTCTAAGACAAACTCCAATTGACAAATTTGTCAAGCCAAGTATGCACATGCACATCTCATTATCCAAACTTTTAATATAACAGAATCATACTACTGAATTTAATTTCATTACATTCGTTTGGAAAATATTGTCAGAGTTATTACAAACCATATTACACATCAACTTAATTCAAATACAAAATGTTCCATGCTGGCATGCCAAATGTGCTATTACAGGACTGACTTAGTCTGAATGTATTTAAATAATGATATGGTTTTGATGCCTTGCAAGGATCATCATCTTCTTTGTTTGCACATGAGGAGGGAAGAAAAGAGGGTTAAACTACACAGCTCAGTGGCTAATACATTTATAGCTAGTGATAATGAACCATACCACACAATAATCATCCTTAACACAACACATCATCACACAAAACAAATGAACTAAAGATTTTAGTCAATCATAACATGCAAAATACATTTATACTTAACATATTCAAAAATGCAATGCACACACAATGGCTCAAGAGTTTTGTAGAACGAAACGGCGAAACCGAAGTTTACACCGTGAAATGAAACAAGTCTGATTTCTTAGGATCTCATGGCCACAAGCAGATAGCTGGGAGAAGGCTATAGGCCAACGGGCACGTGACTAACGAAACAGATTTCTCTCTCTCCCACATAACAGATTTTCCATGCACATTCATATCATAACATATTCAAGCTTTCATGTTTCTTACATTTTTCTCTTCTATTTTTTATCCATACAAAGTCATAAACCTCATCAAACACATGATATACATTCACAGAAAATAAAGCAAGCATATTTATCATACATACACATGAATATTAACTCATCATTACAAAACCATAAATATATTACGCACCTATCTAACTTGATATTTTCCAAGATCAAGCTTCGTCTTCTCCTTGCTCTTGTTGTCGGTATTCTTGGTTACCTAAGACAAACATATTTCATTTCATCAACATATGCATGAAACTACATGCTATCCATAAATAACTCTAGCTTGATATATTTCTTGATTCTTTCAAACTAGAAAACCAAGATCTATGCAGATCTAAAGAAAACACCATCCCTTTCTTCTTCTTCTTTCTTTCTTTCTTCTTC
>JANZXR010000006.1:6990959-7009461 GCA_027575705.1 Erythroxylum echinodendron | reverse complement strand
GATCCATGGTTTTCTAGAATTAGCTGGATATTGGATACTACTAGAGAAAGGGGTTTTTACTAATCTTGCCCTTTAACAAGACTTATGAGGAAAAATTTGCTATTTAGATGGACAAATGAATGTAAAAAGGAATTTTGTAGAATTAATAACACCTATGTAATTATATCATCTGGATTTGGAGATTTTGTAATATATAATGATGTTTTACACCAGAGATTAGGATGTAATCTAATGCAACATAATAAAGTGATTTTTTATGCATCAAGACAATTAAATCCTCACGAGTTGATTATTTGATACATGATTTAGAATTTGTTGCAATAGTAATTGCTTTGAGAACTTGGTGACATTATATGTATATATATATATATATATTCAAATCATTAAAGTTTGAGGTAATTATTGAGTTTGAAAGAATTGAATACAAGACTAAGACAATGGATAGAGTTACTTGAAGATTATGATTGTGTAAATGAGCATTATCCTGGTAAAGCTAGTGTCATAGCTGATGTATTAAGCAGACAATATAATAGCAATGTAACACAAATTAAGATATTGAGGTTACCAAACCCAATGCAATGAAGAGTAGAGAATGTTGAGTTAAAATTAGGGCAAAAATGAAATATTATGAGCTACATCGAATTTAAAATCAGTTTTACATGAAAGAATTAGCAAATCCAAAGTCAGGATTTAGAATTTGTGAATCTTATTGAGAAACTAAAAATAAATATGAACATTGAGTTTGAATTGGAAAATGAGACTTTGTGATAGAAATAAAGATTATGTGTATCTGATATAGATAATATGAGAAAAGAGACTTTGGATGAAGCACACATAGCAACCTATGCTATATATCCTGGTAGTAACATGCTAAAACAATATTTAGCAGACAAGGATAAAGAAGCAAATGGCTAAATGTATGATTAAATGTTTGGTTTGCCAACTGTGAAATTGAACTATATTAGAAATTAAGTGATTCAAGAAAGATAAACGAGTTAGGTTGATCAACACCGAAGATATGGAATATAGAGAGATAGATAAAGTGTTTTCGAAAGTACCACCTTAGCAAGGTGCGTTAAAGTTCATTAAAAAAGGTAGCTAAGCCCAAATTGTTTTTATCCATATGAAATTATTAAGAGCATAGGACCATTGACTTAAGTTATTCTTACCAACAAAGATATATCGTATCCACACTGTGTTATATGAGTATATTTAGGAGATATTGGCATGATCCAATAGATGTATTTTCTACACAGGAAGTGAAACTTGCGAGTAATAAGAGATATATTGAGGAATCAGTTAAGAGAGATGGATATTTGAATAAGTAATTGAAAGGCCAAGTGATTCTATTGACTATAGTCAATTGGAAGAAATTATTCGAGTGAAGAAGTTATATGGGAAACGAAGGAGATATGATGAAACAAAACCCTCCATCAATATAATTGATTAGATAAGAATTTCGAGGACGAAATTTATTAAGGGGGAGAATTGTAACGTCCCGTTTCCATACTAAGGGTTAGAACTCTAGATTTCTGCAAATGAAAAATAACAATGAGAGATTGGAAAAATGTGTTTCATACTCATGCATAATATTAGTATACATACATGTGAATTTGATTATTTTGCACACATTTCAATGATTGTACATACACGAATTACCATTTTCTTGATATAATTGATGTTTAACTTGATTATAATGTGAATGGTGGATTATGCATCTTAAAAATTGAATTCGTATGTATAATTAGTGATTTAGAATTTTGGTGAAATATGGGAAATTTCTAATAATTATAAGTATTTTTTGACTAGAAAAATGCCAAGTGGCAAAACAATCATAATTAAGTGTCAAATGGCAGTCGAAATTATTGATAAAAGACATTAAGATTTAATGACAAATGTTATTGAAAATTGGGAGAAAATTAGAATAGAAATTGGAGTGATATAGACTAGTTATTAAAAAAGGACCATTTGGGTATCATAAGGTGGTGAAATGTGGTAAGTGACAAGAGACAAGTGTCACTTGCCTTGCCATATATCTACCCCCACATTTTTAATCCTTGTTATTTACCAAAGTGAAAGAACACTTTCATTTAATTGTCTTTCACTTAATCAAAATACTATCATCTTCTCCATTTTCGTTCTTCTTTGTTCTCAGAGCCACAACATTTTCATTCTCATAACCCAACCCCTTCATGTTGATTTTGTCAAAATCCTACTCTACCACTTCAAGACCCTTACTATCCCTTCTTATTATAAGGAAAACATAGCCTATTCCTCCTTCAATAATGACGATCATATGGTGATGAGAAGCTAGGGTTAAGAGTGGTTTGAAGATCTTGGAGCAAACAAGTAATATATTATTATTCTTTATGATATGTAGAATGAAACATGTATGATGATAGTTAGAGGTTAATTGTTCATGAAATGGTTATGTGTATATATGTGAAACATGAGTAAGGAAATGAGCTTACAAATGTCTTGTTTTTGTGTTTATGATGATCAATATTTCATAAGTTGTTCTAGAGATGAGTTTGTAATAGTAAGATCATTAAAATGGTAAAGGAAAAAGTGCATAAATTTTAACTAGTAAATGAATGTTTCAAGTTCTATTTTCAATGTATATAATGTGTATTTATTTAGTGGTTTTAGAAATGAAAAAAAAATGAGTTTAGAGCTAAAGTGAGGGAATAAAGTGGTACCTTGAAATGAGATGAATTAAGGTGATAGTTAGAAATGAAATGAAGGTGAAAAATAAAGTTGAACATGTGTAGAAAATTTATGATGAATGTGTATATGGATATGTTCTATTTTTGGTGTTTATGATCAATCATAGATTTTGATTTGTTTTTAAATGATGTTGTTTTGAAATGGATTCGAGAATTAAGTAGAAAAGATGTGGAATTAAGTTAGAAATGATAGACTAAGCATATGAGGTGTTGGATGTAATTTGGAATAGTTGAAAGAGCTGAAAATTTGAATAAAATGGTTAGGAATGGGTTAAACATTAATATGCCTCTTACATGTCCGTTGGGGGGCACTTTAAGTCCACTAGGTGAACATTCTTTGGAATTATAGCGTTCCAGCTTTGTTCATGTCCGTTTGGAGCATGTCCCCTGGGCGGACATTATCTAGACACCTACATAAATGTGCAATTTTCACCCTTTAGATAGAAAAATCTCTCTTTGGAGTCTGCACGAAAGTTATAGAACTCGAAGTCCTCTTTGAAAACCTACTTGAATGATGTTAATCAGATACCCAAAGATAACGTTATTCCTCTTGTCCTAAAATCAATATACATATTTATATATGATTAACTTATCAGTGTTTTCATATGATGCATTTAGGCTTGAATGAAGCTTAAATTGAACCTAGAATGATGGCTTAGATTAAGTGACTAAATATGTGATATGTGTGAGGTGATAATTGAGGTTATAACTTAGTGAATGAATTGTTGATATCAAAGTACCAAAAGTGTCAGTATAATAGGAATGAAGATGTTCATATGATTGTAGTTGTGATTGAAAAGAGTTAAGTAATATGTATTAAGTACAGGTGAATGAGAATTGGATATTATGAGAGCATATAATGCTAGAAAAGAAATGATGAGTGATTGATTTAATATATTAGAATATCCAAGTGTTCTTCAGGTGTAAACCTAAGAATAAGCTAGACACATACAAATGATAAGGTTTGAATGATCAAGAAACATGATTAAGGAAACATACCTAGAATAGTCAATTTGAGTATGCATTATACATTACGCATATGCATATGTGTATAATTGAATGGTTATGTGATTGTGCAATTAATAATGTGTATGTAATATGTGTATTATGTGATGTTGATATACAGGATAGAACGTCTACATCCAGACATTTCTCGATCATTGAAGAAAATGCTAATTTGGAGTGTACTGTGAGTAATCTAAGATGGTCTCATATGATTAACTTTTTGCTTTAAATTCTGTATTGAATTACTATGATAACAATGAATGTTTTGATTCTAGACATTAAATGTTTGAGAAATTTGATGCATGTAAAACATATTGGAATGCTCATTGAATGTGAATTTGACTAAATAAGTGATTCTCAACTTAAATGTTGAATGTTGAACTAAGGTTCGATGATAAATGTGAATGAGAATGTAAACATGAATGTGAAATTATAAGATTGAGTAAAATTGATTGACTGAATACATGTGATGCATTTCATTACATAAATGCATGATAACATAAAGGCTATTGTGACCAGAGTAGCCATCAAAAAAGAGCTTAAATCTTATAAAGTAAAAAAGAGCTTAAAGCTCATAATATGGTAAAAGCCTCTAGCTCACTATGTATAATAAGCCCTGTATCCCTAACAGATAAGGGGTAGTTATTAATGTACCCGACATCTATAATAGATACAAGACAATTACAGGCACTTAGTCACAACAATAACAATTGAAACTGAGTCTCATGAGCATTGCATATACATTTAATTTGTATGTTTTGAATTATTGAAATGTATTGCTGAATTGTGTTGAATGAGAAATGTGAAAATTTTGAACAAAGAGTTTTGTGATGATACGTGATGATAAATGAAATGATGTGAATTATATGATTATATGAATCGATGTGTTATATAATATAAGTGAACCATCAAAAATTGTTAACTCACTGAGTTCACAAAACTCATCAAAATTGCAACATTAACTTTTCAAGTTCAGGGATACCCCAGTTAGACTAATGGAGTATAACCACTGTAATCAAATAAGAGATTGACGTCGGGATCAGTTGCATCTACACAAGTCTTCAATGAATTTTATACATATCTGAATTGTATTCTACAAATACTGTACCTTGTATCTGTGACAAATTCTATCATGTAATGAATTCATGACTGAAAGTGTTTTGTAATTATAATGGGCCCGAATGATTACTGGAATTATGATAAATGTTTATTGTTTGTAACATTGTAACTGAAAATGTTTTTGAATAAAATAGGCCATTATTGATTATTGGTTCTCTGAAATATATTTGTGATTCGTGAAAAATTTTTAATGAGTATGATTGACTGACTGTCCTAGGATGCCACCCTCATAGAGTATATTCTCAAATACTGATGGTATGTATGGGAATATACACTATGGGAGAGGGGTGTTACATAAAGTATGTAGTTGTAGTGGAATCTTATAAGGAGATACTCTGGCTGAAAAGTTTCCTTTAAGAGTTAGATGTGAAGCAAAAAGATTATATATTATTTTATGATAGTCAAAGTGTTATTAACTTAAGCAAAAATATTATGTATCATTCCTGTATAAAGTATGTAGATGTAATATATCATTGGTTGAGGTCTATGATTAAGGAGCAATAATTGGTGTTGAAGAAGATTCATACAGACATGAATGGTGTTAATATGTTGACTAAAGTTGTTCTTGGTAGCAAATATGAGATATGTAGTAAGTTTTTCAGGATGTCTCTCAAGTAGATGTTGGAGAATAACGTTTCTTTCCTATAATTAGGCTAGAGGAGGAGATTGTTGATTGTCCAGCCCTATTTTGAAAATTTTGATGATCGTAGATGTCTTTATGGTTTATTAGAATGAAGAACAAGTAAAGACAAGATGTATGAAGCTCTTTCGAGGGGAGACAAGGTTATGTAGGATACTACGCAACCTTGTCCTTAACTTACACAACTATGTATATTAACTATATAAACACACACACCTATATAGAGTGATACATATTGTTTATTAACTTACACGACTATGTAAATCAACTATGTAAGTCTCGGCAACTATGTGAAGAAAAAAGTGAAGAACGAAGACATACATGGTCGTGTACACGCCCATGTTTATGACATACACAGCCATACGTGATGATCGTGTATCTCTCTATAATTGTGTACATCTACAAGTGCGGCGGTGCTGGAGAGATACCGTCACTTACACAGTTATGTATGTGATCATGTATAGTAAAAAAAAACCTATGCCATGATATAAAAAAGAAAAATTCGTAGGTTTTGCATGAGAGTGTGACTATAAGATCCAATAGTGAGAAAAAGCAAAGAAAAGGAAAATAGTATTGTATTCACATCTTTTTAAATTATTTTTAGGATTGGTTTGAAAGTTTTTTTATTGTTACAGTAACTTTGGTTTCAATCCTAAAACTTTTTAACACAACTTTTTATGGGGTGAGAGATCAATATTTATAAATTCTTATTTGAGTTCAGTGGATTGTTTATTTGTTTAGCCCATAGTTTTTTCCTCTACACTGGAGGGCTTTTCACATAGATCTTGATGTCTATTTCACTGTTAAGTTTCTTGTTCTCATACTTATTTGTTGGTTAAAATTGATGAATATTTTTATTGTTGATATTTGATTGATCTCCTCTAATATTAATTTGTACTTTTGATGCAATGTTAATGTTAAAAATATCATTTAAACTTTAGAGTTTCTAGAGTTCCCTTAGAAAATATTCTTTTTATTCTAAAATTACAATGTATGGGTAGGATTATTTCTATAATAGTTTTGTGAATAGATCATGCCTAGAGTACTAGATTTTTCTAGGGATCATTTAATAAGCTACTAGGGTAGAAAGTTGTTAGGCATTTAAGTGGTAGTTCTAATCCTAAGCTCCCTAAAAATATCTTTTGTACCAAGTATCTCTTGTACCAAGTATTTTATATATGAAGCTAAAAAATTTAAGTGACACATTCTCCTCTCTAATTCACTCTTCCACCTTCCAAAAAATTGGTATCAAAGCTTGGTTAGTATAGAAAAAAATTTAGAGGGTGAGTGAAAAAAATAGAGTAGGTAAGTTATGAGAAAAAGAGTGAGTAATGACTAATTTTGATATGGTTTCATTGTCTTACAAATGATAACTATGAGAATTAATGTCTTCAAATGAAAGCCTTGCTAGGCTCACATGATGCATAGGATATAGCAGACAAGGGGTATGAGAAGCCACAAGATGAAGGGGCTTTGTCTCAAAATGCAAGAAATGAATTTGTGAATACAAGGATCAACAAGCCCTCACCATCATCCATCAATGTTTGGATGATTCAATGTTTTTAAAGGTGGTTGATGCAACTACCTCAAAAGAAGCTTGGGAGACCTTACAAAAGTCTTTTCAAGTAGTAGAGAAGGTAAGGAAAGTAAGGCTTCAATCTCTAAGAACAAATTTTAAAGCAATGAAGATGAAGGAATCCAAATCAATTTTGGATTATTGCTTGAGGGTAAAGAGGATAACAAATCAAATAAAGAATCGAAAATTTTGTTTCCTCTATTTAAGAATTAAAAATTTTAGAGGAGATGATTATTGAGCAAATATAGGGATCCTTATAAGCCTATGAAGCTAAGATTAATATAAGATAAGGAGAAGTATTGGAGCAAGCTTTCAAATCCAAGGCCTATTTAAAGGAAGATGGAGGAGAAAGGCAACGAGATCATAGACGAGGTCATAAACGTGGATAAGGTGGAAAAGGAAGAGATAGCCAAGACAACTTCAATGATGGGGCGAGATATTTTCAATCAAAGAGAGGTCGTGGAAGTGCAAAAGGTAGAGGAAGAGGCTATAATTTGAAGTTAAATGAAAGGAGGTACACAAAATCCAACATTGAGTGCTACAATTGTCATAATTTTGGCCATTATTCTTAGGAGTGCCAATAGTTCCTTGAATAATGGTCAGGCAAGAGCTAATCTTGTAGATTGTAGGAAAAAAGATGAATCAACTTTGTTGCTAGTAAATTCCAAAAAAAAAACTTTGTTGCTAGCACTAAATGAGGGAGAGAAGGATGACAAGAGCTCGTGGTGTTTAGATAATGGTGCAAGTAACCATATGTGTGGACTAAAGGAAAAGTTTATGGAGCTCAATGAAAATGCACGAGGCGGTATGTCTTTTTCAGACTCGTCAAAAATTCAATTTGAAGGCAAAGGTACAATTCTCATCTCTTCCAAAGATGGTATTCATATGCTTATGAATGATGTTTATTATGTGTCCAAGTTATAAAGCAAAATTTTAAGCTTAGGACAAGTTTTGAAAAAAGGGTATGATATTCATATGAAAAATAATTATCTTCAGCTTCAAGATCAAAATGGTACTTTGATTGCCTAGGTTACTATGTTAAGGAATATGATGTTTGCATTGAATCTCAAGACGTTTAATGTAGTGTTTAACAACTACGATAAAGGACGAAGCATGGTGTTGTATATGAGATTTGGACACTTGAACTTTGGCACCTTAAAAAAGATGGTGAAAGGAATGCCTTTAATCAACCATCCCAATCAAATTTGTAACGCGTGTCTCCTTGATATATGTTTAATTGATTTTATAATTATTCCATAATACTTAGCGATTAATAACATGAAATTGCTCACTTTGACTTATATGTGATTTTGGGCACAATTCGGAAGCAAAGAAGTTAAAAGTGAGTCAAAAGCACAATATTTGGGATATTTTTCGAAGATCAATTTTCACTTGTCTTCATGGAGTAAGAAAAAGAAAATTAAAAGATAATAAGAAGACAAGAAAAATGAAAACATAAAGAAGAAGAATTAAAGTTGCTCACAGCATGTAACTGGAAAAATAAGTAGAAAATCAGCACTCATGTGCATGTTTTTACATGCAAAGATGTGAATTAATGGTAGCACAACAAAAGAAGATGGCCGGTAGTGTTTAATAGGTAAAGGAGAGCTAAAACACTGCAGTAGATGGGGAGAAAAGTGAGGGCAAAAACGACATGAAACAAGTTGGAAGCATAAAGAAAATGATAGTAGGTGGATAAAAGAGGAGCAAAACACAGCGCATAAGGAGCAGAAGCATGAACAGAACGTAGCACAGTCAATATGAAGCATAGGTTACGCAGCGGATGAGAAAACATATCAGCACCAAAATATAGCAGATGATGGATGAAGGCAACAAAACACACAACAACAAAAGGTATGAAAACGCAGATGTCAAAAAAGTTCAAAACAACGGTGAAATAGAGGAAAAACATAAACGTTGAGCATAAGGGTTTTATGCATTGCTTTGAGAAATAAGAAGGGGGTCGTGAGTTTTAAAAGAGAAGAATAATAGTAGCATACAGAACAAAGAAGGTGTTTTCGGTAGGGGTTCTTTGTAGGGGTTGAAGCAATTCTTTTCGAGAGCTCTTGATTTTAATGAAGATAAGGGGTGAAGCTCTCAACTTGGAGAGACCTATAGAGGGGTAGGAGTCCCATTGCCGATTCGGAGGCGATATCGATGTTGATGACCAAGTTAAGCACTCTTTCTTTATTTCTGTTGTTTCTTTCTCTCTTTAGAAATTAATTGTGTTATCCGATGCGTATGGTTTTGGGTTTTATGTATGGATAATTGTATTCTCATTATCATTCGCTTATTTGTGTATAAACCCAATGGGTATTGTGATAAGACGATTTTAATGCATTCATTGGATCATTTTATTATAAACCCATTATTAGAATATTCAATGTAATCCATAATTATGATGTTGAAATTCGTTTATAGCGATTAATGGTTCGTAATTATTAGGGATAACATAACTTAGATTAAATGACGCATCGTATGTAGTTATTGACTTGATTAATCAGTTTTTCTAATTCGTAATGCTACTACCCAATTAAATCTAGAGATTATATCTTAGGTTATTCAGTGGTTAGGTTTAATTAACGATCGTATCTTGATTAAACCCTACCTGAGGGAAAACTCAGGTTAATTATTAACCTATAATTAATAGTTGCTATGAAAGGTAAGAGAACAATAAATCAATGAAATATGTTTAATTAGGGGCGTAGGCCAAGATTGAACCAAGGAATTAGGTCCCTACCAAATTTCTCACTTTTGTTATTTTTTACATGTTTTCTTTAAATTGGTTTTGTAAGTTAGTTTAGCTTTATTTTATTTTCTTATTTTTAAAATCCAAAACTCCCTAATAACTTAAACACTGATTAATTTCATTTCATAAACTTCACACACACTCTATGTAGGATCGACGTAAACTCACCACTACCACGCACTGTCACTCCTTAGCAGGCATGCAAGGAAGAGTTTCCCAAAGGAGGCTACGTTAAGAGCAACCACGCCACTCCAAATTATACATATTGATTGTTGGCCCCCGACTTTTTTTTTGAGTTAAGCATGATTTAAATAAATTATGAGGTCATGATAGAATTATTATTAGAGTTTAATCATTTATTACAGTATTAGTAGGATTTTATTATACTGGTTAATTAAATTAAAGCAGTAGGAATGTATTAAGGGTAATTGCGGTATGTCACTTAAGATTAAAAGGCATAAAGCAGTAAAAGAAGGGTAGGATAGACATTTAGAACTCATTAAGGATAAAATTAGAAGAGGGAAAATGTTGTCTTTTACATTAAAAGGAGCAAAACGTGAATGAAGTTAGAGAAGAAGAGAAAAACGTGAAAAAGAGAAGAGAAGTGAGAGAGAGTCATTCATAAGAGAAAATAAAGAAGAAACAAGTTAGGGTTTTATCTTTTCCTAGCTTTTAAGAGTGATTTTGAGGGTAGTCAAGAAGAGAAAAAGAAAGAGAAAGAGAAGAGCTTCCATTTGAGTCAAACATCTCTTTGTTTGGTGAAGATTTAAGGTAAGCTCATTATTAATCCTTTGGATTTTTGGAAGGGTTTTAGTTCATGAAGTTTAGGAAATACATGAGTTTAAGTACTCTAGAATCAATTTTTAGTTATATGCTTTTTGGGATCTAAATTTGGATTCCTATTGAATTGGATTTTTGTCAATGTTAAAGGGAATCAAAAGATTCAAGAGGAGCAAGAGGAAGGGCATTTTTAAGTAAGTTTTTTAAACAAGGAATCCAGGTGGGTTACATGTTTATAGTTGAGTTAATGAGCCATGAGTATTTTTCCAACTCAATAAAGTTAAATGATTTCAATTGTTGCATTTATTGCTTCTTAAATGATTTAAGTAATTGCTACATGTTTGGTACATGAATCCTGATGATGATTTATGAAATGATGATGGAAATTGTATTTTAAAAATATCATGCTTATGGAAATCATGTTTTCGAAATGTGCCTTTTGTGCAAGATGTTTACAAGACATGAAATTCATGTTTATGTGGGTTTGTGGCGGTCCATTCTGTTATGTCACATGCACGTTGACCTTGTTAAAGACTTCTCTCACCTGCCAGTTAATGGCATGGAGCTCCTTCATGGAGTCTCTCATGTTTATGGACTACCAAAAGTGGTCCATTATGTTATTACTGGAGATTCGCAAGAACTCCCTCATACTTATAGACTACCCAAACTATTATGATTGCTTATGTGTTTATGATATGCTTGACAATTTGAGAAATACATGACCTATATTGTTTATGAATTATTTGACAAGCTTGGAAATTTAAGAAATATTTGTTTTATAGTTTCAATGTAATTTACTATGTCAATGAATATTTTCAATGGTTTTGCTTGTTTCTCAGCTATAAACTTGTTACCCACGATCTTTTAAGGTCACTCCCATTCCTCCCTATCTCCAGGTGAAGAGCAAGAAATCGAGTGATAGAGAGTCAAGGCATCACTCTAAGTCTACATTTTTTTGTACTTAAGTTAGTTTATGAATATTTTGTATTTTCAAGCATTCATGTATATTTTGTATTTTTGGATTATAAGACCAATGATGTATTTGTGTCTTGAAATGCCTATTAAAGCTTTGTAAAACTCTTTTCTTTTGATGTTAATGAAATAAATATGTTTTGTTCATGACTTTCCACATTTTCACATTCAATTTTCAAGCATTCATAGGGATAAAATCTGTGTTTTGACTTCAGGGAAAAAATTGTATTAATCTAGGCAGATTTGGATAGGTTTGTCTTCTTGAAAGTTGTATTTTATTCTCTTAGCTTTCCATTAATATAAAGTTTGTAACTTTTAGATTTCAGAGTTGAGAGATATGCTTTTTCCAAGTTAGTGATGCTGCACAGGGTGTATGCTGGACATATTATAGCCTTTTTCTCTACTTGAGTTAACAGAAAATGAGTTCTATGGTATTTTGAAATGGGAAGAATTACTGTGATAAGTTAGAGATGAAATGAAGGTAATAAAGGGAGTTAAATGAATTTTATTGAAGAACGTATTGACATGATTGATGTTGTATTTATGTGATCATGTGTAGAAATTTATGAAGAATATGCATAAGTTTGAACGTTATGTTTTTGGATTGATGACCAAACATAGATTATGATTTGGATGCTAATGATGTTGAGCTGAAATGGAAGTGAGAATGAAGGGAAATAATGTGGAAAATAAGTTAGAAATGATATATATGCATAAGAGGGGTCATAAGTAACTTGTAGGAGTTAGAAATCTAGAAAATGACCCGTAAATTCCGTTGGGTGAACTTGATGTCCGTAAAGGTCGACCTTCTCAAGAATTCTAGTATTATTATAGCTCAGTTCATATCCGTTTGGAGGGACGTATGTCCGCTAAGCAGACATTCTCAGGACAGTTGTATAAATGTGCAAATTTTTTATCCTTTAGATGGCAAAATCTTTCTTCAGGTTCTTTACGAAAGTTGTAGAACTCGAAGTCCTCTTTGAAACCGTACTTGAATGACCTTAATCAAACATCTATAGTGAAAGTTATGCTTTTTGTATCAAATCATGTACATTTATAAGTTGTGGGCTTATCAATGCTTTCCTTTTATACATTTAGGCTTGAATGGAGCTTTAAATGTACTTAGTTTGTTGTGGAAATAAGAGATAAATTGAGTGATATGTTTAAGGTGACGATTGAGGATATGAACATAAGAATGGATTGTCGTATATGAAGTGCTTAATTATGGATGTTTAGGATGTTATAAGCACCGTACAGAGTGCTACGCACACGTTTTATGACTCTTGAGTTAGACTCCAAAAATAAGGTCTAACACTAATGTTTGTAGGCTAATTAATCCATCATCATTTATTCGTAACAAATTGTCATCCTTTGTATTGATGATTTAGTAGAAAGACATGGGTTTACTTCTTGAAACAAAAGTCTGAAGCATTTACTACATTCAAGAACTTTAAGGCTCTTATAGTAAAATGGCTATGAAATTAAGGCTTTAAAGTTCGATAGAGGAGGCGAGTTCACCTTAAAAGAGTTCAATAAATTTTGTAAATCTCATGGAATTCAACATCCTTTAGCAGTCCTTAAATCATGATAACAAAATGGCATCACCGAGAGGAAGAATATAACAAATCTTAACATAGCTCAAAGCATGTTGAAGGCTAAGAATATGCCTAAGGATTTTTAGGTTCAAGCTATCTCTTAAGTAGTTTACACATCTAATTGCTCAATAACATAAAACATTAAGGATTGTAAGCCACTAGAAGCATGAACTGGACACAAGCCTAGCTTGAATCACTTGAGAGTGTTTGGGTGCATTGCTTGCAAACACAACCCCAGCAAAAGAGAAGCAAGCTTCGTGATAGAACTGTCAAACATGTCTTTGTTAGCTATGACATAAACTCAAAGGGATATAAGTTATACAAACCAAGCAATGTCAACGTAATGGCGAGTTGTGATGTATAATTTGATGAAGGTAGAGAATGGAATTAGGAAAGCAAAGAAGAAAACAACTATGAATTGATTCCATACTTTCTCAAGGAAGAGGAAAAAGCCACGGCACCAACACAAGATCTAGCTCCATCTCCTTCACTCACTCGTAATAATCAAAGTCAAAGTTTAAATGAAGAACCACGAAGAATGAGAAATCTTAATGCTCTTTATGATGAAACTAAAGAAGTAATGATTTATATTGCCTCTTTGCCGACGGTGAGTCATTAAGCTTTAAAGAAGCCATGACAGACAAAAGATCAAAAATCTATGGATGAGGAAATCAAGTCTATTGAGAAGAACGATACTTAGGAACTAACAAATCTTCCACAGGTTATAAAGCCATAGGAGTCAAATTGGTTTTAAAGGTAAAGAAAACTGCAAAAGGAGAAGTAGAAAGATACAAAGCAAAGCTCACTGCAAAAGGCTCAAAGCAAAGGTATGACATTGACTATAATGAGGTGTTTGCCCTAGTTACACACATGGAGACTATTCGACAGCTTATCTCAATGACAGCTTAAATGAAATGAAAAATCTATCAATTAGATGTAAAGTCGGCATTTCTAAACGACTATCTTAAAGAAGTGTGCATTAAACAACCACTTAGATATGTGGTCAAAAGGCATGAAGACTAAGTCTTGAAGTTGAAGAAGGCATTATATGTATTTAAAGCAAGCACCAAGGGCATGGAATAGTCGTGTTGGCAAGTACTTTCAAGAATATGGATTTGTTCATTGCCTTAATGAATACCCTCTCTATGTGACAGCCTATAATAATGGATACATATTACTAGTTCGCCATTATATGGACGATCTCATCTTTATCGATAACAATTTGAGATTGTTTGAAGAGTTCAAATAGGAGATGTCTCATGAGTTCGAGATGATCGACATAGGACTCATGTCCTACTATTTTGTCTTAGAAGTAAAACAAATAGAGGAAGGAATTTTTACCTTTTAAGAAGGATATGCGAAAAAACTATTGAAAAAGTTTAATATGCTTGATTGCAACCCCGTGAACATGCCCATAAAATGTGGAACGAAATTATCAAAGTTTGAAGAAGGAAAACATAAAGATCCCACTTTATTCAAAAGCCTTGTGGGAAGTTTGAGGTGCTTAACATACACAAGGTCTGATATTCTTTATGATGATGGAGTAGCGAGTCGTTTTATGGAAGTTCCTATAACAACTCATATGAAAACGATAAAAAGAATACTTCGATACTTAAAAGTTACGTTAGAGTGTGAATTATTTTATACTTCTTCCCATAATTTCAAGCTTATAAGATATTGTGATAGTGACATTGATAGAGATATTGATGACATAAAAAGTACTAGTAGGTTTACATTTTACATGGGTAATTGTACAATTTCATTAAGTTTAAATAAGCAACCACGTGTTACGCTCTCTACTTGTGAATCAGAGTATGTGGTGGCAACTTCTTGTACTTGTCATGTAATTTGGCTAAGGTGATTGTTAAAGGAACTTCACTTGATTCAAGAAGAAACAACAGAGATTTACATTGACAAGAAGTCTGCTCAAGCACTTACCAAGAATTTGATGTACTATGATCGAAGTAAGCATATAGATACAAGATATCATTTTATTAGGGAGTGCATTGCAAGAAAAGAAGTATAGCTCAAATACGTGAAGACACAAGACCAAGTGGCGGATATTTTGACAACAATACTCAAGTTCAAAGAAAAAGTCTAAGATCAAGACCTGAGATGAAAAAGAAAAATTCAAATTAAGAAAGAGTATTAAAAATATAATTTGAACTTTAGAATTTTTGGAGTTCTCTTGAAAAATATTTTTTTATTCTAAATTTATAATGTATGGCTATTATTTATTTCTATAATAGTCTTGTGAATAAAAAATGCCCAAAACACTAGATTTTTCTAGAGAACATTTAATAAGTTAGTAAACTAGAAAGTTGTTGGACATTGAAATAGCAGTTCTATAGTAATATTAAACTCGGTAAAAATACATCTTATATCAAGCATTTTATGCAAGTTAAAAAAATTTAATTTACACATTCTCTTCTTTAATTCATTCTTCCATCTTCAAAAGTTAATTAAATTGCCAAATCTGAAAAAAAGTTTGAAACGGCACATGAAATTGTGGAGAATTTAGAAGCTTTTGAAATTGAACTGACGGATATTCACCGCCGGTTATGACAGAAATAGATGGCAACTTTAATTCGGTTTAATCTCGTGCAGTGGTCAAGTGGAATCTGAAAAAAAAGCGTTGCGAATGCGACGATATTAACGATTTCAAATTGTCATGACTTTGTGATTCTTTTAAATAGGATGGAGTATTGCGTCAGAAGAATTACCGTCAATCACTTTCTCAAAATGTTTAATGGTTAACGTACGTCACTTATTCCATAGAATTGGCTTGTGACAAGATTTCTGAAACTTAAAGCTTCACTGAGTGGAGTATATGACCGGAGCGTCCATCTGCAAAATGATTACTTGAACTTACAAATGGCTTTTCCATTAGGTGATGCTGAGTGCTTTCGAACTTGGAAGTTGGGATTTGAACCTTCGGAGAAACCTGTTTTAAAACTCACGATCTGTTAATTAGCCAAGATGAACCCTAAATGGTCAATCTCGCTAAAAGGATATACTCTACAGTGAAAATCTCCTAAATCCTTAACCAGCTAGCAACCTCAGAATTAATACGTGTCGAAAGCAAGTTGTATCTTAAGAAATTAATCTAAAATATAATTAAGCCGATTAAATATTTATAAGCAAGTTGAAGAAATTCACATGTTCAATTAAAAACAAAGCCGAAAAACCTCTCAGGAATATAATGTATTTTGAATAACATGTCCTCTTTACTGAACAAAACCACCCTTATATATGTTAAGGGGTCGTTTGGATCCACTTCTATTTTTCTGTTGTTGTTTTTAGTTTCTGTTTCTTGTTTTTAGTTTCTGTTTTTTTCTTAAAAAACAAAAACCTATTTAGTTGAGATTTGTAATATAAAAATTGAAAAAAAAACATGTTTAGTTAAGATTTGTAATAAAAAAACTAAAAACAAAAACATGTTTTGTTTTATCATCCTGTTTCTATTTTTTGTAATTATACTCTTATGTGTAATAATTATAATATAATACAATATATTTTACATTAATTAATTATCATTGTAGATAAAATTAGAATATATGCAAATAAAATATTATTAAAAACTTACACATTAATTGTATATAATAAAATTACATAAATTAGAAATTATAGTAAGTCATTCTAATCAATAAAATATGTCCATCATACTATAATTCTTGAAAATAACATAATAGTACTATCATTTACAAAAAGAAACGTAAATCAATTAGAAATAATATAATCACTCCACATTTGCCTAGCAATTTCATCTCGCTTCCAAGACATACCTCGAAGTTGTGCTGGAGTGATATTATACTCTACTTGAGAAGTTATACCTTCATTTGCACTTTTCCTAATTTGTTCTTCATTTTCAGCACAACTATCAAATAATTCATCGCTTTGTCCATAAATTCTAATATATTGGCATATAACACAACAAGCAATAACAATGTATTTTTGTTTCTTCATATCATAAATCGGCATTTTTTTAAGTATAGGAAATCTTGCTTTTAGAACGCCAAAACATCTTTCTATAACATTTCTCAATGACGATGCCTGTAATTAAACAATTCTTGTGGACCTTGAGGTCTTCCTCTGCCTCTATAATCTCGCAAATGATATCTTTCACTTCGGTATGGTGAAAGAAATCCAGGCATATTAGTATAGCCTGAATCAACTAAATAGTACTTGCCTAACATATAAAGAACATAATATTAACAACAAAAATATTAAAAATGAATCATAATTACTATGTTGATTTAAAATAATATATTACCTTGTGAAGGCATAGGAAATTGATTTGCTGGATTTGTCACTGCTTCTAAAAGAATTCGAGAGTCATTTGCAGTACCTTCCTATCCAACTATTACATATGTAAAATGCATGTTAAATGAGCAACAACACATAATATTTTGGGTTGGATTAATTTTTTTGCCCCTGTATAGTATTTGTTCATCGGTCGGAACATTTGCATCAATATGTGTAACATCTATTGCTCCTACACAATCCTAAAAATTAAAATATATATTAAAATAATTATTAATCATAAGAACATAATTAAAATGGCAATTGAATATATAAATGTATCTGAAAATATGGAAAGAATTTTGAATTATGTTGAATCTCAAGAAGTGTATTAGTGAAAGATGGTAGAGTAATTAATCGTTTTGCAAGATGATTAATTGCATATAAGACTTTACGAAAGTACTTCGAAATTGTCTAGGTCGAATGTTGAAAGCGTTCTGCATTGACTCTAATTGTCTTACTATGCCCTATAGTCGTCAAGAAAATTGCTACTTGTCCCTCCACAGTCAAATGACTTGTTGCTTTTAAGCCTCCTAAATTCTTCAACTCATCACATAAGCTCAAGAAGATTATCTTTCTCATTCTTAAGTTTTCATAAATCCTTGTAGGACACTCATTTAAAAGTTTCATTATCTAATTATGACTTTGTAGAGCAGAAGTTCTACATGGTTGCTTTTATAAGTGAAAATACTTATTCTCTCTCCCAGCTAGAGAAATAATGATTACCTTATTATGTTCATCATCAGAATCTGATTCGAAATCTGATAAGAAATCCATGTATCTACAATGATAATATTAAATAATTAATGTAACATTCAATCAAAAAATTTAACCGAAGGTAGATAAAATATTCATACATTAAGTCAAATATTCATACAACTCACAAACTTAAAATATTCAAACTATAGAACAATGTTTAAAATAAAAGTGTCAAATTAATAAGAATTCGATATGCAATAACATAGAAATATAACTAAAGCGACATAATCCAATGCAACTTCCTTGTATCTGTCATCTTCATAAAAATATCCCTATAAA
>JANZXR010000006.1:6942203-6990859 GCA_027575705.1 Erythroxylum echinodendron | reverse complement strand
CACCTTCCTAAAGGCAAAGAAAGCAAAACCCCTAATTTTTCTCTTCTCCTCTTCTTCTCCTTGTTTCACCGAAGCTCTCCCTCTCTTCTTGTTATTTTTGTTCTTCCTCTCTAACTCATTCACGACACTCACCCTTCTTCTTTCATTCTTTCACTTAACTAGAACCCAAAGGACCAAAATGTCCCTCCTTGCAAGACTTAAGTCCTAACCTCTTTAGTGAACTTCCAAAAATACCCTTACACTAACTCTTATTCTTTCAATCTCAATTAACACCATATGCTTCCAAAAATAACTCTCAATTTCTCCATTTAATAACTTCAATCTAAAAAAAAAAATTATATCCCCAAAAATTATAATTTAAAGCCTAATCACAATAAAAATAATAAAATTAATCCTCAAACAAATCGGGGTCCAACAGCTTGAGTAACACAAACATTGGTGAGAATCTAATGCCCTGAAAACCTAGGGGTTCCTCCTTAAGGTTCATCCACGGAGGATGAGTCAGGGCCTAAAATCAGGCCGAAAGGCGTAGTTGATGGACAACAGGTGAATATTCCTAAACTACCCCTTATTGGTCCCGAGGGATGGAGGAGGCTAAGTTAGTCGAAAGATGGTTATCGATTCAAGGACGCACGGTGTCCCTGCTTTTTCAGGGTAAAAAGGGGTAAAAAAATGCCTCAAGCCAATGTTCAAGTACCAAATGCTACAATATTGAAGTAACAAATGCCATATTCCTAGGAAAAGCTCGAACGACCTTCAACAAAAGGGTATCTGCACCTGGAACCGACATAGGTGGGTAGGTAGAGAATACCTAGGGGCGCAAGGCATCTCTCTCTAAGGAACTCGGCAAAATTGCCCTGTAACTTCAGGAGAAGGGTTGCCTCCTCACAAAGGGGGTCGTAGTGACCAGCCCGGGCGACTGTTTACCAAAAACACAGTTCTCTGCAAAGTTATAAGACCATGTATGGGGGCTGACGCCTGCCCAGTGTCGGAAGGTCAAGGAAGTTGGTGACCTGATGACAGGGGAGCCGGTGAACGAAGCCAAGTGAACGACGGTCGTACATATAACGGTCCTAAGGTAGTGAAATTCCTTATTGGGTAAGTTCTGACCCGAGCGAAAGGTGTAATGATCTGGGCACTATCTTGGAGAGAGGTTCGGTGAACTAAACATGTCTGTGAAGATGTGGACTACCTGCACCTGGACAGAAAGACCCTATGAAGCTTCACTGTTCTCCGGGATTGGCTTTGGGCCTTTCCTGCGCAGCTTAGGTGGAAGGCAAAGAAGGCCCCCTTCTGAGGGGGTCCAAGCCATCAGTAAGATACGACTCTGGAAGAACTAAAATTCTAACCTTGTGTCAAGACCTACAGGCCAAGTGGAAGTGCGGTGATGCATGCAGCTGAGGCATCCTAACTAACCGGTAGATTTGAACATTGTTCCTACATGACCCGATCAATTCGATCAAGTATTCGCCATCTATTTTTCTTGTTCAACTCTTTGACAACATGAAAAAACCAAAAGCTCTGCCCCTCCTCTCTATCGATCTAAGAGATGGAAGGGCAGAGGCCTTTGGTGTCCCCTCCAGTCAGGAATTAGGGCCGCACAATCACTAGCCAATAGAATATGCCTTTATCTCATGCCTTTCTTCGTTCATAGTTCCACATTCTGGTGTCTTAGGCATAGAGGAACCACTCCAATCCATCCCAAACTTGGTGGTTAAACTCTACTGCGGTGAAGATATTGTAGGGGAGGTCCTGCGGAAAAATAGCTCGACGCCAGGATGATAAACAGCTTAACACCCCTCATTCTTATTACTCTTTCAATATGAAAAAAAGGAAAAGGTTGTCTTATTCCAGACCCCAATTATGAAATCCCTTCTCTCCCACTTCACACCTCGGAATGTACCGTTCTTATAGAAAGAGAGGCGCCTTCACATCTTCTTAACCCGAAATGGCTGGGAAGAGGAAAGGTTTCTTTTTTAAGGTATTCCTGGGAACAAATATAGTGGAAATGGGGTGGAGCCTGTAGCTCAGAGGATTAGAGCACGTAGTTACGAATCACGATGTTGGGGGTTCAAATCTGTCCTTGCCCACAATCGACCAAAAACGGAAGGACCTTTCCCTCTAGAAATAAAAAAGACCAACTAACAACAAAAATCTTGTTGATACTCGGGGTTTGAGTTGGCCTAGTAGTACATAATCTTACCTTAATTAGTAGATATGTTTTTTATTAGAATAAAAAAGCTAATATATGTTTACCTTATTAAGAAAATTTGAAGAAATTTTTAATTAAACTCAATATAACCTATAAAGTTTTATAAACTTATAGTTTATGAGTGGCAAGTTCGTTCATAATTTTCATTATGTATATTTTATTCACATTATCATTTTTCATTATCTATTTCATACTAATTCAATTAATTTGATGATATTGAGTACATTTGTTTTTAGTCCAAATTTTTATATTTTCTGACTTAAAAATATTTCAAAATATGATAGAAAATTTTAAAATACATATAAGTATAAATTTAACCTTTCTATTATGTAGGGGTAAGGTTGCGTACTATCGAACCTTCCCAGACCCTGCTTTCATGCGAGATTTCAGACTGGGTGATAAGATGATATAAGTATAAATTTAACCACCTTCAGACAGATAAATTTAGCTTAAGTTACGGTTTACATGCCTCAACCTTTCGAAGTTGACTTGCGGCAACGCGTGACTGAAAACATACAATTTATATTAAAATAATTAATTAAAAGTTAAAAAAAGTTAAGAAACAGCAAGAAAATATGACAAACTTTACAGTTTAGTTTGTAGTTACTGTGCATTATTATGTCCTGCCCCCTTTTAATGTCATAAATGACTTCACCGTTACGGAACTCAATCATCAAGTACTGAAATACGATG
This sequence comes from Erythroxylum echinodendron, assembly GCA_027575705.1. Taxonomy (NCBI): domain Eukaryota; kingdom Viridiplantae; phylum Streptophyta; class Magnoliopsida; order Malpighiales; family Erythroxylaceae; genus Erythroxylum; species Erythroxylum echinodendron. Next base: position 6,987,954 of record JANZXR010000006.1, on the reverse strand, counting down.
AGAACTCGTTCCCACGCTCCAATGGAGCGCGTTAGATCAAGGTCCCAGTAAATATTTGATGATTTCGATTATATTACTTTACCCCTTTTCTCTAAGTCCGTCTGCCAGGGTCAGCTCTCAGCTTCCCCGTTTCTGAAATCGATTTCTATTCGCCGAATAGTTTTGAATTTGCCTTGTTGCTTAGAATTCGATTGCTGGCACCATCTTCCGATGAAGAACAATCTTCAAATCTTTGATTTCAAGGAGGAAGACGAGTTATCGGAGATCACAGCCGGTAAATTCTCCAACAAATTAAAAAACCCTAACCTCGTCAGTCCCGCCATTTTGAAGTACGACTTTCTCGAACACGGTAAGCTCCGAATCTTCTCCAGAATCTCTACTTTGATTGCTGAGGTTTCTCTGCTTTGATGATCCCGATTCAATACACGTTTACATGTGATCGTAAACTAAATGCTCTCTAAGTAGTCAGAAATTTAGCATTCGATTTGCATGCCAAAGGCATTACTTGTTTATAGAGTTCACAATCAACTAGGATTGGTAATACTTAGTCAACAAGAAATCTAATATCTAAAATTAATCTAATAAATGAGAAATATGGAGGGCTTCTGGTGTTTTTGAAATTTTGAGTTCATTGCATATCGGCAATTTTTTTGGGTTATATTGTGAATGTTGATAATTGGTTTGAACTCTTGAATATAACCAGTTACACGGAAGCTAGTGAGCTACAAATTTTAAATATGTTTAAGCACAATTTTGGCATTTACATAATATGATCAATTTTTCTTTGCTTATAAATTTTTGGTTCGTGTTTGCAGTTGATCAAGGACCTGATTCCCTGAAGCATGATACTGACAGTTTACTTTGTGTGGATGTTGATGTTATTGCTTGTGATCGTAGTTGTGACAAAGCTAGTGCAGATGCTCATGCAGTAATGATGAGGGAGGACTTTGTCAAAAAAGAAGGAAATTCTGGCTTGTTTGCAATTTCTCAATCAAATTGCTTGATTCTTGATCAAGATTTTAATTCCCATATGGCTGATTCTGAGCCCAAAAGTTCACCAGAGAAATGCCAGGTAACCGGTGCACTCTCAGATTCTCCATCTAGTGTACATTCATTTTTCATATCTCAAGTTAATTTGAATCTAGCAGTTTTTCTATACTCTATTGGTTGATTAATTTCTATGCTACCTCTTCCGAATATTTAGAGCGAGCCAGTTGATGTGCAACCAGATGCTAATGGAAGCATGGATGAGAGTTCTCCATCAAGTCCAATATCTGATGTTTTAGAGGACGGCGGTATTCCCTTATAATATTCATTCATTTCATAATCCTTTTCCCTTGGGCATATGGATGGTCTACGTTGATATCTTATAACAGTCTTATACTTGATGTCAGTTGATGTGAATAATGGTCCAAGAAGTCATTGTTCCAGTGGCTCAGAAACGGTACATTGTGATACTCAAGTCATTCACCAACTTGTTATTTGCTTGAGTATAGATTAAGGCCTTACATTTGTGCGATGTATAATATATTTTGATAGTGAAAGATGCTGACTGCTGTTCTGATAATTGTGATGACCAGAAAGCTTTGGTTTTACTGATTGTATGTATCATTTGAAATTTGCAGGATGATATTGATATTGCTGTTGATTATTTTTTATACCGGAAAAAGTTTTATTCTGGGTGCCTTGTAACTTTTTCTTCTTGTGGCATTAAAATTGACGGTTTGACTTCGCATCCTGATCAAGAGTCATTTAGCATTGAAATGGGAATTGATGATATTGTTCATGTAGAATCCTACAACCTTGAAAAGGTGAGTTACAGCTAATTGTGGCATCATATATTATGATGCTAAGATATTGCTAATCAACTAACAAATTCTTATCTATATGTGTAAAGTTTGCAACTGTCACAATTAAGATTCACATACTATCAAAGGATGCAGTGCAAGTTGACAATGCCTGTGGTGGATCAGGTCGGTGGTTTCTGTACTAGCTTTTGATAACTTGGTGTTTTTGTTTCATGCATTTAGCTGTCATGTAGCTTCGAGGTTTGTGTTCTTCTATAGCTTAGATTTCTCCCAGTTTGTTCTAAATGGTGCACCTCCTAATTGAGTAAGCCCCACTGGTCTGTGCAACTTTGATTTCCCTTTCTTTCAACTTTCATGACATTTTTGGAAAATAACCCTTTCGTTAACAAGTTTCTAAAAATAGAGATGTCATGTTGACCCTATAGTGGTGCAGTTATGTAATACAAAGCTATGGAATTGTGTTTCATCTACTGTGGTAAAATATCAGCTGTAGTGATTGTACTGAATATTTGTGAGGTGCTTTCATTGTATATAACATAGGATCTTTAACACTTAGGTTTTAGAGCAACTAGTTGATTGCTAAGGTATTTTATTATGTTTCTAAAGGCTTTTGTAATTTTTCATAATACGTTTCTACAATGCTTGTTTAACTGGTTATATATGCCAATTATGTGCATAGGTGTGGAGGAGCTGGAGTTTGCGGCATTTGAGCCCAACTGGATTGGAATGTGGGAGCATATTACATCTTTGAATACGAAATACTTTGCAGTATGGAGGACTATGCATGAGTAAGCATATAAAAACATTGTTGTTACTAAGAAATTTTTGCATAATCATTATTCTCTGAATAATTGTCATCTATGAATAAATTTGTTTCCATTGAAGAAATGGTTTATGACTTTACATTTCCCCCTGTTGATGATCATACTTGATAGTAGAATAATATTGTTATTTTTATTCTTGAATTGTTGTGTAGATGCTTATATCTGCATCAGGTTTGAGAAAATGCTATATAAGCCCTCTTCCCTCCATGTAGTTGTAGCATATAACTTTCGTTCAATGTGTCTGTTAGTTTTACGAATCTATTACCTTGTTGTGAGTTTATCTCTTGCCATAATCTTGGTTTTCTGTAAGTGGGTGAGAGTTCTAGGTGCTTAATCTATGTGTCTATTTGTATGGACTGAGTTTGGAGAATTTAGCAATAGAGTTAAATGCTTGGAAACATACATGGTACACGTAGGTTGAGGTTACCTGGAATACAATATGTGTACCATCTTTTTCTTCAGTTATAAATTAGGATTGTGGGAAAGAATTTTCCTATATTCTCAAATATTGAATAGGAGTATACATCCATATATAGGACATTCCAAGTAGGAATTTAAATCTGAAAGTTATCTAAAGCTATCTAAGGTAATCCCTTAATTTAAGGGATTTCAAACTTATCTTATCTATTTACAGCTTATCTATATCTAAGTATAATCTATTTACAACTTTTAGTATCTCAACACTCCCCTTCAAGCTGAGGAATAGATGTCTTCCATTCCTAGCTTGTATAGAAGATCATGAAACTTGAACTGTTCAGCCCGTCTGTTAAAACATCAGCTACTTGATGTTCTGATGGAACATAGGACATACACACAAACCCTTCTTCCAGTTTTTCTTTAATGAAATCTCTATCAATCTCAATATGCTTTGTCCTATCGTGTTGTATAAGATTATGAGCAATATTGATGGTTGACTTATTGTCACAATAGAGTTTCATAGGGCCATCCCTTGAATTGACTAATCATGCTTACCGATTATGCTATGTCTGGCCGAGTGTGAGCAAGATATGTGAGTCTACCAACTAGTCTTTGATACATCCTTTTATCAATAGCCGGTTCTTCTTTAGCTTCTCCCAACTTGTGGTTTGCATCCATTGGTGTAGAGACTGGCTTACACCCAATCTTCCCTGTTTCTACCAACAAATCAGCCACATACTTCTATTGAGATATAAAATCCCTTGTGTGGAATATGCCACCTCAATATCGAGGAAGTACCTTAGTTTCCCAAGTTCTTTTATCTCAAACTATTTTACTAGTCTTTGCTTCAATTCATGCTTCTCTTTCACATCATTTCCAGTCACTATGATGTCATCCACATAGACTAGAAGTGCAGTAAGTCCCCCTGCAGCCAAATGTTTAATGAAAAGAGTGTGATCACCTTGGCTTTGTTTATACCCAGACTCCCTCATGACTTTTGCAAATCTCCCAAGCCAAGGTCTAGGAGATTGTTTTAATTCATAAATGGCCTTCCTCAGCTTGCAAACTTTGTTCATGTCTCCCTCAAATCCTAATGGGATGTTCATATAGATTTCTTAATTAAGTCTCCATGGAGAAATGCATTTTTAACATCATATTGTTGGAGCTGCCAATTAAAGTGGCAGCCAATGATAAAAGAATTCTCACAGTGTTCATCTTTGCAACTGGAGTAAAAGTCTCTTGATAATCAATACCATAAGTTTGAGTGAACCTTTTGGCCACAAATCTAGCTTTATATCTCTCAAGAGATCCATCAACCTTATATTTGGGTGTGAAAATCCACTTACAGTCAACAATGGTTTTCCCTTTCGGTTTATCAACAATCACCCATTTTCTATTCTTTTCCAATGCATTCATCTCCTCGCTTATAGCATCCCTCCATTTCCTTTTTGACAATGCCTAAGAAATGGTGTTAGGGGTACTAATGGTATTTAAACTCAAAATGAAATTTTGGTAGGTTAGTGGCAGGTGCTTAAGAGAAACATAGAGAGATAGAGGATAAAGTGGTCGTTTTGTGCATTCTCTAGTTCCTTTCCTAACAGCAATAGGTTCAAAAACTTGTTTGTGTAAAGGTGAGTCAGATCTTACCAGATTTCATTTCTAGAGTTTGAGTTGGATTCTTGGACTTGTGTCAGTTCTGGAACGGCCTTCCTCCTCGAGTACACTTGAGTAACACTAGTTGGGACATGTGATGACACAAGTTCAGTAGTAGAATTGGGGAACTCAGATGTAATTGGTTCAGAGGGCTCAGTTGTTTCAACACAACGAGCTAGAACAGGAGGAAGGTCAAGGGTTTTAAATAATTTGAAGGACTCATAAGTGCTATATTCCATCATTGAAATCTCCCCCTTAAGAGAGGACTTGGAGAAAAAGTGCATTTTCTGTGAAGGCGACATCTATAGAGATATAAAGTTTCCTAGATGATGGATTGTAACATTTGTATCCCTTTTATGTAGGTGAGCAACCGAGGAAGACACATTTGATGGCTTGGGGGTCTAGTTTGTCTTTATGTTGGTTATGAACATGAACAAAGGCAGTGCATCCAAATACCCTAGGAGTGAGGCCATTTGAGGTTTTGAAGTGTGGGTAGAAGCTATTAAAAATTTCTATGGGTCTTTTGTTGTCTAACACACGTGATGGAAGTCTGTTTATCATGTATGTGGCTGTAAGAACTGTCTCTCCCTAATAGGATTTAGGGACATTCCCTTGAAAGAGTAAGGCTCTGGTGGTGTTGAGTAAGTGCCCATTTTTTCGTTCTGCTACCCCGTTTTGTTTAGGTTTGTTAACACATGGTGAATCATGGATAATGCCCTATGATTGAAAGAAAGTTGACAAAGTTTGGTTGAAGTAGTCTCTGGCATTGTCTGTCCTAAAGCTTGTTATTTTCAACCCAAATTGGTTTTGAATCATAGAGTGAAAATTAGGTATAACAAGGCCAACATCAGATTTTTGTTTAGGAAGAAAGAGCCATGTTACCCGAGTGCAATCATCAATTAAGGATACAAACCAACGAGCCCCAGAGACATTAGGTATAGTAGAGAGACCCCATATGTCACTATGAATCAAATGAAAAGGATGAGAGCTTCTTTTATTGCTAATAGGAAAGTATACTCGAGTATGTTTTACAAATTCACAAACATAACAATGAAATTCAGAAATATCTAATCCTTGAAATAAATGAGGAAAACATGACCTTTAAAACTTTAAAAGATGGATGACCTAGGCGTAGATGATACAGCCAAATGGTATCCTTATTTGAGGAACTGAGAAATGACAAAGATAGGTTGCTCCTAATTGTTTGAGGCAATTCAAGTAGGTAGATGCCACCCCTTTCCTTAGCAAGTCCAATCCTCCGTCCCGAGACCTGATCCTGAAAAACACAGTGAGAAGGAAAGAAAGTAACATAACATTTATGATCATGGGTAAGCTTTTGAATAGAAAGTAGGCTAGCTGACATTTTAGGAATATGGAGAACCTTTTTTAGAATAAGGGTTGGTGTGATGTGTTTATTTCTGAAACATGCAATAGTAACTAGAGAGCCACTGGCTACTACAATCTTTTTGTTACTTGGGCATGGGGTATAAGTGTGAAAGAGTTGAGATGTGGGTGTCATATGGTCTATGGCACTAAAGTCTATTATCCAAGAATTGGTATGAAGATTTTTTGGGGCATTCATGCAAATAGGGAGTAAAGGTTTACCTGAAAGAGCCAAAGAACAAGTCTTAGAAGGTTTTTCAATAGTCCCCAACAAGCTTCTCAGCTTCTCAATTTCTTAACTATTTAATTCTATTGTTCCTGAATTTTCCTCAACTTTGGGCTGATCTACCATGTGTGCTTGGGACCTCTACTGTCCCCCACGGTTTCCCCATTCTCAACTTGGTGGTTTACCATGTATTTTCCAACATGTCTCCTTTGTGTGCCTCGGTTTCTTGCAGTGGGTGCACCAAAGGTTGTTCTTATTCTCCTTCCCCTGGTTTTCTCTACCAGAATGCTTAGATAGATCACTTTTTCCTTTGTCCTGATGATCAATTTATTCTAATAAGGCTGACCCGTCCATGGTTTGTGGTTCAAGCATAACACTCCTTCAACTCTCTTCTGCTCGAATCAATGAGATTGCCCCTTCTAGAGACGGAGTGTCCTCTTTTCCAAGGATTTGGATCCTGACCTGATCAAATTCAGCATTCAGCCTAGCCAAAAAATCTTACACACGGTCTTTTTCGGTGAAGTTCTTCAAGTTGACAGCATCTTTAGGGTATTTCATCCCAAAAACTCGATAATCGAGTTCTTGCCACAGATTCTGCAGCAAGTTTGCATATTTTGTGACAGATTTATCTCCTTGCTTAGCAGCTGCAGTTTTGATCTTGATCTCGTAGACTTAAGCAGCAAGCCTTCGAGTATGTTCGACGAATGTAGTCCCAAATCTCCTTTGCAGTGACAGAAAACATGCATCTGTCACTGATCATGGAATCCATAGAATCCCATAGCCAGGAAATTATCATGGAATCCTCCTCATCCCATGCTTCAAACATTGGGTTATCCTTAGTCGGTCCTATTCCAAGAAGATGACTAAGTCTTCCTTTGCCCTTGAGGTATGTACGGACAAATTGAGACCATTTGAGATAGTTCTTCCCATTAAGCCTATAGGAAGCCCGAATATTTTGTAACTCTCTAATTTTCTGAATGGTGCTGAATTCTTCTGGAGACAGAAGTTTGAGGTTGACATGATTAAGAAGATACTGCAGCAATTAAGGCTACCCTAATGAGAATCACCAAGAGAGGTAAGGAGGAATGCAGCGATGAAGGCTGGAACACACAAGAGAAGAATAAAAAATAGGGTTTCGGTAGTGCAGCAATGAAGGCTGCTCAAAGGACAAATCCCAAAAAAAGAAGCCCTACAACTTTGATGCCATGTGGGAAAGAATTTTCCTATTCTCATATATTGAATAGGAGTATACAGCCATATATAGGACATTACAAGTAGGAATTTAAATATGGAAAGTTATCTAAAGCTATCTAATGTAATCCCTTAATTTAAGGGATTTCAAACTTTATCTTATCTTATCTATTTACAGCCTATCTATATCTAAGTATAATCTATTTACAGCTATTAGTATCTCAACGAGGATCAATTAACAACTAGAGGAAAAGTAGATGCATGTTCTTTGCTTTCAGATAAAGGCAACTGTGTTGACTATCCACAAAAAATCCAATGCACGTTATAGCAAGCACTCCTTTGCATTGTCCTACATATTATAGTTTCTCTTTCAATAGCTTTCAAATGTGGGAAATTTTTTTACGATTTGGTAGTTTAGTTAAAATCGAATTTTTGTGAATGCTTTTCTTTCCCGTCTAAATTCTCTTGCCCTTTTTATGTTATATCATAGTACGGATGTTGCAAGTGATGGAAGAGTAGACTTACTTCAACAAAGGCCTTATTTTCCAAAGTGAGTAGTAAGTCTTATCCTCGTTTTTAATGCATGATGTTATATTTAGCTTTGACTTAATGCTGCTTTTGTTACTTGTAATATTTCCTTTTCTGATTTCCGCTCCTCATGCTGCTACGTGTATCTGGTGTTTTTAACATGCCGTTTAAAAAGTTATAATGTTTTGATTGCCTAAAGTCGTACAAATGAAAACTGAAAACTATTTTGGGTGATGATGGGGTTCCTCATGTGGACCTTTTTTGTTTTAAGAGAGAACTTGGGATTAATTTATAGCTTCTTGAAATGATTATATGCATATGTAATCCTTAAACTGTCTGATGAGACTTTTAAGTTCTGTGGAGTGTTTTCACTTTACATTAATGTCTCGTTAGATGAAGATTCTTCGTAGTCTCCAAGAAAACATATCAAATATTTATTTCTTTGGCATGGGGATACTCTATTGGCATGACATGCATACATACATGCTTATGTAATGTGTGCAGTTGTATGTAAATTTTAAATCTTTGCCTATACAACCTGTAGAACAAACTTTGCTTTCTCGAATTGTCTAGGTGAGCGTCTCCTAGTTGTTTTAAAAAGTTGTAGATGGAACAAGTCTGCGTCTCTTAGCCCTTGTATGAGTACTGAATAATTTATGAGGACCTTACAGTTTTGATGAGGCCTTTGAAGATATGGTCTATCCACAAGGGGATTCAGATGCTGTTTCGATCAGCAAGAGAGATGTAGATCTATTACAGCCCGAGATATTCATTAATGATACAATTATTGACTTCTACATCAAGTAAGTTTATGTGCATCATATTGCTTATGCATTATAACTTGTCCCCTTCTACTTATCGGGGATGAGGGTATACTTAGGTTGCCTATTCTTGTTAGTTTTATAATATATAACGATAGGTACTATTGTAACCACATATTTTTTATGCTGTTAGTGCCCGCATCTTGTTCTCTGTTGCTTTGTATATGAACGTGTTCTTGAACATTCATGCATCTTAACTTGATTTTACTTTTTTCATTTTTCTTATAGTTGCTTAAATGTTTTTACTATTATGCTAACCTTATTTGAAGCAATTCATGTTATTTTAATCTAAATGGTGCCAAAATGGCCTGTCTTTACAAGTTTCAATTTGTTTTTATCGTTAAGAGCTTGCTAATTGAGGAACACAATTGTTTGGCAGGTATCTGAAGAATCAAATTAAAGCGGAGGAAAAACATAGATTTCACTTTTTCAATAGCTTTTTCTTTCGGAAGCTTGCTGATCTAGACAAAGATCCAACTAGTGCTTCTGATGGGAGAGCTGCTTTCTTACGTGTTCGTAAATGGACAAGGAAAGTGGATTTATTTGGGAAGGATTATGTTTTCATTCCAGTAAATTTCAAGTAAGAGAATGATCAGAAGAGTAGGTTATTTCTTGTTATATGTGTTGCTTTGAGTTATTTGTTCATGTGACTTGTGATGTTATCTGGTGACAGTCTTCATTGGAGTTTACTAGTAGTATGTCATCCTGGTGAGGTGGCTGATTTTAAAGGTGAGTTTTACAGTTTCTTTTTTTTTTTTTTTTGGAGAAATGAGTTTTACAGTTATTTGGGGTACCGCTCTGTATTTTTAGTATTTTATTGATTTCTTCTTATATTTATCAGATAAAGAATCAGGGAAGTCTTTGAGAGTACCATGCATATTGCATATGGATTCCATCAAAGGAACTCATGCTGGTCTAAAAAATCTTGTTCAAAGGTATCGCAAAGTTTTTGAAATTCATAATTGAGTGCATATTATCACGGTGAAGAATGAAAATGTTTAAGATCATACAGTGTGCAAGCAGTGAGGTATTATCCAAATTATATAATTTGCCTTCACTTAGTTACCATGCCTATTCCTATTTTGACGAATCAGTGAATCACCCTGTTGAAAATGGGTACTAAGTTTTTGCAATCATATAATTGGTACACAAAACACAATCTAATGTATCTTGTTTTATCCATTGTTTGCCAATGCAGTTTTTGGACATAAACAGACATAAACTGTCCTTGTTTTGTCCTTTCATTCTCTTTTTCTCTGATTGATTTTTGTTTGAACATCTTTCGTGCTTTCCTGGAGTCATATGTATATATGTATGCATGTGTATATAATATATATATCTATATAGATTGTGTCACTGTTGGACCTTGACATGGCAGTTACTTTTGGGAGGAGTGGAAGGAGAGGCACAAGGAAACATTGGAAGATTTTTCTTCAAAGTTCTTGAATTTACGGTTTGTACCACTAGAGGTATTTGTCTTCAAAGTTCTTGAGTTTACGGTTTGTATCAGTGGAGGGATTTCCATGCCATATTATATACTGGCTACTGGCTGTCGATACTTTTGCAATGCCTTGAATTGTCTAGCCACCGCACTCTCCAATAAAAATCCTGCATCTAAAAAGCATCTCTCTTTTTCTCATGTACAAACAAGCCTCCATCGTGATTGTACAAGCATACAGACACATACTTTATTGAAGTTCTAATTTTCGCGTAATGTCAATGTGTATGCAGCTGCCACAGCAGGAGAATATGTTTGACTGTGGCCTGTTCCTGCTCCACTATTTAGAGCTATTTTTGCTTGACGCCCCTTTGAATTTCAACCCATTCAAAATTGACAAATTCTCTAAATTTGTAAGTGGATGGATTCGCTCAACCGTAAGCTTCTCTACAAGTATTTTTGTGATAGGTTCTATAGGAATGAGAAGATCCTATTGGGTCAAATGCCTAGCAACAAACTCCTATATTCCTTACATTAGAGTATTTCTGAACAAGTCCATGGATAGCAAGCCTAAGGGTTTTCTTGTTGATGAATTTTGTTTCTCTCTTCATATGTTTTGCTTATCAATTTTCAAGGTTTTTATAAATGATGTATCCCCTTTTAATTTCTCAACTTTATAGAGCCTGTTTTGTAAATGTACCAGATGGATTGACAATAACATCTAATATTCTAAACCGTATATTTGGGTGGATATGGAAAGTAAAGATCAAAAGACTTCTATTTTGCATTCTTAGTTTGGGCTATATCTATATTGAAACTAGGTCTGAAGTATGCTTTTTCCAGGATGATCAAGAGCAGTCCTGACAACTTACCACGTATGGTTTGAACTGAATGCTTAAACTATATTGGTTTCTAATCAAAATTTTGTTTTCAGCAACAAAGTCACAGAACCTCTTAATATAATTTTCAGTTGAAGGTTGTCTGTGTTGTGCTAACTTAGCGTAATGACCAATGATTGTTCATAAGAGCTTATCGGGTCTTTTCACGTTTAATATGTGTTGCGACATATCACATCATTCTCTCTTTGTTTTTTCCCTAACCAGCTTAATGTTGATTGGTTCACGCCATCCGAGGCTTCTCTCAAACGCACTCTTATTCAGAGGCTGATTTCTGAGATCCTGCAAGATCAGTTTCAACAAGGAGAATGTGGGGATGAACTGCAATATGATCTTTCAAAAAATGATCACAAAGATACTGGAAGGGAGTTTGTTTCTGAGGGATGCACTCCTACTGTATCTTGTCAAATAGCTAATTCTGAAGCAGATCACGGGATTGAAATCACCCTATTGGATACATGTTCAGTAAGGAACTCTGAATGTGCTAATGATTCAGGTTTAGTTCTCAGAGAATTTTTCGAGCCAGGAGTTACAGCAGGATCATCACTTGCACAGTGTTCATCCTTTGATCAGCCGTCTCCATATTACCACCTTAACTCTGCCGTTGCACAGATAGAGGTATTCACATCACATTTCTGAATAAATTTATGCATAATCCTTTGTTCTTTGCTAAAAGGTTCCCTCCTTTTTTTTTTTTTTGGGGAAAGAAAGTTGCCTCCCTATTTTATTAACTTATTTATTCTGTTCTTTCATTTCACCTTGTCTATGTTGAAATTTTGACAAGATCTTTCTAGTCTGTAATTCCTGCTCTCCTTTTATGCCATTGATGTGTCTCATTTTATGGCAGGATGGAGCAGAAACTGCAGAACAGCTTCTTTATTACTCTTCTGGAGAACCTGTCTTTCACCAAATTGCAGGGATGACGCCTCCATCTGGTTCTATCCCATTCTCGTTTCAAGGTTTCGGGGGTGATCCATCTTGGAATCCAGAGATTTCTATGCAAAGAGAGGAGGATGGTTCTCCTTCAGAAACATCTATCTCCAATTCAGACGATTCAGAAATAGGCATCATTGAGAATGATCATATGGAGGAAAATGTTGGGTCTTCTCAAAACAACATTGATGAACAAAGATATTGTCTGACTGATAGCCGCGTTTCTACATCTAATGAATTTCTGGGTACTTCAACAGCTGGGATGGCTGAAGATGGCAATAAATTTACAGGTAGCTGTGAGAACCACAGCCTTGCTTCTTGTCCAGATGAAACCCCCAAGTCGGAAGGGGATGGAAAAATTGAACCAGAGAATAGAGAGGTAACTGAAGACGATTTAAAAACAATTGGCAATGAGGTCCAATTAGTGTCAAAAGAAAAGCAAGATTTGAAAAAAAATGGGAATGAGATTATCGCGGAGTCGGAAGAACAGCAAGATTTACAAACAATTGGGAATGAGGTTATGGCAGGGTCAGAAGAAAAGCAGGAGTTGCAAACAAACGGGAATGACGTTATGACCGGGTCAGAAGAAGAACAAGCTGCAAAACGTCGTCGGCTTATGCCTTCTTTTGTAGAGAAGGGAGATTTGACTGGGAGCTTATCAGAGGATCTCCATTTGTAATTTAAGCGTAAAGAAAGATGGAGCTTTCTTTATTTTGTAATTCTTCTGGGTAGAGCATATTTGTGAATCTATAGATGGATAATATGCCACAGGGTGAATAGTGCCAGGGTTGGTTCTAACATTAAAGTAGAACAATTGGTGTATGGATGGTCTCTGGTCTCCATACGGAAACTAGTCCCTTAAATTGTCTTAAGCATTCAAACTAATATTGACAAGACCATCCCAAGTCTACCCTTTCGTTACGATTAATTATCAAGATCTGACACCCAAGCAGTGGTGTAGTCCTTCAAAAGGAGACGTTATTACGAAAATGTAATGGTTAAAAAATTCAATTATTAACATTTTTAAATTATTTTTTATTTAATTTTTAATTTTGTAATTTTGTTGTTAAAAATTGATTTAGTTAATTTTATTAATTAATAAATTTTTATAAATAAATTAATTTTTATTTAATAATTTTAATTAAATTTTAAATTCTTTTAAAAAATGTTAATCATATTTTAAAATTTTAATTTAATCTAATTTTATAATTATTTAATACTGACTTTTTAATTTTTAATTCTGGATTTTAAAATTTTGTTAAAATGTCTTGTATTGCAAAAAAACATGTATTATTTCTTGTCCGTCCAAGTCATGGATCAGAGGTACAGAGTATAAATAAAACAAAAATTGCAGGGGGGCAAAACTCGAGTGGATCACCAAGCCATAACTATCTCCCAAACTAGCGTTAACTATCTCCCAAACTAGCGTTTTCCTTCAAGAATTCGATGAGAAAACAACCTTGTCATGAAGAAGCAGAGATCCTGACACTTCTCGCATTTAGACAATTGGATTTTGTTTTTCCTTTTTGTGGTTAGATAGAGATTCAAGAGGCGGTGGAGAAGATTGTAAAAATGAATCAGTTGCTGTGGAGGAGTCATCACCTGAATCAATCCCAAAGAATTGGACTGGCAGGCACTTTCCTCCTAATTCTGCCACTTTTCTTCCCAAATCTGTTTCAACCATTGGGCAGAGCCTATCCTTCTCTCTTCTCCGTACGAATCTTTGCTCTAATCCATCTCGTTTTCATTTTTCATTAGATTTTCTCTCCTTTTTTTTTTCCTTGTTTTGGCTATGGGATTTGCTTGTCCTCTGATGGGTGCTACGATGCAGGAGTGGAATGCTCCAAAACCCAGGCACTTGCCACTTCTCAACGCTGCTTTGGATCGCCGTATTGTAAGTAGGTGATTTTGTTTTTCTTCCTTTATTTTTCTTTGCAAAGAGATCCCAATGTTTAGAATTTGCTATTTGGCATTGTCTAAAAGTTAAATTTCTTTCATTTTAGCCCATCAGAGATCAGAAAGAGCTGTGGTCTCCCCTGCCCTACCAAGGATGGAAACCCTGTATTCAGTCCAGAACTACTCCATGTAAGTTGTTTAATGTGTACCTAAGTGATGCCATAAGAGTAGTTTTCTATCCAGCTATGTTTTCTTTAGTTCTTTCATTTGGAATTGAGCGAGTGCGAGGAGATATTATTTGCTGACATAGTTGCTGTTACTTTTTTCAAGCATTGCCCGAGAAGTCTCAAGGGTACATCCAAGTGTTCCTTGACGGAGGATTAAACCAGCAGAGAATGGGAGTAAGCATCCTAATTGCTTTAAACCCAGATCTGTAGTTAAACAGGACAGTATATTTGGTCACTTGGAGGTCCGATATTATTACTTGCCACTTGACCTAAGGCTGTGGCAAAGAGAATGTTATTTAGTGTAGCATGTGCCGGAGCTTTCAGTGGGTGCTTTTCAATCCACTTACTTTCATATGAATGAGTGCATGATTAGGATTTTATTCATTTCTTTTTCTAAACTTCTTCTTTTTTGCTTTTGTTTTCAAGATATGTGATGCGGTTGCTGTTGCCAAAATACTAAATGCAACACTTGTTATCCCACACCTCGAAGTAAATCCTGTTTGGCAAGACTCGAGGTATCTTGGGCATTAGCTACCATCTGGAATTATGATATTCAAAATCCTGGTGATATCTCTTAAAAAGAAAAACGTGAAAGTAACATTCTTCACAGCTCATTTGCAGAGATATTTGATGTGGATCACTTTATTAATGTTGTGCGACATGAGATTCATATAGTCAAAGAGTTACCCAGTGAGTACTCCTGGAGCACGAGGGAATATTATTCTACAGGCATAAGAGCTACTAGAATAAAAACTGCGCCTCTTCATGCTTCAATTGAATGGTACCTGGACAATGTCTTACCTGTGTTTCAAAGGTTGGCAATTCTTGCTATTTCTGTCTCATTCATGACTATTCTAAACTTGTTGAATTTCCTGGTCTGTCACTGTAGATAAAGTGAAGATAGTTGGTTGTATCCAGTCTATAAGGACTGGCGATCATTTCAGTTAGGTTCTGTGTCCTATATGATCTCCACATTTGTGATTTATATATAAATTTATTATTCATCTCAAATGGGAAACAGAAAAGTGCTGGAGTGTACACTTCATGCTCCTAGAACATGTCTCTCTGGGACTCATTTTGCATTCAATTGTATTTGATTTGCTCTTTGTTCAATTATGTCATAACATACCTCAAATATATATTTTATTCACATGGCACTACCTGTTATGAAATTCTAATTGATGTTGCAGTTATGGAATCGCTGCCATTGCCCCATTTTCTCATCGCTTGGCATTTGACAAACTGCCAGCAAGCATTCAGCGCCTCCGTTGCAAAGTCAACTTTGAAGCATTAATCTTTGTTCCTCATATTATAACTTTGTCAGAGATGCTTGTTACTCGTCTTCGCTATCCTTCTGGTGATATTGAGAAAAGAGATATTTCTGAAGAAAATGGATCTGGAAAGTTTGTTGTTTTGCATCTTCGCTTTGACAAAGTATGATCCATTTTCAATTGACAGGCACTAATGTTTGCTTCAATATATGAAACAAGGATGCTTCTTTTCTTTCTCTTTTTAAGAAAAAGCACTCTAAAGGTTCTGTTTGTGGATACAAATACTAATAGATAAAAACTAACTATTGTCAAATTGTAATATTTGGGTTGTACTTGAAGGGTTCAGATTTGGTTTCTATCATGATTATGATGAGAGCTTGCTTCCTAACTATACGGAAATGTTAATCATATAGTTTAATTTTAGCATGAACAATTTCCTGTCTTTATGACGCTAACTTAACCCTGTTTAGGATATGGCTGCCCATTCATCTTGTGATTTTGGTGGGGGCAAAGCAGAAAAACTCGCTCTTGCAAAATATCGTCAAGTGCTTTGGCAAGGAAGGGTTATGAATTCTCAGTTCAGCAACGTTGAGTTGAGAAATCAAGGCCGTTGCCCTTTGACTCCCGAAGAGATTGGGCTTTTGCTAGCAGCATTGGGCTTCAGCAATACTACCCGTCTCTATCTGGCTTCACACAAGGTGATGTGTACCTTCACATCAGAAAGACAAGTCATTGATATTATGATTCTCCATAGCAGCTGACATGATATTTCACCTGATTTTGTTGAAATTGATCTTTTCCACAAGATTTTAACCCCAGGAAGAATGTTATTCAGGTCTATGGTGGAGAAGCGAGAATATCCAGTTTGAAGAGACTGTTCCCTTTTATGGAAGATAAGAGGAGCCTTGCCTCTGCAGAGGAACTTAGTAAGGTTGAAGGAAAGGCATCTCTGTTGGCTGCAGTTGATTATTATGTTAGCTTGCAGAGTGACATATTTATCTCTGCCTCTCCAGGAAACATGCACAATGCTTTGGTAAATATCTTCTACTTTGTTTATTTGAGGTCTGAAATTTCATTTTAGGATAAACAATGATGTCCGCATTTTCATGAAGAAAATTGTATGCATTTATTGCTTTAATAGGAAACTTGGATGATAAAGCACACGGCTATATGTTATGATGGTTAGGATTGAATATATAACATTTCAGGTGTAAGAGCCCCCATACAGCACTTGACCATGACGCATGACTGCATTTTCAGTTTGTACTATATTATTTTGATGTTCTTCACATCCCTTTAAAAACTCCGAGGTCATAATAATTTTCAGTTTGGACATAGAGCTTATCTGAACTTGAAGACCATAAAACCAAACATGGTGTTATTGGGATCACTTTTCCTGAATGAAAGCATAGACTGGTCAAGTTTCCAGCTTGCAGTTCTCAAAGGGCATAAAAACCGACAAGGGCAGATCAGGTTGAGAAAGGAGACACAATCAATATACACATACCCTGCCCCAGATTGTATGTGTCAAGAATAACTAGAATTTCAATCTCGAAAGAAACTAGGAAAGTAGGATCTGAATGCGAATGTTATATGGCTTGTGGTTGCAAAGTACTGATTATCTGATTTTTTGCTTGAATTTATTACAAAGACTGGCAGATGGATGACATTGTTAGCTTTGTCAAAATTCTTGGTGTACAAAGGAAGCCTTTATGAGCAAATTTGCATTTCTTTTCTACTTAATTTGTAGCATCTGTTTGCAATTGTAGAAGGATTTGTAAGTTGAATATAGTATGCCTTGTTTTATACTTCAAGCTCTAGAGAAACTGAAAAAACATGAAGTTGAACGCAAGGTCCCGTTCTCTTCCTCTCGTACCTAGCTATTGTCAAAATTTTGATCTTTATGTAGAAGGATTTGTAAGTTGAATATAGTATGCTTTATATTTCAAAACGGTGTCAAATACAAAAAGTCATTATTGTCCCAAAAATTAGTCAATTTAAATTATAGAAAGGATTTTTTTTTATAAAGGTTAAACAAAAAAAAGAAAAAGTTAAAAAAAAGATTCTGCCTTTGTTCATTTTCTATCTGTTAACTTTGATAAGAGTGGGGGGCTAGCCAAAAATCAAAGTTTATCCGAAATTTGGTCTAAAATTTTTGAAAAATTAGCTTTTTATGACTACATCGGTAATAACCAGACAAAAGGTGAATTACCTTTTTTATTTTATTTTAATTTTCTTTTTATTTGAATATTAATTATTTAATTCTTTATTAACAAATTACCACCGGAATTTATTATCATATTTTGCATCGCATTTATTATGATCAAGTAGAAGGGTTAAATTAGACTCTATAATTTATGTCGTACAATCAAATACCTTTGGAGGCAACGAATGAAGGAGGTGAACTTTAGAAAAGGTCTCTAACAAGCTGCTGATAGGAGTACAAAGATTAAGTGGTTTAATTGTAATCTATTGATGAGGTAGGCGGCTGTGAAGACAACTTTTTCCTAAAATTTGTTTGGAACATTGTTAGCAAACATCAAGAAGCGGGTTTCCTCTAAAAGGTGTCAATTTTTGTATTCAACAACTCTATTTTGTTGAGGGCTGTAGATACAATAGTTTTGGTGAAGAATCTTATGATCAATAAGGTAATTGGTTAACTTATTGGTGAAATATTCTCTCCCATTGTTAGTATAAAAGGTTTGGATTTGAGATTGCAATATAGTAGAAATATATTTATGAAGCTGTTAAAAAATGGTGGTGGCCTATGATTTATCTTTCATAAGATAAACCCAGCAAACTCAAGTGTGGTCATCAATAAAGGTGATAAACCATCTTGGACCTATAATGGAAGGCTCTCGGGTTGGACCCCAAATATGACTATGGGTGAGATGAAATGGTTTTGTTACTTGATATGAATGAGGGGAATAGGTTTTTCTTGATTATTGAACAATAATGCAATATTCACAATGAAGGCTGGGGACATCTTTATTGATAACTAAATAGGGATCCAACGATTTAAGATAGGAGACACTAGGGTGACCAAGGCATTTATGCCACAATATGAGTTCAGAATTAGACATAGTGGATAATGTCGGTGCAGATGGAAAGGAGATTAAAGAAAATGAACATTGTTCATCTTGCATTACACCATGAAGCTAACAGCAAAAAGAGAAAGTCAAGAAAGAAGAACAACAAGAAGGAAAAAGTCCCAATGAAGTTTAATGAGGGCCAAATCTATAAAGAGCAGCATTGTTTCTTCTACAAGAAAGCTGGTCATCTTAAGAAAGATTGCCCTAAGAGAAAGACTTAGTTCGAAAAGAAAGGTGAGATCTATGTTTCAGTATGTTTTGAATCAAATCTTATTAGGGTGCTTATAATACCTGGTGGCTAGATTCAGATGTAACTACTCATTTGTTATATATTATGCAAGGATTCCTTTTAATCCAAACTATATATGAAACTGAAGAGTTCCTATATATAGGTAACAGAATGAAGGCATTAATATAAAGAATTGGAGCATAGATATTGATCTTAGACACTGGTTGTAGTCTAAATCTTAAAAAGTATCTTTATGTTCCTGGATGTGATAGAAATTTAGTTTCTGTTAGTAAGTTGGATAAGATAGAATTTAATTGCAATGTTGGAATGATGATTTTTCTTTATGTAAATGATATACTATTACAGTTCTGGTACGTTAATGGATGGTTTATCATTTTAACCTTAAAGTTAATCATTCTAAATCCCTGCTTCATGTTGAACATAACATTGGTAATAAACGTAGTGCACATAATGAACACTTTACTTACTTATAGCATCAAAAGTTATGTCATATATATCTAGATAAAGAGTGATGAGGTTAGTCAAAAGTAAAATCTTACCTCAACTAAATTTTATTAATTGGGATGTTTGTGTGGATTACATTAAAGGCAAGCAAACTAAACACATATCTAAAGATTCGGACACAAGTACTGAGTTACTTGAATTAATACACACTGATATATGTGGTCCATTTCGTGGTCCATCTTGGAGCGGTGAAAAATATTTTATCACCTTTATTGATGACTATTCACGTTATTGTTATCTCTATTTACTGCATGAAAAGTCTCAACCAGTGGACATTCTTTAGGTGTTCATTAATGAGATGAAAAAGGTAGTTAGATAGAAAAGTGAAAGTAGTAAGATATGATAGAGGTAGTGAATATTATGGTGAATATGATGAGAATGGACAGTGCCCAAGTTCATTTGTCAAAATTCTTCAAAGTTGGGGGAATTTGTGCATAGTATATAATACTCGGTGCACCATAATAGAATGGTGTAGCTGAAAGGCATAGTTGTACTCTTATGGATATGATTAGGAATATATTGAGTTACACTAATGTACCTTTATCTTTATAAATGTATTCATTAAAGACAGCTGCATATATACTTAATAGAGTTCCTAGTAAAGCAGTTGTTGTAACACTTTATAAATTGTAGACAATTAGGAAACCTAGCTTGAGGCACTTGCATGTTTGAGATTCCAGTAGAAATAAGGATTTATAATCCTTATAAAAGGAAACTTGATGCAAGAACCACTAGTGATTACTTTATCATTTATCCAGAAAAGTTTAAAGGGTAAATATTTTATTGTCCTAACTATGATACAAGAATAGTTGGGGTTGGTAATGTTAGGTTCATTGAAAATGGACAAATCGGTGAGAGTGGGGAACTAAGAAAGGTGGATATTCAAGAGATTCAGGTGGAAAATCCTTCATCCAATGTTTCTTTTCAAGTTTTTGTTCCACTTGTTGTATCATAGCCATGTAACATAACGGAGCAATAAGTTAACATTCCAAACCCACAAGAAGAGAATGTCGATAATGAGTAAGTAAATAATATGTAAGTCATAAACAATCAAGTGATACCAAAAGAAACAATATTGCACAGGTCTATAAGGGGGAAAAGACTAGTTATGTTAGATGATTATATGTTGTATTCACTTAGGCACGAGCATGATTTGAGCATTGATAAGGATTTATTCTCAATTAAAGAAGCCTTAATATGTAACGCTGGATGATAATCAAGTCTAGGAACTAATTGAGTTACTTAAAGGCTCTAAGTAAGTGGGTTGTAAATAGGTCTTTAGGACCAAAAGAGACTCGAAAGGTAACATTAAAAGGTATAAAACTAGACTTGTAGCCAAAGGCTATACTCAAAAGGATGGCATTGACTTTAAAGAGACCTTCTCTCCAATTTCAAAGAAGGACTCTTTAAGAATTGTTATGGTATTAGTAGCTCATTATGATTTAGAGTTTCACCAAATGGATGTAAAGATTGTTATTTTGAATGGTGGCTTAAAAGAAGTTTATATGGACTAATCGACAGGTTTTGTGACTTTAGAAAAGGAAAACTTGGTGAGTAAATTAAATAACTCAATATGGTTTGAAACAAGCTTCCCAAAAGTGGTATCTTAAGTTTAATGATGTCATTACCTTGTATGGTTTTGTAAAGAACATTGTTGATAAGTATATCTATATGAAGGTCAATGAGAGCAAGTTCATTATTTTGGTACTGTATGTTGAAGATATTCTTTTGGCTGCTAATGATTTGGGCTTGTTACATGATGTAAAGAAATTTCTCCCTAGTAACTTTGAAATCAAAGATATAGGTAAGGCATCCTATATGATTGAAATAGAACTTCTATGAAAAGGCATAAGGATTGTTAGGGTTGTCTCAGAAAGGATATATTAGTAAAGTATTAGAGAGATTAGGATGAGAAAATGCTCAATAGTGGTAGTTTCAATTCAAAAAGGGAATAAATTTAGTGAAATGCAATATCCCAAGAATGATTTGGAACTAAAGGAAATGAAATCTATTCCCTATGCATCTGTAGTTAGGAGTATAATGTATATTTAGACTTTTACTCAACCAGATATCAGTTTTGTTTTTAAAATATTAGGCCGATATCAAAATAATCCCATAATGGACCACTGGAAAGCTGCAAAGAAAATACTTAGGTGTTTACAAGGTGCCAAGGATTACATGCTCATATATAGGAAATTAGATCAGTTAGAAGTGATTGATTATTCAGATTTAGACAATGTTGGTTGTGTAGACATGAGAAAATATACTTTTGGTTATCTATTTCAACTAGAATTTCTTGGCAGAGTGGAAACCAACCTGTCATTGCTACTTCCACTATGAAGGCTAAATTTGTGGCATGCTTTGAGGAAACTATTCAAGAATTGTGGTTGCGAAACTTTTTCTTAGGACTAGATATTGTCAACAGTATAGTTAGATCGCTAAGAATTTATTATGATAATTCTGCAGGTATCTTTTTTTCTAAAAATGACAAGTATTTTAAGGGTGTTAAATAAATGGATTTGAAAGACTTGTCAGCCAAAGAAGAAGTGGAAAAATATAAAGTGTCAATTGAGAATATTGGAACTGATCTAATGGCAGTGGATCTGTTCATTAAAGGATTATTGCCTAAAACATTTACTGGTCATGTTAAAAGGATGAGAATTATAGATAAGTCCTTGTTAGCATGAGATCATGTTATGTATATATATATGTTTGGTTATTTGCTATTATTGTTTTGACACTAGTGAATTCAATTAAAGTTATGTTTTTGCTTATTTATTAGTTGTCACATTATGTTATGTACACACATTATTTTATTGTGATGACAAATTATTTTTTAAGAAAACATCAAAGTTGAGAATCACATTGGTTCTTGATTACAGTTATTTTGAGATGAGTTGATTGTGTGATACATGGAAGGACTCATGTCGTTAGATGACTTGGGCCATTATAAATCCATCATTTCAATTCATTCAGGTTTGATGATATATTCAATATATGGTGCACAATTATATTGTTGGATCATCAAGTCTTAATATAGGCCAAATGGGAGATTGTTAGATTAATTTAATAATCATAAAATTGTAGCCCATATTAATTGTGTTGATTATAATATAAGGTGGGCCCATGACAATAGTTATTAGGCTTGTAGAGAATATTAGCATCATTAGGGTTTTATTATAATTAATAAAAACTCTAATGACGCTAATATTACATGTACGTTTTCACACCATTGGAAAAAAAAGTGCAAAGAAGGAGAGACTAGATAAACTCTTTGCGTAGAGAAGGTATTTGCAACCAAAGGGTATAAAGATCTATTATTGTAGACACAAATTAGACCTGGACCAAAGTTAGTATTTCTTTCTCTCTCTTATAGTATAAATCATAATTGAATGGGTTAAATTGATTGCATTATATATGATCTTGGTAGAATTATAGACTTGATATATTATTTAGAATATTATTGTTTAAATCTATAATGTTGCGATAATAAGATTAACAATTGTTATTGGTGTGGATTTTTGCAAAAAAAAGGAATTCTTTTATATTCTTTTCTCTAAGAAAATCCCTTCTTCTTCTTCCTCTACTTTGTAGTTCTTTCTTTGATGATAAATAGTCAAATACGAGCTCTTAGGTGTTGTAGTTAGGAAGAAAGCTACATGCTAATAGAACAAATATTGAAAAGGGATGGACAGATTATATGGAACCCTTAATTTTTTTTGTTTTTGGATCTTGGCTGCATAGTATACATATATACTCTAAGATCCTCAAAAAAATAAAGAAGTGATGTCATCTATTCTTTTTTAAAACTGAGGGTTAATAAAGATGTTAAGTTGGAGTTTTATTTATACATTTGTAAAATGTTAATTTCTTTTTTGTATGTGTTGAAACGTTAGCTTCTAAATTAAATTTTCTTGTAGTTCAATTTGACCCTTTTGTCACTATGATTATGCAAATTCATTACATTGTTACTTTTTATGTTCGTTATGTCATGTTAGTAATGGACATGTACATATATTTGCTACATAGTTATTGAGAAGCATAACAAACAATAAATATTTTTAGTTTCTTGTCTCTCATGAAAAATTTCTTTTGTGATAACTTTCTCTCTTTTCTCACCCAAAGTTTATGAAATTTGTCATTCCTAATGATTACACTACTTACGTATATCTACAGAAACATCACCATAGTATAAGGTACTGAGGGGCAAGATGTCAAATACTGGAGGAAATTTTCCATAATCAACTCAAAAAAATGTGTAGGGAAGTGTTAAAAGGTTAGGTTCAAGCCAAAATGTCATCCCCCCTAGGAATTACATGAGATGTTTTAATGTTAGTAACAAGTGCATACATATAACATAATTATGTTTCATTGTTAACAAGGAAGGTCAATTCATGACCTGCTTAGCCAAAGAATAAAACACGTATTCTGCACATACGTGAGCCAGTCATATTTGATAGGATAGAGCTTAGTAGCTAGGTGTTTTCAGCTAAGCAATGTTTTCATAAATCATATTCTGATTGACATGAAGGTAACAATAGTGAGTGTCCATATGGTAGGAGCCACTGTCGAATGACATTAACTATTCCTCAAGCATGGGGTGACGTTGGATGAACTGTTACGGTCTTACTCAACAGTTCAAAGATGAGACATTTGAGGATCGCATTGGCAATTTCAAGGCGTTCCAACAAATAGGGAGCATGTGGGACTACTACATGTTGGATAGGTTACCCCTAAAATTATTTAACTTTAAAACATTATAACAAGCCTACACCTTAGCTAAGAAGAAAGAGGCTATAGCCATTTTTTTTCCCTAATTACAAACAAATCATATTCGACCTTATATTAACCCCATCTTCTATAACAACTACCTATTCCCTTCCAACTACAAATTACTAAAATGGAGTCTTACCTACACCTTCAAGACACTACCTATAACAATACCCCACAAACCTTCCTTGAAATGATATAGGTAACTCAAAAGTAAAGAGTTCCTAAAAATAAGGGCTAAAGGAATATTTTTAGTGTGACAAAAAATACAATCCTAACGATAGATGAAAACAAAAGGAATATGTTTCTTGTGGAAGATAATAACTTGGAACTCATGATGAAAGGGGAAATCAAGAAGACTTTAACAAATCTAGCTATTTTGTCTTTACGAGCGATGTTGGAACCTCTATATGGAATTTTCAACAAATGACAATATTAGGTGTACATAAGGGAGGACCCATACACATACTCATCAACAATGGTAGCAACCACAATTTTATGAATGCCTCGTTGATAAAGAAGGGGTCTTATGAGTATTCTCCTATGAAACGTCTTAAGGTTACAATAGGAGGGGGTCCTCAATTAACTTGTGAGGGACTTTGCAAGAACATAGAGTGGTAAATGCAAGGGGATAACTTCTCCTCTAATGTCTTAGTACTACCATTCGAAGGATGTGATTTAGTATTGGGATTTCAATGGCTCTGGAGCCTTAATAAAATTTTATAAAACTTTGGTAAACAAGTAATGATATTCACTTGGAAGGGGGAAATGTCTAAATTAAGTATGATCCTATTAGCCAACCTAAATCTATCACTCCTAAGAAATTCATGAAATTATTATCTAAACCTTAGTGCTAAGACTCACATATTCCCTATATCAATAACTATAAGAGCTTAAATCGAAGATCCCACTCTTAAAGAAAACTAACAACAAACTTTGGCGTGTCTCTTAGTTTAGTTTAGCCCACTATTTGTGAAACCAAGGGATTGTCTCCTTCTCAATCTCATGATCATAAAACCCCCCTCATAGAGGGAGTGGAACTGATCAATATAAGGCCTTACATAAATGGGAGATTATAGAAGAGCATAATAGAAGACCTCGTAAGGAACCTCATGAACTAAGGAGTAACCAACAAAGCCACATCCTCTTTTCCTCCCTAGTTATTTTAGTTAAAAAGAAAGATAGATTTTGACAATTATGTGTTGATTACCATGACTTAAATAAGAACACCATCAAATATAGGTTCCATATTCCCATTATCAAAGAACTTCTTAATGAACCTCATAGAGCCTCTTTATTCTCTAAGTTGGATCTCTAATCCAATTATCATCATATGAGAATGCACTTCATGTTTGTCCATAAAACAAACTTGTGAACTCATGAGGGGCATTACAAGTTCCTAATAATGCCCTTTGGGTTTACTAATGGTCCATTTACATTCCAAGGATTAATGAATGAGTTGTTCAAGGGCACTTATGGTGTTTCATGTTGGTTTTCTTTGATAATATTTTGGATTATAGCAAAACATTTGAATATCATGTTAAACATTTAAAGATCACAATAGGAATTATAAAGAGTAACCAGCTTCTCCTTCAAGGACACAAATGGAGCTTTGAGTCTTAAGATGGAGTATTTAGAGCATGTTATTTCGGGTTTTGAAGTTGAGACTATCCTAAAGAATGTAAAAACTATTTTTAAACGGCCAACTCCCACTAATGGTACATAATTCAAAAGCTTTTTGAGACTAGTTGGTTACCATAACGATTTATCAAATGATTTAGTATCCTCAACAAGATTTTAACTCAGTTGCTAAAAAAGAATATGTTTAAATGGAATAATGATGATTTGTTGAAGTGAATTGGAGGTTTAGGTTGGTTTGTTGTAAAGGGAATAAACTAATTATGGAATATGTAATGGAAAGATTTGGGAGTGGGGTTGTTTGTAGATTACATGAAACAATAAGAGTTTATAGTTTCAAGTTAAAAAAAAAGGTTTGTTAAGGTAGAAGCTAGTTTATAGGGTAGGAGTAGTGTATTTGAGAAGTTGGTATTCGGGATTTTCTTCATTACTACGAAAATAAAACCTTACAAGCCTATATATAGGCAAACTATACCGACATAAAAAGTCAATTTCACAATCACAGATACTTCTAGCCTTTTCTAGTTTTCAGACTACATTATATTATCTAGAGATTTCTTTATATTTCTAAATCATTCTAGAATTTATTTAGATTATTATAAATAATTTATTCTAGAATTTTTTAAAATGAGCATTATATTTTTATCACTCCTCCTTAATGCTCATTTGTGCGACTTCAAGTACTTCTCGCAGAAACTCGAACTTGGCTCATGGTAGCGCTTTTGTAAAGTTGTCTGCTACTTGTTCTTCTATATTGCAGTAGTTTAACTTGATCTCTTTTCTCATGGTAACTTCTCTTAGGAAATGGTATTTGATTGCTATGTGCTTTGACCTATTATGATATACTAGATTTCACCAAAGCAATATATACCAGATTTTTTACCAAAGCAATAGCTGACTTGTTGTCGCAGAATATTTTGGTTGCTCTTTTTTATTGTTCTCACATGTCTTCTAATATTCTTTGCAACCAACTTGCTTGATAGTTGTTACTATCGCGACGATATATTCGGCTTTTGCTGACGATTGTGCAACTGTGTCTTGCTTCTTTGAAGACCATGAGAAATATCCTGAGCCAAGTGTGAATGTGTACCCGGATATGCTCTTCATGTCATATATTGAATTAGCCCAGTCGCTATCGGTGTAGCCAACAAGTCTTGAGTCGTCAGTCGGCTTTTACCATATTCCGTAGTTGGTTGTGCCTCGTAAGTACTTTAGAATTCTTTTTGTAGCACCATAGTCTACCTGACTTGTACTTTGCATGAACCTCGATAGTAGGCTTGTAGCGTACATGATGTTCGGTCTAGTAGTCGTTAGGTAAATTAGGCTTCCTATCAGACTTCAATATGTTGAGGCGTTTACTTTGTCTGAACCATCTTTTTTCTTGAACTTCTTGTTCATTGCAAGTTGTGTTGCAATAGTATTGCACTGATCCATTTTGAATCTCTTCAGAATTTTTTTGTGTTTTCTTCTGTGAGATGAATATACCATTTTTTGTTTGTTTAACCTCCATGCCGAGGAAGTAGTTCATTTTCCCCAAGTCACTCATTTCAAATGTCTTCTTCATATCTTCTTTGAAATCCTCTACTATCTTCTCGTTATCTCCTATGCAGATTAGATCATTTATGTATAGAGAGATGATGAGAGTACCTTGCTGATCTTGGGTCTTGATATATAGAGTTGGCTTACTATGACTCCTCCTGAATCCTTGATCTATAAAGTACCTGTCAATGCGATTATACCATACTCTCAGGGCTTGCTTAAGTCCATATAGGGCTTTCTTTAGTTTGAGCACCTTAGCTTCTTAACCTTTTATGACGAACCCCTCTGGTTGTTCAATGTATATTTCATCTTCCAGTACTCCGTTCAGGAATGCTAACTTCACATCTAGTTGATAGATATTCTATTTCTTTTGTGCTGCCAGCACCACAAGTGCTCTTATTGTGTCAAGTCGAGCTACTTGAGCAAATGTTTATGTGTAGTTTATACCAGGAATTTGTGTGTATCCTTTTGCAACTAGTCAAGCCTTATGCTTCTGAATGGAGCCATCTGGGTTAAGCTTTATCTTATGTACCCATTTAACTATGATGATGTCCTTATTTTCTAGCCGATCTGCTAGCTCCCAAGTGTCATTTTTCTTTATCATCTTGATTTCTTCTTCCATTGCATCTTGCCAGACTTTATGCTTAGCAGCTATTTCATAGCTTTCAGGCTCGATCATTGTAAAGTTGCATGTTTCATATATCTCTTTCAGAGGTCTCATTCTCCTGGGAGGTGACTCCTCGGTTGATGTTGGTACTTCTGGATCTCCGAACTCCTCTTGAAATGTTGCTTGTGTTTGATCTCTTATTTGTAGTTGGGGAACTCTAATGTTGTCTTTCTCTGTTTTGTCTTCTTCTCAGTTCCATGAATCATTCTCGTTGAACTTGACGTCTCGACTAATAGTTAGTTTCTTTGTTTATAGGTTATACACTCTATATCCTTTA
This sequence comes from Erythroxylum echinodendron, assembly GCA_027575705.1. NCBI lineage: Eukaryota > Viridiplantae > Streptophyta > Magnoliopsida > Malpighiales > Erythroxylaceae > Erythroxylum > Erythroxylum echinodendron. The sequence continues at coordinate 6,959,705 of JANZXR010000006.1, read as the reverse complement.
AATTGAGTGTTATAACCCAAGAAAATACATTTTTTCTGTTTTGTCATCTAGTTTGCTTCTCTTCGCTACTAGAATGTGGACGTAGCATAGGCATCCAAAGACTTTCAGATTTTTTACTGAAGGCTTACGTTCACTCCAGGCTTCAATCGATGTTTTGTTCTCTACTGCATTAGTTGGATAATGATTTAGTAGATATACCGCTGTGTATACTACTTCTGCCTAGAAGGTATTTGGCAGATTTTTCTCCTTGAGTAATGAACGAGTCATTTCCATGATCGTCCTATTTTTCCTTTCTGATTCTTCATTCTATTCTGGTGCATACCCGACGGTTGGTTGGTGTTCCACTAACTTGGTGAACTCCTTGGATGTGTATTCTTTTCCTCTATCGCTTCTGAGGACTTTGATGCTCTTGTCGCTTTGCTTCTCCACTAAGTTCTTGAATTTTTTAAAAATCTTGAAGACTTTTGACTTTTCTTGGATGAAGTAGACCCACGTCATCCTTGTGAAGTCGTCGATGAATAGAATGAAGTATTTATTATTGCTTAGAGATGGAGTCCTCATAGGCCCACACACGTCTGTATGTACAAGCTCTAGGGGACTTTTTGCTCGCCATGATTTCCCAGATGGAAATGATTTCCTATGTTGCTTACCAAGTAAGCAACCTTCACACGGACTATTGATTTTAGTAATGCTGGGCAAATCTCACATCATGTTCTTTTGGTGTAGTATACATAGCCCGTGGAAGCGGAAGCGACCAACCTTTTGTGCCAAAGCCATGAATCATCTTCTTAAGCTTTTAAGGCAATCTTGATAATATGGCTCCACATTATCGGAAAGCTTCTGTTTTTCATTTTTATCCTTGAAATTTGAATATTTTTATTTCTCTTGTCACATATTGTGCATGAGTCTCCTTCGAAGTGAAGAGCGTAGCCTCTCTCCATCATTTGACCGACGCTGAAAAGATTTTATATAAGATTCGATACCAAGAGAACGTCACATATGAATCTTAGGCCTTTTTTTGTATCAACGACAATGGTGCTCTTGCCATTAGCCTCAACTAGTGCACTATCACTTAGTTGAATATGAAATTTGACACCTTTGTTTATGTCGTGGAATATCTCCTTATTTCCAATCATGTGATTACTACAGCCGCTGTCAATGTACTATGTCTCCTCCTTTTTCTCAACGGACTCTTCAGAAGTGTAAAATAGATTGTCCTCTCGTTCTACTTTTTCGGAGAATTTGGCTCGATGACTAACTTTTGACCTACAGTCATTTTTGGTGTGTCCAAATTTCTTGCAGTGCTGGCATTTGGGTTTCCTTTGAAACCAATAACTGTTCTCCAGGTGGTTTGATTTTTTGCATATACCACAAGGAGGATAGGATTTATTTTTCCCTGTTCTAGTTTCTGAACTTCTAGAATTTTCTTTGGCCCTTGGTTTTAAAATATCAGACCGTCCTCCTCTACTTTGATTCACAACTCACCAATCTTTGCTTGTATGCATTTAGTGAACTGATTAATTATGTTATAGTTAGTGTCAACAGATCCTTTGTGCCTTCGATGGTCGACACTTTAGGATCGAACTTGGGTGGTAGACTAATCAAGATTTTTTTGACCACTTTTTGGTTAGTAATATCTTCTCCATAAGCTTTGATCTCAGTTACTAGTGCCATAATTCTTGTATAAAAATTCTTAATGGTCTTAGAAACCTTCATTTTAATATTTGCGTATTGCTTCCTTAGAGATTGGAGGATCATGTTGCTTACCTTCATATCTTTACGGAATTCTTGCTCTAGTTTATCCCAAACTTCTTTTATTGATGTGACTCCTCATATTATTGAAAAAATTGCCTTCATCACGGCCTGCTATAGGAAGTATAGAGTGATAGAATTTTTTTGCTGGTCCTTCTTCAATTTTCGACGCTTGGTCATAGATAAGTTACCCTGATCTTCTAGCACGTCAAATCCTTTTTGGACGATTTCTCACAAGTCTTGTTCTTGGAGAAATGTCAGCATTTGACTATGCCAGTCTTCATAATTATCTTCCGATAAAATAGGAACAGGAAGATTAATTATTGAAAAAGTCATATTTATGCCCAGTATAGTACCGAATGTAGTTTTGATACCACTGATGATTAGGGATAGCAATTCCGGCCCTGCCGCCGTGCCCTAGTTGGGAGAGCAACGGACAGGCCCAGATCGACCATGGTCTGCCCTCGCGAGCCACAGCTCGACCCAACCCAACCGGTGGCCTGTTAATTTTTTTGAAACGACATTGTTTTAATATTTTTTAAAATATATATATGTACAGGCCGGGCCGGTGCGGCCCACCTGTGGCCTGCCGAGCCATGGCTCGGGCTGGCCCATCCCGACCGACGCGGGCCTCAGCTTGGCCCAGCTAAGCCCAATGACTCTACTGATGGTTTTTTGAAGTGAATTGGAGGTATAGGTTGGTTTGTTGTAAAGGGAATAAATTAATTATGGAATATGTAATGGAAAGCTTTGGGAGTAGGGTTGTTTGTAGATTACACGAAACCATATGATTTTGTAGTTTCAAGTAGAAGAAAGGTTTGTTAAGGTAGAGGCGAGTAGTGTATTTGAGAAGTAGATACTTGGGATTGTCTTCATTACTATGAAAATAAAACATTACAAGACTATATATAGGCAAACCACAGCGACATACAAAGTTGGTTTCATAATCACAGAGACTTCTAGCCTTTTCTAATTTTCATACTACATTACACTATCTAGAGATTTCTTTATATTTCTAAATCATTCTAGAATTTATTTAGATTATTATAAATATATTTATTCTAGAATTTTCTAAAATGAGCATTATATTTTATCAAACAATGAGGTAGATGAAGCCTTTCAAAAAATTGAAACTAACTTTATTAATGCCCCTTTGTTAGAACTACCCAACTTGTCCAAGCAATTGACAGTTGAGATTGATGCCTATGATATTGGTTTAGGAGCAGTGCTAAGTAGGAAGCACGTCATGTAGCATTTGTAATTAAAACACTCTCAGCTAAGCAACAAGGTTTGTCTACATACGAAAGGGAATTTCTCATAGTCATCATAGCAATCAAGTGCTAACATCAATACCTTAATGGAAGACCCTTCATTATCTGTACAGAACATAAAAGCCTGAAGTTCATAGTTGATCAGCAGATGCATACACCCTCTAGTAAATATGTCTTCCCACATTATTATGCTACAATTTTGAGATCAGGTATAAGAGGAGTAGGGAAAATCTTGTCATTGATGTCCTGTCCCAAAAATCTTGCTTTGAGCTTTATGCTTTAGTTCTCTCTTCAAAACAGATTGATCTGTGGAAGAAATAAGTAGCAACTAAGAAGCTGATCCCCCTACTAATGACTTGATAAAAAGATTGCCTTAAGGGAGCACGAGTTTGAGCTTTTATCAATAGGTAGATGGAATCCTAAGGTGGAAGGGACAAGTTGTGATCTAAAAACACATAGTATTTATGCTGTATAAAGTGTCCATTGAAGGGCACTCCAATATTATAAGAACCACCAAGAAGTTACATACCTTATTTCATTAGAAGGATGTTCAAATAGATGTCAGGAATTATGTTAAAAGTCGTTACATTTGTTAACTCAACAAGTATGAGACCGCACCACCTATAAGATTTCTATAACCACTCCCTATTCCTAGAGGGTGTTAGATAAACATCTATATCGATTTCATTGAGGTCTTTCCCATCTTAAATAATTATTTAGTGATCCTAGTAATTGTTGATCTGATTGGTAAGTATGCACATGTTTTAGCTTAAAAACCCTTATTCAGCAGAGGTAATGAACAATGTCTTTCTCTTTAATGTATTTAAGTTACACAACATACCCACGATCATTAAGGTTGATCGTGGCACTATGTTCTTAAGCCAATTCTAGTAAGAGTTCTACAAGATACAAGGAGTATTTGCATATACTTATCACTCCCAAACAAATGGCCAATCACAAGTCCTTAATCACTCCTTGGAAACCTACCTCAGATGTATGACAAGTGATTTTCCCAATAAGTGGTTTGAGTGGCTTTAATTGGCACAATGATGGTATAACTTACCACTTACGCGCTAGATGTAAAAATGTGTAAAGCTCCCACTCCTCCATCAATATTACTCCCTTCGAAATGTTGTATGGCTAACTCCTTCTGATACATATCCCCTATTTAGCCAAAGACTTCAAACTAGCGATAGTTGATAACCTTTTGCAAGATAGGGAGGCACTTGCACAGATAATCAAGTTTCATTTGTAAAGAGCTTGAGAAACAATGTGCCAATAAATAAATAATAAATGTATTGAGTCAGAATTCAACATAGAGGACATGATATTTGTTAAATTTCAATCATATAGGCAAGAGTCATCGGCTAAAAGATCGAACTAAAAGTTATCCTCTCAATTTTATGGTCCCTTTAGGATCATAGACAAAGTGGGATCGATCGCCTATAAGCTCAAACTCTCATCGAAGGTATTTATACACAATATTTCCATGTGTTGCAGTTAAAAAGACATACATCTTTAACCATGGCAGCCTTCCCAAATCCCCCATGTGAATTCAGTGTCAAAGAAAGGATACTAGTTGTCATCCTGGAGAGGAGAATAATTAAGAGGCATAACAAGTTCGTCACCCAAATTCGCATGAAGTTGTGAAGACTTGTGAAGCAAGTCACTAGTCCATGCTAACTGTAGTTACTGAAGGTCGAGTACTAGATGAGTGAGGCCCATTTGAGAATTCTTAATTAACCTACAACAGTGCTACTGACAATGTGGACAACGTTCTTTAAAGGAAATGAAGTTGATACAAGTTATAATGATTGAGGAAGATTATTACCCTAAGAGCTCATTAAAATTGTAAAATGATGATGCATATATTATAATTATGCATATGCAATTAAGTTGTTACCATTGCCGTATTACTTTTTATGTTTCTTATGTTCTACGTGTATATTTGTCATTGTTGGGGAATAAGAAGTATAATACACAACAAATATTTTCTTAGTTGATTCTGTCTTTTCATATCTTTTCTCTCCTGAATTTTTTCTTTTTCCTTGCAACATTCTCTCTTTCAATACCCAAATCTTCCGGAACTTCTCATCCATATCAGAAAACTACGTGATCACAAAGTTCCATCCTCTTTAGTTAATGCCAATAAAATTAAAGTGCTAGCTACTGGTAACTTTGAAATCTATGGCCCTCTTTACATTGGAATGCGTAGAAAGTTCAGTTCGAGCAATGGGCTCGTAGTCGTAGCTTGACAACCTTTGGAAATTACTAGGGATGTGTGACAATCTGCTTGTAAATTATCATTTAAAGAGTTGCAGTATTACATTAATTGTCTATCAACATCAATTGACAAATCATGTGACAAATGGAATCCACTCACTTGCCTATCACTCTTTTTTTTCCCTCCGATTTTTCCCTTGCTTTCTGTAATTCGTTGCCCATGACAAATCTCCAAGGTCTGATTCATGAATATTTACAAATATAAGCTTCTAACGGGTGTCTTGGGAAATTCCCTATACCAGCTTTTAAAAAACAGCTGGAAATTCCTGTATCGTGTCTCCGTGGTTGGGATTCTAAAATACCAAGCATTTGCTCCTCTTTGTTAACAGCTTTAATCACTTTTTGAGGGATTTGGTGCAGCTGTTGGCTGACCATCTTTCTTATCCTTGGTGGCAGAAGAAGTCCCGCCTCCATTCCGGCTAGAAGCCAATTCCTTGGACTCTATGGGGAAAGGAGATGAAGGCATTTCCTCCTCAATTGGAAGTGTCCGTTTTGAGCCATCCAGAGCAACACCGAGAACAATATTCTCTTCCAGTGGAGGCCTGCCCACCGATGTCGACGCCACAGACCTCTCAGCATCCTGTTTATCTTGAGAAATGACTGAAGGAATATCACTCCTATCATTACTAGATTCTGAATTAGTAAGTGATGACTTCTCAGCTGTTCCTCCTGAAGTTAATTCTTCGGTATTCAGCTGCCATGTTCCTGTTGATGCGCTTCCACCAGTACACTGTGTTTCTGCGTTCTTTAGACCGACATCATCGGGTGCCAAATTGACTTGAGAGTCTGATGTAGGCAATGAAACCTTAGAATTTTTCCTGGTGTTGGAAGCAGAAGTTTCTCTTTTTGAGTCAACATTTGGAGTTGAACTAGGTTTGGCATCTCCTTTCGGATCAGAAGATAAGGGTTCTTCAACCTCATCTTTTTCATCAGTTGTTCTTGTTGAACGACTTGAAGCTTTAACCTTATCATCACCATTGATTTTATAAGAGGGCTCGATCAGCAATAGAGGACGGTTCACAGCCGCTCTGGAGCGATTAAAAATGGTGTCAGCATATGCAGTATTGTCCAAATCAGGCTCACTGTATACTTTCTGGATTGTTCGAATAGGCGTGGCAAGCCGGGCTCGGTGATGACTTACAACTCTGAGAAGATCCATAAGAACTGCTTCCTGTTCATTCCATTTGTTATAACAAATTATTAAAACTTTTAAAATGAGATAATGCGGGTGAATCATTAAGATCCAAATAGTACGAGTCAAACATGATGCAAAAGGATCCGCCAGATCTATGAAAGAGGTAAGAACTAAATACATATAATTAAAAAGCACGAGCAAACATGATTTCATTTTCCAATTCTCTGAGTCTCACCACTAGTTTGCAAGGATTTTACAGTCCAGGAGCAGTTTTCAGTTTAAATTTCTTTTGGTTCATTCAGGTTTTAGGACACATTATCGCTGATACCAAGGCTCTAACTCTAAAGATTTACCTACAAAAAGGATCAAGTACAATAACTTACCTTTACACACATATATTCTTCAAAATGTGAGGTTTTGACAAAGCATGAGATCAAAATCTGCGAAATCAACAAACAAGCAACACATCATCACGAGGATAGAATTGAATGGCTAAAGAGACTCCCTATTTCCTATGAAGTTGAATACACTTTATCACGGACCAAAAAGTGGAAGACGCTAAACCTAGTAAGAATGGCAAGCAGGTAACTGAAACATAGTAAGGTTCAACGGTTCAAAGGTCAAACACATATTTCACCCAGCAACTTGATCCAAAAAAGGAATAAACATATTTGTTTTCATATATGTTTTAAAATTTTTTATTTTCGTTTTCATATTCGGTTAAAAAAACACTATTAGTTTAAATTTATGATTTTTATTTTTATTTTTAGTTTGTTCCTGTTTCAATAAATTATGAAGGCCCTAAAAAATGACTTTTGTTTTCTGTTTCTTTTCTTTTCAGATTTACTATCAGGTAAATATAAATTATTTAATAATAACTATTAGCAAAAATCATAAATAATTTAATTCAATATTATATATTTAATTATTTAACATTAATTATTAATAATTTAATCTAACTTTCATTTTAATTTAAATCTTAAGTTTTGAAAATAAAATAATATTAAATTGATAATTACTAATAAATATATTTTAAACTTAAAATATCTTCAAAATTTATAAATTGTAAATAAAATTTTTTTAATAATTAAAATTTTATTTAAAATAAATATTAATTTATAAATAAATAGTTAAATATTAAGTTATTTATTTTAATAAAATATAATAATTTTTCATTGATAATTTTAAATAAACATTATATAAAATATTAAAATAAAATTTATTTTATTTATTTGTTTATAAAAATAATTTACCTTCAAATTTTATATAATATGTAATTATTAGACACTATTTGAAAGAAAAACAAAAAATAAGAAATAAAAACTAAAAACTAAAAACTAAAGACTAAAAATTACAATAAAAAATAAAAGTGAAACTAAATGACGTCTTTTGGTTGTTCAGAGATTTAGAAAAAAAAAAAAAGAAACTTCAAGCAAAGATGCAAATAATCAACCAATCGATTATTCACTCCTCAATTTCCTTTTCAATTTTCACAAGACAGCAAATTTTGATAAAAATTTCAGACCATCTCCAGGAGATCTCATATCTTCATATTTCCCATTGCAGGGACTTCATGCCAGACTCACAAATTGCATAACAGAGCAAATAATGAAATTAAAGCTTTACCATAAGAGCCTGATTCTCTGGATTGATGTTTTCCAAGAAAACTCTTCTGTGCAATCTTTGCTGCTCTATTAGAGGGTTTTTTGCTAAAACCTTGCGCATATCAGCAACAATGTTCTGCACAAAGTTAAACCCAGACCTAACGTCTTAATTGAGATAAGGTAAAGTACATATTTGCTTAACAGACAAGTGAGCATCTCACGTTGATTTTGTTCGCATCCAAATGACTGATGGCAAGATGGGTCTTGATGCGCCAATGAGATTTCTGGGTAAGATTTCTAACAACACTCACAGAAAACTTATGGTTTGGAATATGAACTGCTTCACGATCATCACCTCTTATAACTGTTGGAGACCACCAGCCCACTTGCTGGAACAGTGCAAAATCCAATACTTAGATGGGAAAAAGGAGAAAATGTCAAGGGACCTAATCAATTTCTCATCTGTTCTAATGAACATTCAGTTCACTAGCCCCCAGATTCAAATGGAGCCACAGGAAATTTAATGCAAGACAATTAGTGACCATATTATGGGAGCATTGTTTCATAATTTTTGCTAGCTTGCCAGACTTTATTTCTTTCCGTAATTATTAGAGAAAGAAGAAAAACGAACCTCAACAGTACCAGATACTTCATACCCTTCAATCTTTGTTTGAATCCAGTCGTTCAATACAAATGGCCGTGTTGTATGGATCATTATGCTTGAGAGGAAATTTGTAAATATCTGAATGAACAAACAGTGTCTCAGTTGAAAATGCACTTAATCATGAATAATTAGAGAAATTCAACGAAGACTGGATTGACCTGAGGCTATGAAAATAAAATATTTTACATAAACAATGTGCACAGCAAAGTCAACATATACCTCCCGACCAGCAAGGGTTAGCAATACTGTTCCCAGACCCCCAGCTGTTAGCCACTTTTGGGTGGAGAAACCCAAAAGTTCCATAAACAATGATACAGCGGCAACCCAAACAGCAGTATAAACAGCTTTTCCAGCAAAACTAATGCCCATCTGCCAAAAGGAGCACATTGCAGATCTGAGCCACATTTCAGCCATACAACATAATATAGTAACACAAGATAACAAAAGACAAATCTAAATGATGCCATCATAATTCACAAAACTTAATAATTTAACATGAAAATACACGCATCCAAAGGCTAATTAGACACAAAAGATCCTATTATGTTATCAAGAGAAAAAAAATGCCATGTCAGTTCAATAGGTTGCCACACATTAGAGCCACCACCAGTGGTCTACGTAAATCCTACAAGAGCATGCAATAGAAGAGATCAAGGCTCCACACCTATAGAGGAGTGATTGGTTCCTATTCAGCACATAAAAGAGATAAAAATGTCCATCTCAGGTTTCCGCATAGTAGGTAAAAAAGAGTTTAGTTGTAGAATTAGTTTCTTCAAGCGCATTAAAATAAGTATATACGTAATTCTTACACATACATAACTTGGATCTCATTGTTGGAAAAACATGTGGCCAATGATTCACAAAATCAAGTAGTCCAACATTGAAAGTAAAAATTTTCTTTCCAATCCTAAAATACTGACTTCGATAAGTTTTCTTCCAAGTTTTCACCAATGCAAAATAATTAAACTTTCAATAAAAGGATAGTAGCACCAGTAAGAACATAAAAAGTATAATTACAGACTTTGAAAGTCATGGAAGCATACATTTCTTGCATTGTCAGAATCATTTGCATCAGAGAAGAATTTTTGTGCCTCTTCAATCAAGCTGCAAGCAGAAGACAGAAGTCATACTTAAAATCACAATGCAGGATTAGTCATCAAAATTGTCAGACAACTCAAACTGACAATCAAGCACAAAAATATGACTGAAGTGCTACATGAAACTGAACATAAAAGATACAAGCACAATCAACAAGCATAAACCAATATAAAAGGCAAAACAAACGAACAATCAGCCTTTGTTGAGAACCAAAACAACTGGGAAGTAAAAGGGATAAGCACCAATACAATATAGATGACTCCATAAAGGAAATAAGGATCCCAAAATGATTATTAATGAATCAATAATATGCAAGTGACCAAAAGAATGCATAGATTGCAAAAGTTGTGAGGACAGCATTTAGTGGTTTTTTTTTTTTTTTTTTTGAGAAGTGAGGACAGCATATAGCTGCAATATGCTGCATAGTAAAGAAGAAAGTTGAATGTTGCCAAAACAAGGCAATTCAGTGTTCACCAGATCAACTTAATTATTTTCATAAAGAAGGGACAATCCCTGACTAGGGATGGCAAAAGGGCTTGGACTCGGACTGAGATCGACAGACAAAATCCGATTTGTCCAAGTTTTAGGTCTAGCTTGGGCCTATGGGCTTCAGCCCAAAAAATCCCAAAACCCTATCTTGAATGGGTTTTTCAGTCCAGCTCAGGGGGCATAAAAATTTTCAAGCCGGGGCCTGGCTCATCACCAACCCTATCCCTGGCTGTTAACCTACCGAACAGTAACAACCAATTTCAATTTACCACTTCTATACAACAGACAAAATTGACAAAACAACTACCTTGACAAACAAGAGGCAAATGCCAATACAGTTGACAATGATCGCACAAAACTGAGAACCCGTTGTTTCACAGCCTGGCTTGCTTGTGATGGGAGAATTACTGGATCCAATACTCTGATATATTAGCAGCTACAGTTAGAACCAATCAAACCGTTGGAGATAGATATCTGGCAAAATGTAAGCCAATACCTGCAGATCAGTGTGGCTCCACTCCAAAGCAGTAAAGGCTGAAGATAAGATGTGACGACATAATTTGTATTGCTTCTTTTCCAACTATTATCAGATTTCTGCATCATCAGAAGAATAAATGGGAGATCAAGAAGTTTGAGGAGCTAATAAGAAATTATTTTAGAAAGGCAAACTATGTGTATTAATACATACATGGAGAAAAACCATTCTACCCAATCGTATAAGTGGAACAAGACCCCATACAGAAAAGGCAATGATGCTCAGTGCAGGAATCAATTTCACCACAGGAGGACTTCCTTGTACAGCATTGTAGGTCCTAGGACGTGCATCACAACAGATGACTATTAATATCGGATTCATGTATCCAATGAAGAAAAGGCGAAGATGACAAGTTAGCCGAAGAAAAACGAGAAAAAAGAAAATAAGTACAATCACTACTCTGACCACAATAATCTTTGGATGCATCATAGAAATTATAAAGTTCTTAGTCAATGGATATTTAAATGTATTGGCAGATCAAAATTTAAATACATTTATCCTTATCCTTATCCTTATAACGTGAGAGAATAAAATTTAAAGAATGATAAGAAAGAGGATAGGAAACATTTAAAATTTGATTACTGTGGCACATTGAGAAATTTTTCTTGCAGACTATGACTACTGATACTACTAAACAGTTCAAAGTGGATAAATATCTTCATGCCAAAATCTACTTAATATGAGACTAAGAAAATTGAGGGTTAATCAGACATACAATAGAGACCTTTAAAATTCAATTAGTAATGTTAACAGGACATGGTTGAAAATTATAAACCCGCACCCATAAATCGTGACTTATGAGTTATGACCCATATAAAATGTAATTTGTCCACTCACTCAAGCACCTCAATCTATTACTTATGGGGCTATTGAAGCATTAAACAATCCAATTCATTAAAAGGCATACATTTATAGAACCTATAATCTCAAAGTTGTCTCACTGAAGCATAGCACTACAGGAACAATTTTTCATGTAGATCATAACTTTTGGTATTACTAAAAGTATTTGAGTTGTCCAAATCTTATGGCTAGTAAAATTTAAATTGAAAAGTATAAACAAATACAAATGTGAGTATACCTTGTCAGGAAAACAGTAGCAGATTTTAGTATCGGAATCTCATTGCCTCCACCTGGTGTTAGAACAGATTGGCAGACGAAGACATTATATCTTGTAACCATAGGGTTTATTGGGCCCTTGATGCTGCTTAAAATATGAAGACTCCAAGCATCCTGCCGCTAAGACGCAAGGCCCAGTAATTCATAAAGCTCATATAGAAATCACATGCACAGATAAAAAGGGTGAGCAAAAAGCACGAAAAGAAAATAGAGTAGCAGATATCTTGAAACAAACCAAGAACAATACCAAGAAAACTATTTTTTAAAATATACAGAACTCTCAAATCAAATAAATATACACAGAATAGTCGCCGATAATTAGAAATGTTTATGCATAGATAGAATGACATACCAACCCATGTGATGAGAAATTAATGTTGACCATACTTGCTTTGTCCTTTACAATAACACTCTGTGAAAAACAATTCAATATGAAATAGAGAACAGCGACATGCATATCAAACTCCACCTTGAAAAGAGAAGCAGAGATAAAATGATGGACAACTCACACTACGTTGGCGATTGCACCCATGGATGTTCTGAATCATTAATTCACGAGAAAATTTGATGGAAGTTGCATGCGTCATGGTAGGATTCAAAGGAAAGATTCCAATAGGAGGTCAATCTCATACAGCAGTTGAAACCCAATTCCGGCCCAACCCTGTCTATTAAAATGTGTTCAGATATTACACAACCAATTCAGAACCTGTAAACGTGATAATTAGACCGGCAGCCACTATAAACCACGCAAGGGTTAAAAGAACAAGACAGCAAGTGAAAATCAAGAATGACACGGCACTTGACTCCTAAAAAATGAAAGCTATTCCTTCAACTTGGAACAGGATGATTAAACAGGACCTAGTTAAGCTTCATCATTAAAAAAAAAGCTTCAATTTTCTTTTACTCTACAGCATCGACGACTTTCCTGGAAAACTATCTCAAAAGCTTAAGGAAATGAACTCCGATTTAAACTAAACCCTAATTTCCAGAATGCCGATAGCCTAGCTTCAGGAAGCATCTACCAAAATGAATTGCTGTATAGTTAAACCTAGCTAACCCAGATAAACTTTCCAAGGCTACAAACGGAATCATAGAACCAACAATTATAACCTGTTATAAAGCAAACAGTCGTTTATTTTCCTCATTTTCACAAAGAAAAAAAAAAGCTATGATAAATAAGAATAAACCATTTCCTTTCACCGAGAAACAAACAGAAAATACTTTCCGAGAAAAATTTGGAGAAAAAGTAACGTGAATAGATTACCTTCTTAAGAGAGAGAATGACAAATTACACCATACATTTCTCAATTGTGAACTGAACGTTTACGGCTTTGAAGGGTTGGCAACATCATCGATGTACTGGATTTATTCTAACGTGCGCCAAAGGTTGAGTCCTCCTGCCTGCACGTGGACCACAAGGATCTTAAGAGTTTTGGATTTTCGTTTCAATTATTTTATTATTTCTTTTTTTCGTTGGGATCCCAACGTGAAGTTTTACGCGGCGCCTTGACGTGTTAGTATTGGCAACGTGTGAGATGTGTGAAGCGCTGATGTTTGGTCTCCGGCTCCGCTGCCCAAAGTCAGAACTCTTTTTAACTTTTGAAAGTAAGATAACGTACTTCTTCCAGCCTTATCCTGTTTAAACGGCAAAAAAAGTTCACTTTGTTTCCGTAATTGTAAAAGACTGCAGTGGAAACTTACGAGTAAAATAGGTTTGAAACCTTGTATCACTCCTTAAGCAGGAAATGAAAGTATTGCTCGAGAACAACGTAGTAACACTTACCATCTTCCGAATACAACAAGAACTGTCCTTGAGAGCAGTCAAACATTGTTCCAAGCTAATCCACAGTCCTCCTTTTTACAAAACTAGGAAAGATTTGCCATGCAGACAAAGGTCGAGGATTGAATTGATGAAAGAAGGAGACAGAAACACAACATATTTCCACAAGGTATTTATCTCCGAGAAATCAACAACAAACTAGTTTTACTGATGCATAACAATCGAGAGTTGAACTCTCAGCATTCCTTGCTTCATGGGCAGTTCGACTACTTTTCAAACCTTTTGCAAACTCTTTCTAAGGCCACTTCTTCCCAATTTTTTCTCAGAGAACTTGTGCAATTTGGAATTACTGCTCAAGATGCTGAATGGTTGACTCAATCTATCTCCAAGTAGGAGATTGAAGACTCTTTAAAGACATTGAATCCTTACAAGGCGTCTAGTTCGAATGAATTTAATCCTTTATTTTTCGACAAGGCCTGGCATTTAATCAAGCCTACGATGATTGATGCAGTTCTTGAGTTCTTCAACAAATGAAAGCTATTGACAGAATTTAATATTGCTTCCTTCATTCTTGTCCCCAAAGCTAGTGAGTATAACTCTTTCTCGGATTTTAGGCCAATTTCTTATCGCAATATAGTTTATAAAATCATCTCTAAGGTGCTAGCTTAAAGACTAAAAACAGTTCTGGGAAACTACATTGACTTATCTCAAGGGGCATTCATTCCAAGTCGTGTTATGGGAGACAATATACTGCTATTGCGGGAACTTGTCAAAGCTTATTGTTTTATAAGAGGAAGAAGAAACTGCTTTCTCAAGGTAGACCTGAGAAAATATTTCGATAGTGTTGATTGGAATTTTACTCTAAATACCCTTCAGGCCTTGGATTTTCAACAAATATTTATACAATGGATCTCAGAATGTGTCACAACTCTTAATTTTAAAGTATTGGTGAATGGGAAGCCTAGTTAACACTTTAAAAGCTCCAAAGGAATCCGACAAGGTTACTCCTTTCTCCATATCTCTTTGCTCTTGTTATGGAGGTCTTCAACAAAACTCTTAGAGTTGTGGTAAAGTGAACTAAAGCATTTAAATATCACTCCAAGTGCAAGAATATGAGGACTACAAACTTGAGCTTTGCGGATGATCTTATTCTGTTTTCTAAGGCAGATTAGACTTCAGTCTCTACAATAATAAAGGCCCTGAAAATATTTAGCAATCTCTCTGGTTTGGAAGTAAATTGTATAAAAAGTGGTTTCCTATTGTCTAAATTTGCTTTGGAGTGTGAATCAACTATCCAATCCATCACTGGTTTCAGTTTTCTACCTTTGCAAATCGTTTATCTTAGTATCCCAATTTCAAGTTCTAATCCTACTTCTGTTGATTTTTCCCTACTAGTTGAAAGAATCAAAAGTAAAATTGCATCCTGGAGCTTTAAATCTCTTTCTAAATCAGGTAGGATCCAACTCATATCCTCTGTACTAAACTACATCAATGGTATGCTCATTTGATTATACCCAGAAAAATAATTAAAATCGTAAAGAAGATCTACAATAACTTTCTATGGTATGGAGAGGAGGAATTTACCAGGAGAGCTAGAATGCAGTGGAATGAAGTTTGTTTACCTGAGAATAAAGGGGGTCTTAGGATTATCTCACTGAAAATGATGAACACAGTACATATGGCAAAAAGACTGGCGATTATTGATTGATAAGCAATTCTTATATGTAAATGGGTTCATGGCATATTCATCAAGGGAGGTAACATCTAGAATGTTAAAATCAAAGCCACTTCTACATCCACTTGGAGAACTATCCTAAAAATAAGAGATATCTTAATATATGAATTTGTCACTCTAGTTGGGAATGGTAAACTAATCAGTTTCTAGTTTGACTAGTTGTCTTGTGGCCCTCTAATCAACTTGCAAGAGATGGACTGTCTTAAAACTACTCTCGACCAGAACATCATAGCTGAGGAAGCTCTTAAGGGATAGGCAAGTCTTTACACAAGATGTAGTCCCTATTTCTATTTTTCATGAACTTCATCAAACTAACCTGCTTAGAGGGGAAGACAGGACTATCTAGAAGCACTCCAGAACTGGGACCTTCACTAACAACTCTTATAGGAATTTCTTACAGAAGCACTTTCACATAATTCCCTGGACCAAGGTTGTTTGGATTAAGCACTGCCATCCTCGAGCCACTTTTACTTTGTGGAAAGCTTTAAAGGATAAATTAACAACAGTAGACAAATTGAAGTGCTTTCTCAATCTACCTAATTGGGGCAGCCTATGTCAGATGGCTAAGGAAAGTCGCGAACATCCATTCTTCCAATGCGAGTTTGTTAATACCAACTGGAAGATGATCCTACATAGATGTTGCATAATGAATACTCCTAATTATTGGAACTCTTTTAAGGCTTGCTATGGTCAGCTTTCACTCTCCGATGATCCTGTCAAGTGGTGCTTCGGCATAGCTCTCTCTTTTATTATCAAGGCTATCTAAGAGGAGAGGAACCTTCGAATATTTCAGAATAGAAGCTCATCTAAAGAGCAGTTTCACAATAATTTGTTCCTGCAAATCAAAAAATACCTTAGCTTAGACAACCTAAATTTCCAGAACCAGGAATATTGGCTTAGAATGTGGAACATTTAACTCCTATCATGCCTAGGTAGTTAGCTCTTTTCTCTAATGTAACCCATAATGCCTTAACAAATAAGTATTGCTCTTTATAGTTTGCTTGTAACTTTTGTTTTGGCCTTTAATGGCCAAATTCATTATAATTCCTAAAAAAAAGTTTGAATCTAGTGACGAAATCAATTAATAAACATTAAAATAAAGGGACAACAAGTGATAAGGTAGATTATATTTGATAAAAAGGAATTGTTTGTTAGATTATTTTATGTCCCATGTAAAGTGATAGGTTACTCGGATTCAGACTATGCCGATTGTGTAGATTCACGAAAATCTACATTCGGTTATACGTTCCTATTAGCTGGAGGAGCAATTTCATGGAAAAGTGGAAAGCAGTCCGTGATTGCTACTTCCACTATGGAGGCTGAATTCATGGCGTGCTTTGAGGCTACGATTCATGGATTGTGGTTGAGGAACTTCATCTTTGGTCTTGGTCTTGTCGACAGTATTGCTAGACCGTTAAAAATTTATTGTGATAATTCCGCAGTTGTTTTCTTCTCTAAGAATGACAAATATTCAAAGGGTGCGAAACACATAGATTTGAAGTATTTGTTTGTAAAAGAAGAAGTGCAAAAACATAAAGTGTCAATTGAGCATATTGGTACAGCTCTAATGATCTCGGATCCATTAACGAAAGGCTTACCGCCCAAAACATTTATTGGTCAGGTTGAACGGATGGGTCTTATAGATAAGTCCTTGTTAGCGTACTATTCAGATATGTATATTTTGCTCGAATTGTTATGACACTTGTGAATTCAATTACAGTCATATATTTTTGCTCAATTTTTGGTTATCCATATTATGTTGTAGACGATAATTATTATTTATGAGATAACAATTATCGAATGACCGACTTAATGTTTGTTGAGTTGAGTTGATTCTGTGATACATGGAAGGAATCAGGTTATATAACTTGTAACCGCCATGATCCCATCAGCTTAATTCAATTCAGGATGACTTGATCGATTCAATGTAATGTGTGCACTTAAAGTTATATTGTTGGCTTCCCAAGTCGTAACATGGGCCAAGTGGGAGATTGTTAGATTATTTTATGTCCCATGTAACTTATCGATTTGAGTCCCATG
>JANZXR010000006.1:6927622-6942103 GCA_027575705.1 Erythroxylum echinodendron | reverse complement strand
TGATCTTTGAAGATGTGACCGATCGGCCTTCGGGTCATTACGACTGGGCTCGGGCCCAGCACGACCGACCCGACCACTTTTCAACTCAATCTCAATTAAAATAATTTTAATTTTAATTAAATTTAAATTATTTGACATAAACTCTACCAAGTTGAACCAATAAAAAATAATGAAATAAATGACACGTAATTCATATATTAGAAAGTTTTTTTTCCCTCTATAAGCACCACTTACTAGAGAAACACCCACCGTCTTAAATTTCTACTATGACCACCCACGAGGCCTGCTATTACAAAGGTTTTCTAAGCATCAAACTTATACTATAAGTTGGGTCTCCTCTTTTACACAAAAATCTTATTTAAATTTGTTTAAACGAGACTCAACCTTTCCCACGTAATCGTCGATCAACTAACTCGTACTCAAATGCGTCACAACCCTCACAGTGTGTAACTCTCACACTCTTATAAGATTACTGAGAAAGCATTAAACTATCAAAGGCAATAATAACAGCACAAAAGAGATACAACAAATTCTAAACTTCATTACTTCCCTCAAAGTATACAAAAAAAAGATCTCTCAATCTCTACATGAGGAGCAATGCTCAAATGAGTTATTTATAGACAACTCTTGCTTAATGGTCAAGTTACAATTCAAAATTCTAACTGATTTGATCTAATGCTTACCTATGCTAAGTCTATTAGTTATGGTCTATTCATTTGAGCATACACTAAGTCCTTAGTTCATCAAGAACTTAACCTTAGCTAAGTTAATCTGTACAGGATTCGAAACTCTAACAAAGCTTGTATCATACTTGACCTAACTTGCTAAGTTATTTTGAAGCTCTCGCATGTCACTATCTTACATGTGATCCAACTAACCTTCAACCTAAGGCCCCTTTCTAATTAGTTATAAAGCGCCTTTATGTGTTAAGGGGCTAACAAATCACCTCCATTAGATGAATTCGATGACCTAATCAAACTAGTCTAAAGGTACGCATTCACCTGATCTTTGAACTGCCACAAGTTAGTATCTTTCTCCAACGGAGCTTCCATGATCAGCTTTCCCTTCTATTGGATCAAGAATTTGGTCCTCTGATTCTTCTTATATTTCCCCATCATTTGATGATCCGAGATCTTCGCTGTATAATTCTCAAACTGTTTTCTCACAACTAGTGGAGCTTTCTTTACCTAGCTTATATTCGGATCTGATGCATCACCATGGTAAGATTTAAGAAAACTAACATGAAAACTAGGACTTACCTTTAATCTCTTGGGTAACTTCAATCTTTATGTCACGTTTCCTACTTTACTTAACAATTCAAAAGGTCTATTGTACTTGGGCACTAATCCTAGTTGTACTTGCGTACTTGAGATCTTCTTCTAAATATGTGGGGTAAGTTTAAACAGTATCTTTTATCCCAAGTTAACTATAATCTTCTCCTTCTTAAGTTTGCTTGCTTCTCATCCATTAAGAAGGTTTTCAAAGACTATCCCTTACCTCATCCAACAATTCTTGCTTCTCTATTGCAAACTTGTATGTCGCAAGACACTTGCCACCTATCCTTTGTTATGCAATCTCGAGTGGAGCTAGATGTTGTTATCTCAATACTATCTCAAAGGGACTGTTCTTCGTAGTAGAAAATCTGTGCAAGTTATAGCAAAATTGTACAGAATCAAGTAAACTCAACTAGTTACATCGATTTGCACTTACATAATGCCTTAAGTACTACTCCAATAAACTGCTGATCCTCTTAGTTTCTCCTTTTGTTTGTGGGGGATTTATAGTTGAAAACTTCAAATTATAACCCATCATGTTAAAAGGGGACGTCCTGTAGCACCTCACTCTTATAAGGCATATTCCCAAATATAATGACAGTATTCGAGAACATACTCTACAAGAGTGATGCATTAGGACAGTCAGTTAATCATACTCATTGCGAAATTTTCACGTAGCACACGCATTTTTAGAAAAACTCATGAACATTTCGGATCATTTTGTTTATAAATATTTTCAGTCACAAATATTACTAACAATAAACATATTGTCAGAATTTCAGTAGTCATTTGGTCTTGGGCCCATTACAGTTACAAAAGCCTTCCAGTCATAAAGTCCTTACGCAACCAAATTATTCACATACAAATTGTATAGTATTTGCAAATACATTTTTTAATACAAAAATGCTAGAAACATATGCAGATGCGAACTGATCCTGACCACTATCTCTTATCCTAATGCAGTGGCTATACTCAAGCTTTTCTAATTGGATATCTCCTCTGAGCCTGAAAAACAACATTGTAATTTTGTTGAGTTTTGCTAACTCAGTGAGTGGACCATCCTTGATGGCTCACTCATATCACATAGCACAAATAGTTCACAACTCACATTCGATTTGCAAATAAGTAATAACACATATAGCACATCACTTCATTAATTCACCATGTAGCATCAAATAACACTTTATTCACTTATTTCACATTTCACATTCAGAATAATTCAGACAGTACAATTCGATCATTTAAACATACATATACAAATCGATCATTTAAACATACATATCAAATGTATATGCTATGCTCAGGAGACTTATTTTCAATTATTATGTTATTGTGACTGAGTGCCTATAACTGTCCCGTATCTATTGAAGATACCAGGCGCATTGATAACTATCCCATATCCGTTGGAGATACCGGGCTAATTATACATAGTGAGCTTTTGGCTCTTAATCACTTTCTGAGTTTTAAACTCTTTTTTGGTGGCTACTCCGGTTACAACTGCCTTTATCTGATTATACATTCATGTAGTGGAATGCACCAAATCTCAAATATCAATCAGTCATTTATATTCACTTTACACATTCACTTTCACATATCATCAGATCTAAGTTCGACATTTAACAAATATGTTGAGAATCACTTATTCGTTGCTCATTCACATTCAATGAAGCACTTCCAATATAGTCACATTTATCAAACTTCTCAGACTATTAATGTTCGGCATTGTTTCATTCACATTCACATCATTATTAATTTAATACAAAAATTTAGAACAGAATAATCAATTATTGTAAGACCATTTAGGTCGACTCACAATACGCTCTAGAATAGCATTTGCTTCTATGATCCAGAAACGTCTGGACATTGACTTTCACTCCTGTGGAGCAACTTCATGCAATACACACATTACTAATTTGCACAATCACATAAACATTCAATTATATACATATGTTCAATGTATAATGCATGCCCAATTTGACCATTCTGGGTATGTTTCTTTAGTCTCATCTCTTGATCATTTAAACAACATCATTTTGTATATCAAGATTGCACCTAGGTTTATAGCTCAAAGAACTTGGTTATTCTATTATCATATTTCAATCATTCTTCATTTCTTTTCTAGCAGTATATGATCTCATAATATCAAATTTCTCATTCATCTTTACTCAATACGCATCATTCATCTCATTTGAATCACGTTAGCCAATATATGAACACCTTTATTCCTATTATAATCATAATTTTCTAGAGTTTGGTACTTTGATACCAACAATTGATTCCCTATGCTATAGCCTTATTTATGCCACGACCCGAAACCACATCAGACATATGACAACCGCCGCATATTCGGGCTAAGGATAATCATGGTACGCTTAACCCGACTATTCAAGGCTAACTAGTTATCTTTAAAAACATTTACAAACTATAAGATAGTTGAGAGTAAATTTAAAAAATTATAAAGTATATCAACATAATCATGAGCCACTATATAACAAAAGTACAAAACAGAGACTACCACGTGTGGTAATGCCTCGAAAATATCAAAAGACTGCACGGACTACTTAAAGCTTCGAGCTCACTAAATTAACCTGCATGGTTGGGAAGTAGAGGGGGTGAGTACACTAAGTACTCAGTGAGCAGGAAAGACATATCACAAAGAACTCAGTACACACCAAAATGGTCTAAATAACCTAAGGACAGTTTTACACATCTAACATGCAGATAACTACCTATGAAGTGAATATGCATGACATAGAAACATATAGACCTAGTCTATGAATCATGCCATACTAGTTAGGAACCACATAGGCCTAGCCTATTAATCACTCTTTCAGTGAACATAGGTTCTAGTTCCAGTACACAAGAGCAGAAAAAGCATCACGTGTAAAAATCAAATCTCGTTAGGAAAATGAATCTCAAAATAAGCCAAAATAGTTATGCGTGTCACCACTAGTCAGCCAAATTAGTGTGCACACCCACAGATCTCGGTGTTGGCTCAACTTTCATCTTTGGTGAGTCCAAACTATAAACGACAAGAGCATCGTGATCCTAAGTGATGACCTCGTCAGTGACCAAACCTCTAGGTGTGCAATCACCCGCGAGTCCTGTAGAATGGTGTCATTACAAGGACTCGACTTTTATGTACCAACGTCGAGGGTACAGGAGTCGCTTAATCTGTTGTTCCCAGCACATGATTGGCCAATCATTTCTTCACCAATCACAAAATCATATACAAATATCAAATATTAAATACTAAAATCAAGTAAGGCACTATGCATTTATTTATCAGTCCAACCGAAAAAAATGGAACCTTGCCATGGCTCTAAGCCAAAAAGAATACATACCTGTAGCATACATGACTCGGTTATGCATATGTAAGTTCCAAAACATTATTTTATGCGGTGAAATTCATCTTTTGCACTCCAAGTGCAAAGTCATCTTTTGCACTCCAAGTGCAAAGTTATTCAAAAATGTAGTTTCAGAAAAAAAATGTTGTCCTTTGCACTTCAAATGTAGGTTTGGTGAAAACAATATCATTTCTCAAAATACGTAATAAAAACATCAGTTGCATTCCAAGTGTAAAGAGTTATTCAAAACAATGTTGTTTATTAAATACACAAGTAAAATAGCATCTATTTGAGATTCAATTCTACTATGCATTTCCTAGGTTCAAAATTCACATACAAGTCATTATGCATGTCTTGGGTTGTCCTAATCTCATTTGAGAGACATGTTTTCCCCAACTAACCTCAAAAGAAGGTGTACACTCCTTTAACTTCAACAGTCCTCTGTACGAGTTCCTTGATACATAACTCCGGAGCCTTTATACGTGCAAATGTAATGTATTTACTACTCAAACATGTATCTCATATTTATACTCCACAACATAAGTGTATAAAACACAATATCACTATTTTTAAGCTATAGGATTCGGCTATTAAGCTTCTCGCATGGTTAATTCCCTTATTATTTGCATAAGTTTTCTTTTGCATTTTCCAAGGCATTTAATGCCTTGATACAATATCTACACATGTCAAAGCATAATTGAGCACATTTTTATCCAAGTACATTAGGCCAATACTCATCAATCTAAACAACAATTCAAGTTTACTCTAAGAAAACATGAAAGCCTCTTTCTAATGCACACCATCAAAATCCTTAAATCTTAAGCCAAGTTCACTTAGGCATTTTATCAAACACCTAAAGGAATAAACTTGAAAGCCTCCTTCCAATGTACTTCTTCCTCATTTTTCATCATCAATTCACATTATACATGCACAATTAACATCATAAAATTCATTTAAACCATCAATTTCAAAGGATATTCAAAATTTCGCCAACTTTCACCAAAGAGAGGGTATTTCGGTTTTGACTTAAGGACATGACTCATTTCATTCATCCAAACCATGTTTCATGCATATTCAAGTATAGAGAACAACATATCTTAACACCAAACTCAAAATCATAATGTAGAGAGGGATGCTACAAAATTTACCTATTTTTTCCTTTAGTAATATCTTCAAATCCTTTGACAGTTTCTCAAATCTATCATTCCTTGACCTGAAATTAACTTAGAATACCTTGGTTTGGGTTGGAGAATTAAAAAAATGGTGAAAATTGGGTGATAGACGAATTCTTCTTCTTCTCCTCCTCCTTTATCCTTTCTGTCAATTAAAACAAAGTGTTTCTAATTTCTAATGGCGAGGTGCACGGCCATAAGATGAAGAAGGGTCTAGAATGTTGACTCTTCTCTGACTAAACATGGTGAAATTACCTTTTTGCCCCTAGCTTACGTGAAATTACTATTATACCCTTCAAACTTTTCCTAAATTTACAATTATGCCCAAAATTTGAGAATGACCAAAACTTTTATTTTCATTTTGGTCCTTGGACTTTTGCAAATTATAATTAAGCCCCTTAACTTTATAAATTACATATTGTTCCTTCAAGAATTGAAAAACTACATTTAACTTTTAAAAATTTGCAAATAAGCCCTTATGTACATCAACTTTTCCAATTAAGCTTTCTAAGTGTCTAATAAGTCTATAAATCATGTCTAACCACCTCTAAGGCATTAGAACACATTTAACTCAGCCACCATGGCCATATCCATCCAATAGAATCGATTTTACACACCTAAAAGCTTATATGTCAGAAATCTCCAAGATTTTGCATACCGATAAACTCTAAGTTCATGTAAGGGCATATAGCATTATATGTTACTGGCATAAATACCAAAAGGATTCAAATATATTTTAAAACTCATATACAACCATGTATATTTCAATATATAGTAGTATCTCCAAGTACAGACTAATACAAAAGGGCTCAAAGAGTCTGGTGTTACAATTTATCACTCTAAATATTTCACACATTTAATTACTTAATCCCTCATCAATTAAATTCATTTCAAGTCTCATTTAATCCTAGATGCTCTATAGGAAAGTGTCCAACCATTTGTTGCTTGAAACAATACATAAAAAGAACACATTTTTGTCTTCCTTTTAATTCCCATGACTGTGGAGAATGTCTCCATGATCGTAGGTTTTGTTATCTGTAAATTTCCAACCCTTTTCTTCAAGATTTCCATATTTTAAACTCTCATATGTTATAACCAAACCATATTATGCTACATTAATCATTTCTAATTCATTTCCCCTTCATTCTCACCTCATTCCTATCTTAATATCATTCATAAACAAATCATAATCTATGTTTGATCATAAACACAAAAACAGAATATCAATGTACATATACATTCGTTAATTTTCTGCAGACATTCAACTCCATTATCACATTCACTTTATTTCTAAACTTTTCATCCTAGTTCTTCTCCTTTCAAGCTGCTACATTATCCTTTTCTTTAGCCTCAAAGCTCAATTTATATCCTCACAAATAACTTATAACTTATAGCTTTCATATATCCAAAACATACCCTTCCTTCTTCAAAATTTTTTCACTCTTTCTAAACACAAAATTGGGTCATATACTCATCTCTTTATTCATCAATTATCAACTCTCATTCAAACACCAATTTCATTATTACTCATCCATAAAACAATACATGATCTATCATTTATCATTATATGAAAACAAAATATCACTAATTATTCATGTCTTCATCAACATATCATCACTCTTCAACCACCATTTTTATTATCATTTGAATCTCAAAAACATCTCTATATCAACTTATAAATTATTACTCATCATATATGCAAAAACAAGGCATCTATATGCTCATTTCTTCACTCATGCTTCAATATATGTTCGTCACCATTTTATAGTCTATCAACTTGTAACTATCATCATAAAAGTTGCTATTTAACAACCTATAAAGAATAATGCTTTATACTTACTTGTTTAACTCAACTCTTCTCAAATCATCATATAGCCCTAACTTCCAAGCATCATTCGATCATCATCATTCAAGGTGGAAAGGTTAGGTATTTTAGTAACAAGATGGAGAAAATGACAAAAATGGCAGTAGCAAGTAAAGGGTGAGAGCAAGATTCAACATTGAGAGGTGAGAAATGAGTGTCGTGATATGGAGAAGAAGAAAGAAGAAAATAAAGAAGAAGAAGAGAAGAAATAAGCATGTATTAACTAAATGAAAGAGAAAAGATGGTCTTTCAATGAAAAATATCGAGAGTGAGGTGTGTGGCATGGCAAGTGACACTCGTCACTTACCACATGTCACCACCTTGTGGTTCTTACTTGGTCTCTTTAATAACTAGTCCATTTTTCCTCCAATTTCTAATCTAATTATCTCCCAATTTTTAATAACACTTGTCATTAAGTCCTAATATCTCTTATCAATAATTTCTACTACCATTTTACATTTATTTTTACTGTCATTTATCAATTGTCTTACCACTTGACATTTTTCCTAGTCCAAAAGTACTCATAATTTCATAAATTTCTCCTAATTTTCACTAAAAATTCTGTCAATAATATAATTCTCCAAATCGATTTTTCAAGACATTTCATTCACTATTCACATTATAATCACTTTAATAACAATCATTTATACTTGGAAAATGTCAAATGAGTGCATAAACAGTCATTGTAATATGTTCAATTATCAATAAACACATGTATGTATGCTAATATTATGCATGAGTATGAAATGCATTTTTTTAATCTCTCAATAATATTTCTCATGTACGGTATTCCAGGGTTCTACTCCTTCGTATGGAAACGGGATGTTATAATTCTCCCCCTTAATAAATTTTGTCATCGAAATTCTTACCTGATTGTTCAAAAAGGCAGGGGTATTGTTGCCTCATATGCTCCTCCGTTTTCCATGTAACTTATCCACTTGACTGTTTTCTTTTAAGTGATTATAGTTAGTGGAATCACTCGGTTTTTTTTAGTTGCTTATTCAGATATCCCACCAGTTTAACAAGTTCCTCAATATAACTTAGATTACTCACAATTTCATGTCCTATGTCGATAACACATATATCGGATCGTACTGATATTTCCTAAGCATACTCACATAGATGACATTGTGAATCTGAGACATCTTTTGTTTGTCAGGCTAGCTCATAAGTCACTGGTCCTATTTTCTCAATAACTTCTTATGGACCAATACATTTTGGTTTAATTTCCCTTTTTTAACAAACTTTAAAACACCTTACCAAGGTGGTACTTTCAGAAACACTATCTATCTCTCTACATTCTATATTTTTGGTGTTGATTCACCTAACTCTTTTGTCTTTCTTGAATCACTTAATTTCTACTACATATCAATTTCATTTCATTAATAGTATCTTAATCAATCCTAACCTTTTAACAATCTTTAGGTCCTCTTTATCCCAATATAAAGGTGGACGACTCTTTCTATTGTATTACGCCTCATACGATGCCATACCAATACCACTATAATAACGATTGTTATAATCAAATTCAATCAGAGTTGTATATTGATCCCATACTCCTAAGAACTCTGAAATAAAAACTCTAAGCATATCTCCAACAATTAAGACTGTTGACAAATCAAACATTCAGTCACATATTCAGCCACTTGCTTCTTCATCCTTAGCCGCTAAATGTTGTTTCGGCACTTGACTACTAGGATGTATAGCATAGGCTGCTATAGGTACTTTATCCAAAATCTCTTCTTTTAATCATCTATATCGGATACATATACTCCTTACTTCAATCACGAAGTATCATTTTTCCAATTCAATCTCAAAATTCGAATTCACTTTCAATCTCTCAATAAGATTCACAAATTTTGAATCTTAGGTCTTTTCTAATCCTTTCATACAAAACTAGTCTTGAATTCAATATAGCTAATCATACTTCATTTTGCCCCAAATTTAACTCAATCATTCTATGCTCTTAATTGCACTAAATTTGGTAACCTCTATATCTGAATTTGTGCTAAGTTGCAATTGAATTTTTTGTTTAATGCATCAGATAAATCACTAGCTTTATTGAATAATACTCATTTGTACAATCATAATCTTTAAGTAACTTTTTATACATTATCTCTGACTCATAATTAATTATTTTGCACTCAATAATTACCTCAAACTTTAATGATCTATAAAAATCTAAAATGTTTCACCCTACATATAATGTCTCTAAGAATTTCAAAGCAATTATTACTACAATAAATTCCAAATCATGAACTGAATAATTCAACTCATAAGACTTTAATTGTCTTGATGTATATAAAATCACTTTTCTATGCTGTATATACATCCTAATTTCCTAATGTGAAACATCGCCATATACTATATAATCTCCAAATCCATATAGAATAGCTAACACCAGTGTTGTAATTATTCGGTGTTTTAATTCCTCAAATTTCTTTTTTTTACAATCATTAGTGTAGCACTCCACTCTTATAGGGCATAATCCTGAACACACAGACGGTGTTCGAGAATACACTCTACAAGGGTGATGTGCTAGGATGGTCAGTCAAACTCAATACAAATTTTTCAAACATCACACGCATATTATAGAAAATCAATAATCAATTTCGAACCATTTTATTTATAAACATTTTCAAGCATAAATGTTACAATCAATAAATATATCATCAGAATTTCAATAGTCACTTGGGCCCTTTACAGATACAGAACACTTTTAATCATAATGTCATTACATTACAGAATCATTAACATACACACTGTATAATATTAGTGAATATACACTTTGATACAAAATAATGGAAAATATACGCAAATGCAAACTAATCCCGACCTCTATCTTTTATCTGAATGCAGTGGTTAGACTCCAATTTGTCTAACTAGGTATCTTCTTTATGCCTGAAAAATATGTTGCAAATTTTGGGGTGAGTTTTGCAAACTCAGTGAGCGGACTATCCTCGATGGCTCAGTCAAGTAACATAACACATCAATTCATGTAATCACGTAATTCACATCATTTTACTAATCAACATATTGAATCACATACATTTCATATTCTCTTAATTCATATTTCACATTCAGAAATCATTCAAACTATTTATTTCAATCATTTAAATCATACGTATCACATGAATATGTAATGCTCATGTGACTCACTTTTAATTGTTATTGTTATGATCGAGTGACAGTTACTCATGTGACTCACTTTTAATTGTTATTGTTATGATCGAGTGCTTGTAACTGTCTCGTATCCATTATGGATATCGAGCTCATTAATAACTGACCCTTATCCGTTGGAGATACATGACTCATTATACATACTGAGCCAGAGACTCTCACCACATTATGAGCTTTAAGCTTTTTTCGGTGGCTACTCCGATTACAACAACCTTTATCTTTTCATGCATTCATATAATGAAATGCATAACATTCATATATATTCAATCAATCGTTTGATTTCCATTTCACATTCACATTCTCATTTATCATCGGACTTAAGTCCGACATTCAACAATAATATTTAGAATCTCATATTCATATTCACATTTTTCATCGGATAGATGTCCGACATTCAACAATAATGTTAAGTATCAATTATTCAGTCAAATTCACATACAATGAATACTTCCAATATATTATTCATGCATCAAAATCCTTAGACATTCAATGTCTGGAATCAACACATTCACATCTCATAATATGCAATACAGAAATTTAAACAGAACAATCAATTAAGAGGAGACCATCTAGGTCGACTCACAGTATGATCCATATTAGCATTCGCTTCCATGATCCAGAACGTCTGGATACGGACGTTCTATCCTATGCATTAACATTATGCAATACACATATTACAAACACATTATTAATTGCACAATCACATAAATATTCAATTATACACATATGCATATGTGTAATGTATAATGCATACTCAAATTGACTATTCCAGGTATGTTTCCTTAATCACGTCTCTTGATCATTCAAACCTTATCATTTGCATGTGTCTAGCTTATTCTTAAGTTTACACCTCAAGAACACTTGGTTATTCTAAAATCATAAATCAACTACTCGTTATTTCTTTTCTAGAATTATATGCTATCCAATTCTCATTCACCTTTACTTAATACAAGTTACTCAACTCCTTTGAATCACAAGTACAATCATATGAACATTTTCATTCCCATTATAGTCATCCTTTTGGTACTTTGATATCAACAATTCAGTCACTAAGTTATAACCTCAATTACCACCTTACACATATCACATATTTAGTCACTTAATCCAAGCATCATTCTAGGTTCAATTCAAGCTCCATTCAAGCCTAAATTAAGTCTAAATGCATCATAGTTAAGTACCTTCTCCTTAATTAGTTCAACCGTTGCACAATCAAAACATTACTATGAAAAAGCACTACCCACGATCGTGGTGGTCCTTGCCACGATTGTGACAGAAACTAATCTCCTATTTTTCCTACAATTTGATAGTTTTTCTCAGGACAAATTTTCAAATCAAATTTGTATGACTATTATGACCTAGAAAATGAGATATTTAGGCAACACCTTCTTCTAAACAAATGTTCCTATATTCTTAAGTTTCTAATGAACTAAAATTTATGTAGTTTAGTTCATTATTATGTAAGTTATACCCAAAATACTGAAGACTGTTCTCAACTGGTGACAGCACTCAATATTCAAATTCAAGCCAACTTTCAAAACCCTTAGTGACAGAATTCAAATTCAACTCCTCATAAGAATTGTATTCATATGAATCTAGTTTAATCTTAATTAAAAATCATCCCATTTGGATATCTAAATATCAAGATATGGCTAAAATACAGATACATGTTCAGTGAAAACACTCCATCTAACATATTCCATCACACTTCTTCATTATTTTCATCCTAGTCTATCTCTTTTGCTTAGTCTGTCATTTCTAGGTCATTTCTAGCTTATTTCCTCATTATTTCCTCTTCATTCCTACTTCTGTTGCAGCTCAATATCATTCACAACAAATCATATTCTATGATTAATCATTAACAACAAAAATAGAACATATCATATACATACATTCATCATATTTTCTAGACACATATCTTACTCCATTATCATATTCATTTCACTTCTAAACTATCACACTAATTCTTCCCATTTCAAGACACCATAGTACTCCTTTTCATTAGCTTCAAACTCATTTTAACTTATATTTATAACAACCAAAAAGATACATGTTGTACACCAGGAAAATAGAACATAAAAACCGTCCATTCATTTATCAAATTTCTGCACAATTTCTACATCATTTCAATAATCATTCTAACTCAAATCATCTCAACAACTTATGAAATATTGATCATCATCTATGTAAAAGCAAGATATGAAACTACCTACATTTCTCATTCACGTTTCAGCATGTTTTCATCTCCATTTCATGATCTTTCAACATCTAATTACCATCATGTATCTTTCACTCAACATATCAAGAAGAATAACGTGCTACTTGTTTAAATTTCAAGATCTTCAAATCACTCTTAACCCTACTTCTCAACACCACATGATCATCATCATTTATAAGGGAGAGATTAGGTTTTTCTTGTGACATGATAAAGGAGATAACATATTCTTAAAAAACAAAGCTAAGGAACTGAACAAAATCAACATGAGGAGATGGGTGAGAAAATGTCTTGAGATGGAGAAGAAGAATGAAGAACGAAATGAAAAAGAGAAGAAAAGAGAGCATTCAACCAAAGGTGAGAAAAAAAGGAACATTAGTCTTGCAAGGGTAAGTTTCGAGAGTGAGGTATGTGGCATGGCAAGTGACACTTGTCACCACCTTATGGTCCCTAAATGGTCCTTTTAATAACTAGTCCATTTGTCATCCAATTTCTAATCCAGCTGTCTCCCAATTTTCAAAGATACTTGTCATTAAATCTTAATGTCTCTTATTAATAATTTCTGCTACCATTTGACACTTAATTCCACTACCATTTATCAATTGTTCTATTACTTGACATTTTTCTTAGTCCAAAAATACTCATAATTACCAGAAATTTCCTATATTTCACCAAAAATTCTAAATCACTAATTATACACACTAACTCAATTTTAAGACACATAAACCACAATTCACATTAAAATCACATTAAATAACAATTATACCTGGAAAATGCCAAATGAGTGCATATATAGTCATTAAAATATGTGCAAAATAATCAAATTCATGTGTATGTATACTAATATTATGCATGAGCATGAAATGCATTTTTCTAATCTCTTATTGCTATTTCACACTTACAAAAATCTAGGGTTAAAACCTTTAGTATAGAAACGGTATGTTACAACTCTTCTCCCTTAATAAATTTTGTCCTCGAAATTCTTATCTGTTTTTTCATAAAGGTAGGGGTATTGTTTCCTCATATGCTCCTCCATTTTTCATTTAACTTCATCACTTGAATAATTTCTTCCAATTGACTATAATCGATGGAATCACTCGGTCTTTCAATTACTTGATCAGATATCTTTCTCTCTTAACTGCTTCCTCAATATATCTCATCTTACTCGTAAGTTCCTCTTCCTGTGCCGATAATACATCTATCGGATCATGCTAATATCTTCTAAACATACTCATATAACACAGTATGGATCTAATATATCTTTGTTGGTAAGACTAACTGTAACATCCCGTTTCCATAGAACGGGTCGGACCAGAGAAACGGGTCCAAGTGTGTTAAATCAGAGAAAGTAGAAGAACACATCTCATGCTCATGCATTTGTGAACAGTGATATGTGCACATGAAAATACCTGTACATGCATTCATGACATTT